>JBAMNC010000523.1:2252500-2665000 GCA_037902135.1 Cetoscarus ocellatus | reverse complement strand
AGGGATGCATGTTGTTCATGTAAGCATGCATTTGATGTTGGCCAAGTCAGTCAAGGTGTCACATTAGCACTGGATTGTACCTGAGCTAGTGACAGCCATCTTGGATGTTGCATATATGTGTGTTCATGCTTATATCTGATGTGTGTCAGCATTAAGCCTGAGTTTTAGCTTGGATCCCTGCTTTAATCTCTCATCAGGAGGAATAGGGGGATAGGGCTAGAGCAATACAAGTTTTTAAGGGTCCCCCTACAGACCTCAACCTGGAGTTTGGCGCTAGAGATTTAAAGAAGGGTACACGCTACACAATGTTCAGCCTGGGTTTTAGCTTGGATCTTGGCTTCCAACTAAAGTCACCAAAGACCTGATTGTCTGTTGGTCAGTAAGAAGTAAGATTATCTCACCAGATTTTCCTGTAGTGTAAGGTGTATTAAAAGTAATTTTATCATCTCAGAAAAGTCCCAACATGAGATCTTAAATATAAAACATACATTTTTGCTGTTTTACATGGAGAGATAGAAAAAAATCTTGTTTTCCCCTCCTGCTTTGCTAAAAGCTTAAACCAGGTATAGTCTCAATCAGGGGTGCTGACAAGTGAACAAAAACCGGCCCCTTCCGTGACGCTATTTAGTTTCTGTATCAAGATATCTCAACTCCATAACAAAGCAATGACAACTGAATGTAAAGTGGATTTGTTCTGGACTGGACATAATAGAGCTAAATACTGAAGCTGGACCATGCAGGCAGCTGTGTCCAATCTATTAAACTGGAACACAGAAGAGTTTTCCACTCTAAACAAAGAGACTACTGCTCCATTTTGGCAGCTGTCTTTCAGCGGAGTAAAAACAGGGAGGATGCACACGCTGAATGCTGAGATCATAGAGACAAGGAGGATCAGGGGATGTGTTTGTTTTCTTATTCTACTGATCAGACTCACAGCATTTTTAGGTAAAATTATCAGAACAATAAACTTTAATACAACACCAGTAATAAAAATGATGATCCATACTTGTTTCAGTATCACAGCAAAATATTCAAATAGAATAATGAAAAGTCCCTGAAAAAATATATTTTCTATTTTCATTGTCAAAGTAATGTGCAGAAATTACAGGTCCAGGAAAAGTAACCGAATATTTGACTGCAAATTTGCAGTAAATTGTCCTCAGTTTGTAAAGTTCCACATTTTTTGTCATTAATGCTTGTCTGATTTTTTTCTCTAAATGTTATTCAAATGGTAAACTCAGTTAAGTTTTATAACCATCTTTTAGATCAGTAAAATAGTAAGGAATTTAAAAAAAAAATACATGAACATAAACAAAAATAAACAAATAACAAAATATTGCTTGCTATCGCATTTAAGTAATTAACTTTTTGCAACCCTGGGTGTAAAAATCCCTCTCTACACTGTTTTGTAAGCCTTGATACTTTCGTTACAGCTGAAATGAACATTTTATAGTGTTTTATCATTATAATATTTGATATTGATAACGTGTCAAAGTATTGTATTTGTGACAACCATGTTTGGAAGTGTTAGCCAAAATGGCAACAAGACACCTGCACTGCTTTTTGTAGGAAATGTAAAAAGGGTTATTTCTGGAATAGCAAATCTGTGTGTGGATTTATGACATTTTGTCCATTTTCTCAAGTTGCAGTAAGTCACTACATGACATACAGAATAGACTATTTTACTGTTTTATCCATGGCATACAAAGACACAGGGAATTCTGTTCGTTTGCAAAATTAATTTGATTTAACTGACTTTCCTTTGCCTTGTTCATTTTTAGTATTAGCAAGAAATATACAGCTAAAATATGTTTTATAACTACAATGTTTTGGCCTTGAACTCTCAGAGCTGTGACCTTGTTTCATAATAGGCTGCATGATTTGTAAGAAATGATTCCTTCCTTTTATCACACTGATGGGCTGAGGATTATCTACTGGCTTAAAGTGGGGGAAATAAAATAATGGCCATTTCTCTGTGAATTGTGACAGGTACCTTGCTCCCTCCAAAGTGTGGTGCAGGGATGACGTATTTAGCATTGCATTGATTCCTTTGACTTCAGACATACTAAAAGCCTATGGGATTTTTCACTGTGCTTTGGATTGCTGCTATTAAGCTCTGTACCAAGAAAATGAAACTCACATGTTCTGTCCTTTGAGATCATTTTAACAAACAAATTTACTTTTCTCAATTTTTTTAAGCTTAAACATAATCAGCAACAGAATAAAGCAATTATTAATCTACCTTAATTCTCGATTATAACACACACTTTTTTTGGCATCCGTTTGAGAGTGAGAGAATATTGTATTTGTTGTGAATTACTGAAATTTCACTGATTAAAACTTAGAATAAAAGGTAATTTTTGAGTTGTCTGGGAGAGTAAGGTTTGGGCAAAATTTGGGTGCGTCTTATATTCGAGTACAGTGTTTTTCAGGCAAAAATTGTGAAATTATGGGGTGTGTGTTATAATCCAGTGTGTGTTGTCATCGAGCAATTACGGTGCTATAGAACAAAAAACATGGCGGTTCAACATAGAAGCAGTCACAATAGTTTCAATAAATAGCGTCAGGCTTTAACCTCTTAATCAAATGACCTGATCAAGTTGGTCCTCATGGTTGTGGCAAAAATGTGTGAAATATTGATTATTAACAAATTATTGCCTGCAGTTGGGTCCCTGGCCATTTTTGTAGTCCTTTTAAGCAGATAAGAAGGTGCCATCCCTGTAAACACCCAACAATGCTTTAAAATTCAAACGCAGACAACATTAGATGCATTTTATTACTCACCATTAAACATTAAAACCTGGTATGCCTGTATTCATTGCAAACCTTACTGTGGGCATTTATCTGAAACGAGTGCTTAAAATCCCATAGAGTTTAGTTTCTGGACACATCCTGCATCTCGGAGATCTTAAGTTAAAATGTTGGTGACCACTGGCCTATACCGATGGTTTATTAGTCTGGATTGTAATTTTCTTCAAAACTAAAAACTCCACACAAAATAAATCCTTCATAATATCAGCAGACAGCACAAAATGAAAACACATCACAAGTGCTGGTGTGTATGTGCAGTCCATGCACTAACAGAAGGCCTACAGATACCAACTCTGTAATTTCAGGACCCAAGCCAAACAGCTGAAGGGGAGCAGACTTCACTTCCACTAAAATCCCAGCTAAAATGCTCCGACAGCTCAGAACACTCCTGGCTCAATTCACACATTTGAGAAAGCAGAAGCGCGATCACAGGGGTAAGGGCTGAAAAGTTTTAATGGAAATGCAGGGCTGAAAACCAGGACTAATGCCCCATGAGTGATGTGAGGTTGTGGCAGTGCCCTCCAAAACCACCTCAGCCATCCTCTCCTCTTGATATGTAGGTGTTCCAGCCCTAACATTTCCTTGTGTATGTGTTATATGCAGGGCTTAGCAATAGCAGTGGGGCCTCTTACAGATTCTGACAAGTGCTTGGACATGTGAGCAGTAGAGACTTCTTTATGTCATAGTAACACCTCCCAGAGGAGCATGTCAGCAGCCATGCGGGGCTCCACTGGATCTGACCAGGACAGATAGAGACAGGGGTCTTCAGCTGGTCATGACCCTGTCTGATATGTGTTGAGTGTTTGAAGAACTAAATACCCTCTGCCTGCAGCAGCCTCAGGGATTCAGAGATTACAGCAGAGTTCTGATCTGCAATTTGTGTATGCTAAAATAAAACAGGGCTATCTTACAGGGCATGCAGCCATTTAGCAACAAATGATAAATTAAATTTGGATTGATATCACAGCATCATACAACAACATGTACTTTGCTAAAACCACAGTGTGACGGATTTTATACTTTATTTCCTGGTGCAGAAAATCTGGAGGCAAAATACAAATACAATCAAGTATAGAACATATCAGATGACTATAGAAGAGCTGGTAATCATAGTAAATATGCAAATTATTCTTATTGTGCAGACTAATGAAGTCTTGCTGCTTTAAATAAGTGTTTATTTACCCTTCCCTTTTGGTTGACCATAAGCTCAGTTTTCTGCATCTTACTTCCATTCCTCCTCCACCATTCTCTGGTGTGATATGAGGGTAGGTGATGTTGCTCCTGAGAGGTTATTACCCTGCTTATATGAGCTTTATAATTAAATTTGTAAGCCCATGTGAGCAATAAGGCCAAATAAAGTTTGAGAGCATAGCAGTCAGACTTCCATGTATAAGAGGCTTTTACACTGAGGAGAGAAGATGTGGTTGTTGTAAATTATCACATCATATTATTACAATTATCAAGCCATGGTCAATCATTTGTAAGGCTTCAGTTAACATCTATGAAGCATTTATAAATGAGGTATTAATATGCTGAATCACAGATTTATGTGGACACATTTGTAAAGCATTACAGAAAGATGTAATCTGTACATTTTTTAAAACATGGAAGTTTAACTTTTTAACCACAGTTGTTCTCTTACTGCGATCAGTCCTGTTACATAAACAATTCCCTAACTCTATCCCCAAAACCCTGTAACAGAACAGCCTTTCAAGTTGAGTAGAGACTTGACCACATTCACTGTTCACTTCTCTGTTGAAGAGCCCATTTTCTGCTTTTTTTAGTTTTATACGCCCTTTGGGTGTTTTACAAGTCTTCTCTTTGTGATAGAGTACTTACATGCAGAAGACAGAAAGTCTGCGGCATCAGGACTTCTCTCTCTTTCCATCTTTTAAGCTCCAGTAGCTGCCTGAAACGTCCCACAGCCCCCCAAATAGGCCTACCAGTGTGATGTCCTACTGTTGTTTCATTTTAAAAGCAAATTGGCTCAAACTGGCAATTCAAGTGCAGAATATAGACTGCAGATTGAGAGCTGAACAGAGCAGTGCTGCACTGACAAATTACTACAGAGTTGACTGGTCAGCCAATCAGAGCAGACTTGGTCCAAGTGGGGAAGGATGCCTGTTTTACATGCCTCCTCTGCATGATAGAGTACTGCTATGAACAAGAGAAGAAGTCTTCAGCATCTGGACCTCTGCTTCTTCCCTTCTTTTCAGAGTCGGATACCTGAATGTCCCATCTGCACCCCCCAATAAACCTACCAGCGTGATGTCACAAAATGGTTTCATCAGCAGATTTAGCCATTTAGCTCAGGGTAGTGAGCCCAGCAGGGAACATAGGACCATGGAGTGAATGCAGTCGTCCACGACATAGGGCTGAGTAGTTCTAAACCATCACTTAACCACGGAGCAGATCAGATGAACTGTCAGGGCAGAATGGTCTAAATCGGGAAGGGAGCCTAAAAGAGACAAGAGCCCCAACAGAGCATCTCAGACAGAGTGACAATACAGCTGGATCAGGGCACTTTGAATATTTTTTTCATTAATTTAAGCAATTGTTAACCTAGCTTAGCAGTCATCGATATTGAATTCATGTACTTGTTAACAACGGGTTATTATCAGAAATAGCCCACCTGGTTGAGCTGTGAGGTGCCCTCTAGGTTTCTCATGAATTTATTCAGATTGATCCTCTTATTTTATTAGCAATTTTCAGTGAAATACGATGAGTCCTTTGGTGAGCTCTCAGGCACCCAGTTTGTTCAATGATAATGCTGATTTTATGTAGAAATCTGGCCTCATAATAGAAACAAACTGCCCATGTAGAGGAACAATCTCCTCACTCTGCCAACACATAACTGAGTCATAAGACTCCTAAATGAAGTCATTAAGCCAGAAGGACTTATACTTGTGTGCTGAAATGAGAGAACCGGCTCGCTGTTTTTCAATAAAATATCCAATTCAAGTACACCATAACCCTGTCTGAAATGGCCCTAAGTGAGACGTCTGGAGGCCTAAAGTCACTGACAGCAGGCAGTTAACAACACCCTCTGTGATTGTCAGTCAAACTTTTATAGCAGAAATAGCCACAGCAGCTTAAAAGACTGATAATGTTGATATCACAGCGACTAGGACACTTTGTTTTAAGAGTGTTGTTATTCTCCTTTAAGTTATGGTTAATAGATCAAACAAAAGTCATCAGCTCTCTAGTTTTTTCCACACAGTTTTTCCAAACAGATTCTGTAACTGCTGCCTGCACCATCTTCCCAACATGGTTGAAGTAACACATAGCTGACTTAATGCACATTTCATATGTCATTTTCTTTATAGGCTTTATGGCAAATAGTCTTCACATCTGCCCTTGAAAAGTTATGACAGTCTGTAAACAGATGAGGCCACAGATTTCAGAATCAGAAATACTTTATTAATCCCCAAGGGGAAATTCGATTTAATAACGATGCTAGTAAAGCTAGGGTTGGTAATTTGATTTAGATACACTTTTTGTTATACTGGTTAAAATTATCATTATGTCCCGATGGCAATCAAGCATGATGTGTTCTTAAAAGAGAGCAAAAAATAGCTACTGTCTATAGCACGAGTAAAACAGGGAAAACACAGCAATTCGGACCGAATTTATTAAAACAATTAAATCATTTTGCCGGCGTGCACTGACCCTGATTCAATGAGCATAGCCGAGCTGAGAGGGATCCAAGTACGCTGGAGAATGCTTACCCATCAAGTTTTGGCTTTGAAAATAAGGGAAGCCCTCTGCGAGCCGTCCCACAACCCCAACCAAGCTCCAGTATTCCTTACATTGAAGACAGGTGTACAAGAAATCTAAAATAAACACTTTGTTTTTCTTGGTTTGTTGCCACTGTGGGCTCTAATTCTGCGACATCTGCCAACCAGGCTACTGCAGCTAGCAGTTCTCGCGAGGCTTTTTTCTTCTTCCTCGGTTTTACAGCGGTTGGCATCCATCATTTCGGTGCATTACCGCCCCATTTGGCTGTGACAGAGTTCAGTTTGGAAAGGCAGAGGAATGTTGTCCCGGCCAAAACAGGAGACTTGACAGCTATGTGGAGAATGGCAGACAAACTACCTATATCCCGATTACCAATCCTCCTGCTAAACAGAGGAAGAAAAGAAAGATGGAGGCAGAGAGGGCCAAACAAAAAAGAATTTGGACCAAGAGTCAACATCGGGTTGTGAGTACTAACTAACTTGCCATGTTTGCTTGTTTGTTCTTTTAACTTTATAATGATAATGTTTTGGTGTTTTCTTACCGCTGAGTGAGACATGACTTGGTGTAGTGCAAAACTAAAACGTTGTGCTGAGGACCAGTTTTGAGTTGAATCAGTCATATGGTTGTGAATCAGTGGCGCTTGTGCATGTGAGCGGGGGGTGTAGTTTTGGAGGAGCTCCAGGGAGGGGGTGAGGGGCTAGGCGGAGTCCTGAGGAGATGCTACATTCAAATTCATGCAAGTTTTCCAAAATTACCAACCCTCTCTTTAAAACACAATCACACATCTTTCAAACAAGGCCTTCTAGAAAGATTAAGGGAGGAGTTAGGGACAGAAGAGACAGAATAATTGCAAATAAAGCCAGTGCTGCACTAACAAAAGCAAAGGCAGGAAAGAGGGAGAGCTCATTATTAATATTTTATTATTGATTCTCTTCAGTCAGCCACCATCAAATGCTTTAAAGTAACAAAATTTATTTTGTTTAGAGACAAATCCTGTTGAAGTTCTGATCTAGGATTATGACTCTGATTTTGCTAGTCCGAATCAGTCAAGGATGTGATACCACCAGAAGATGTGACCAGGAATTAATCTCATCCCAGTTCTTAGTTTCTCCCTGAAGTGGTACCTCTAGTTTTCAGGACAGAATTGTCCATTTACATTCAAAGCAAAAGAACCTGAAGATGAGCTGGTGAACAATTAATTACTGCTGTCTATGTAAACTACAGGTTTTCTCCAGTTTTTGCCCAGTGGTCTCTTATCTTCCAGCTTGGTTATTTGTGATGATGTGTGTGCTGATTGAGTAGCCCCACTTCTTAATGGCACATAACTTAATATGTCTAATTTAATAGGAAAATATGCAGGTCACACACAAAGTGATTTATGGTTGCAGTTACCTTGCTCAATAAACATTTACAAGCTCTACATAAGAAATGAACTGTCTTTATGTTGCTATAGCAACAGAAGTTTACATCAAAATCATGTAACTATTTTTGATCTGCAGAAAAAAACCTGCCTAATTTGTCAACCAGAAGTGTAATTCAGCAGATTAATCAAATTTAGTAATCATCATGTACTTGCTTTCTTTAAATTTGTTTTGTTTTTTCTCTAGACTTAGTATACTATCATGTTGAACAGACAATTTATTCTTTCCAATTTGCAGACTAATTTGAGCATGGGTATTCTTCTCTTCCTCCAGAAACACTGTCAGCTGTTATTTCCCAGAAGAAGCTGATCTGATTACAGCTGCAGCACAGTTGCCAGGTTTATTGTTTGAGCAGACGTATAGAGGAATGCAAAGGGTGTGTCCTTGATCTGAAATGTTCAAACCATGCACCACACAGAGATGCCTCTTGATGAAGAGGGTCAAAGATGTGCAGACTGAAATATAGGTGTTAAAATACTGGGAAGGATTTTGCTCAACTTGAGTGGTGGAACAGAAAGAGGACTCTGGATAAATATTGTACCATTCTGTATTTCATCCTGGCAGTCACATTTAAATGAATCCTTCTATAAACTGGATCTAATCCACCAATTTAATTTAATGAGTCTGGAGGCATTTAGAGTAGCACTTCTCAGTAAACACTTTAACTGTGTGCCAACAGTCGAATAAAAAGCCTTGTGAACATTGTACTGAAATTAAAAAGTTTGAGCAAAACATGAACATGGTGTTGACTGTGGCTGTGTTTATGGCCGTGTGACGATGTGTGGAGTTCATCATGAGAAATGATGAGCTTACAGTCATTTGTTAATCTGAGTTTAAGTCAAACCAAAAGTACTGCAGGACTGTGTCAGCCACAACGACCCTTTTAGAATTAGCATTTAAAATAAATGATTTCCTCTGAGCCTGGGTACATTGGAAGTTCACAGCTGCTTGACAAGTAATAAAAGAGACCATTGATCAAATGAAGAGAAAAGAAGCAAAGGTTATGATTTAGCAGATCATTTTAATTAAATTCTGAAAAATGAACTTCAGGTAACCACTGCTCTCCTTTGAAAATCCAGCACTACAATCTTTGACATTTTTGTGCAGATATCAGTTCAAACAAACTGGTGTAGTGCAAATGATAGATTTTGTTCTTGAAATTTTTCAATCATTAAAAAGCTTGTGACTTGACTTGACTGATGCAGGGCACACACTACATGACTTATGGCTCAGATCAGTCAGCAAAGGATGATGTGAGTCCTTAAAGGGTTAAGTCAGGTTTTTGCAGTTGGGTCACTAGAGGCCCATGTGATATCCTCTTGTAACCATGACTAACTGCAGGTCATTATTTCAAGAGTTAAAATCACTAATTTTATTGAAGTTAGTGTTTGTGGTTTTTCCCAGGATACATAACACCTACGTCCTGACATACAATAGTTCTAAACACAGGGGCTTTGAGGAG
Source organism: Cetoscarus ocellatus (assembly GCA_037902135.1). Lineage (NCBI taxonomy): Eukaryota > Metazoa > Chordata > Actinopteri > Labriformes > Labridae > Cetoscarus > Cetoscarus ocellatus. The sequence continues at coordinate 2,655,568 of JBAMNC010000523.1, read as the reverse complement.
GAAAAGTTAAACACTGCAAAGAATCTTCTGTAGCTTATCATTGAGCCAACATAGTTTTTTGAGTAGTTTTAAGCTAAAAGTGGGTTAATTACGAGGCTTTGGTGATACCATGTACTGCTATGTACTGGCTACCGTCTGTCCCTGGATATCTCCCCCCAGGGACAAAGCTCCCAAGTTCCTTTATTTCCAAGAAAGTACCAAGCATGGGAAATGCTAGATGGTCATTACTGTGGTAGCATTTCTTATAAAAACATAAGCTTAATAATGAGTTAAATCCACACAGATCTGAGATCAAATTACATTATCAAACCAAAGAAGAATCACAATTAAAGCAGACTACCTCATACCTTTTAAAGCGGTTCTTTGGTCCTCAAGGTCAGCTGTCACACAAGCACAAACAAACCTCTATATCTTATAAAACAAACTTTAATTAAACAAACTTGATCAAAACCAACAAGAAGTGTTTGAAAGTACCATTTAAAGCAATCGTCTCACTCATGATGAGAGGAAAAGATGTAAGATTTTATAATGGCAAGAATGATAAATCATAGCAGCTAACCTAAGATGAAAGCCACCTGAAATATTCCCAGAATCAACACTGACCTTCACACCGAGGCAACAATGGCAGAACTGAGACTAAATGTGGACTGACATATGCTTTACAGCAGCTTTGTGTGTTTGTTGTTGCCCTTTATGTTGACATGGGATTTTCTGAGAGTCTAGTCCTGTAAAGGCTAGGATGCAGAGTCAAGCGTGGTCTGTGATCCGTTGATATCCAGTTACACCTGTCTGCAGCCTCAGAACATGTGGACTCTGCTATCCAATATTACTTCCTTGAGCACTTATAGCCAACGGATCAACAATCCAATTTCACACAAGCTGCTCAGAGGGAGGAGACGCTGACGCAGGAACAAGGATCTATGCTTCAACAGAGACGTGGAGTTGAAAAATTGGGGTCGCCTGCTTCCAATAGAGCTGCTGCAGAGTGAAAAATAATCTCTTGACTTGTCATGTAGACTTGGAGCAGGCAGAAAGAGTAGAGACGATGATAAATCTGCACTTTTAAAGACTACTGGGTAAGTTTGTGCTCAGTCTCGAAGCAGATAGACAATGATCTCTATAGAACGTGAGACAATTATTTATTTTACAATCCAGGCCTAGGCACCTAACAGGGTCCAAAAAACACAAAAGCCTCCCAACCCACAAGGGCAGCCCAAAGAAGGCTTTAGCCACCAAACACTGGTGCAGACCCCAAGCTCTCAAGCCCCACAAATGAAAGACCCCTATATTCCCAAAACCATACTCAGTGCCAAATGAGACCATGAGGACCAAAATAAAAGATGAAAGATAAAATCAATAAGAAAAAGAAAATGCAATGAGAAGGGGAGGAAGCAAAAGGAGAGCAGAAGAATAAAAAGAGGATAAGACGATAAGCAATAAAAGCAGTACAGAAAAGCTGTAAAATTAGGTAAAAAAAATCTTAACAAATAGGAATACAAACATAAAGAGAAGATAAAACAATACAATAGTTCTTAGGCTCTTGGTTCTCCATTCCTTCTGTTGAAAGACCTCCTACACAAGGTTGACTTGTCTTGTTGAGTCCTGTTGCATCAGTTTGGTGGTGCAACAACATCATTAGCCGAGAGGGTAACATAAGTCCAAAGCACATCAGTATTTAGCATCAAAGTAAACAAAAATGACATAACCTTTGACTATGAGCTTGGAAAAAAAATAAAAAATAAAAACAACCATCAGAACTCAAAAACTTTGTATTGAATCTATGATATTGTATAAATATTGGCCCAATGTTGAAATCTGTATTGACATTTTAAAGAGGCCTTCAATTGACTTCCTAATGGTGAGAACATTTGTTGTGATGCATTCAGGGTCCAGTTTGAAAAATGACGAGTGAAACAAAAAGATCACTATAATTAATGTGAGCAAATGTCTCCAAAAAGAAAAATGTATCAATCCATCTTTTTAATCCATTTAATTTAAATGCAAAACATGATTTTTTTTTTCCAGTTTCCTTTTTATTTTGTCTACATAAATCATTTTTTTTTCTTTTTTAATGCCTTTTATTCTATGATTTATTTAATGGTCATCACTAAGGTCTGTGTCTTAATTTCTGTTATTGATTAACAATCAATGCAGCACAGCTTCGTTTGTTTCAAAGTGAATGACATTAACTTTTTCCACATGGTGCAGAGACTTCCAGACAACAGCACAATCCCCTCTGGTAAACACACAATCACAGCTTCTTAATAAAACTAAAGTTTCCATTCAACTCATTAAGGAAAATCACATTATGATCCTCACTTTTCTCCCTCAGGCTCCTCTGTTTCTCAGTGACTCTAAATGGGAATCTGACAGCAGATTTGTTTACCCATAAACAGTCTGATGATGTTTATGTTCGTGGGAAATTCAATTGTAAAGAACTGATGCAGGATTGGCAATAAGAAAAACATAAATTAGAGTTGGAATGGTATGTTCAATTAAAATTGGGGATAAGGATCTAACTTTGCAGACTGTTTCCCATTGAAACTGTGGGCTGCACTAAACCAGTCACTCGTTATTTCAGTTCTGAGTGAGCAAAAAATACTAGCAGAAGGAGCAATGGTTCAGATAAGTTCACATTTGATCCTTCAAGGGTCATTTACAACCCCCCAAAGATTTTTTTTCCTTTTTGTTCTTTTCTTTTTAAACCAACAGTTTTTGAACATAGCAAAAAAAGAAATAAATAAATAAAAGCTCACAAGCACATCTCAGCCTCGTTTAAGACAAGCTGACTCTTATTCCAGAACAACCTGTATCACTCACTCAAAAAATGTAAGCACTTACAGAGGACAATAATGTTCAGCAGACCTCTGGCTCCGAGTATTTAAATCTGCAAAATGGTTCAAACACTGAAAGTCAGATAAGGAGACTCTTGACTCCCACACAAAAAGCCTTGAGGTTTAAATCAAAGTTATATGGATAGTAAATGAGTGCCTGAGTGGAGCAATGAATCTTCTTAAGCTAATGCATTTGGTCAACACCTCAGGTAAAGTTACGCTTTGAGATGAAGTTAATTAAGATTTCACACGTCTCCTCTGTTTAATACAGTACTTCCATTAACACTTCTCCCTCTTTCCCTGTTGAAAGCGCCAGTAACGGTCTAAAATACCTCATTCCCCTGTTGCCTCAAAACGACCTACCTGACGTCCTATCATTGTTTCATCAGCAGATCACGACGACTGGCTTGGAGTGGTTCATGACGCTGAACAGCCTTGCACTAGAGTGTTTTTCTACCACTTCGTGATTTGACTACAAATATTCTATCACAAGCTGTTAGAAATTCTTTTCCATCACCTACATTTATTTTCCCCAGAATTAAGGGATGCTGCAAATTTTTTGCCATCTGATCTTGATAGAGATGTATTTTTACCCTCTTACCTCACACTCAGCATCCTTCCTTTCCTCTCTTCTGCCCCCTCTCTTTTCCTTACTCTGGAGGGTATAAAAATGAACTGACCTAAAAGGTGGGGCACAAAGAAAAGGAAGTGAGAACCACCGGCTTTATTGAGCATATTTTAAAGACTTACAGCCTCAATCAGATTGATTGAAATCTGCAAGAGCAACTGTTAAACAACTTTTGTAAATGATGACGTGTTGAACAGACCTACACAGCCTGACATTGTCACCACACCCCTCTCACAGGATCTGTAATACATCTGTTTGTACCATAAAGTACCTGTAAACATGAAGGGAAATGCACCTTATTAATGTGGCAGCCATTGAATGACCACAATGGCTCCAGTGGGAGTTAGTGAGACAATGTAGGTGTGTGCGTAGCCATTAAGTCAAACAAAATAAGGAGCCAAAGTGGTACCACAGCAGATTTACAGTGTCTGTGGTCAGTGTGTTCAGTCCTGTAAGTGCACCTTAATGATGTGCACTTACAGGATAAATGAGCCGAGCATTGTTTACCTCTGCTCTGAGAGTGCAGACCAGTAAGAGCAAGAAGTAGCCGAGGGGAGAAAACAGCCTACACAGATCTGCTGAAGTTCAAGGTAAAACCAAGAATATGATATGGAGGATGTGTTGAGAAAGGGGTGAGTGGTACACAAAGCTAGGGGAGAGGCTGAGATGTCTCACTAGTCTTATTCACACATTTCGAGCTGCATATTCACGCCCTTGTGACACTTCGCCTCCACTGTGAAGGTCGAGGAAACGGAATGGGGGAACGAGGTGATCTCTTCTTTGCTCTGTCTCCAGATGTAGTCCCAAAGATCTGATAATGGAGAGAGGGAGGCATGTGGACATAGTTATCAGGTCTAGTTGCTATAAGGGACTTTGGGCTTCTATTTTTTAAAAGTGGCTTGTAAATATTGGCAGGTGCAGGTCATGTTTATTTTCTGGCTTGTTCCAAAAGTGCAGCCACTTATTTGGACTTGTTCTTTTCCCAGACTAACAAACAAACAAACAAATGTTGGCAAAAACAAAACCTCCTTGGCGGTGGTAATGAAGTACTTCTAAAGGAGAAACTGGCAGCAGGAATAAAAGTTTTATGGTTTAACATCCAGGTTGTAGAAACATAATTACAATAATGATATGGTCCAATTTGTTTGTTATATTTTAGGGAAAAGCTTCACATCTTTAACCATCACTTTCATAAGCAGCACCCATCTGTGCCACTGTCAGAGGTCATTTACATAATCAAAGAAGAACATTAGCAAGAAGGCAAAGGAAGGGCGAGGCTGACATTTGGCACAGAGAGAAAATGAAGATGAGGGGAAATGGTTTGGCAAGAATCGAGCATCAGACAGAGAGAGCGTCAGGGTGGGGGGAAGGTTGAGTCAGCAGGGAGAATGAGAGAGAGAGACAGAGGAGCTGGAGGAGCAGAAACAGTTGAACCATGAAGACTGATGTGTCAGGGAGTTGGGTGGTGCAGAGAGAGAGAGAGAGAGAGAGAAAGAAGGAAGTTGAAATCCTGATCAGCATGGCAAAGTTGGAAATTTTGTCCATTTAGGGAGTTTTGATGAGAAAGAAACCTGAGCAAACAGAGGGAAGCTCTAATTAGATTCCATTAAGTCAACACAAACAGATGTTGCTGAATCTAACTGGACAAAGCACTTTGGCAGATGTAGCAAACATGGATACCGCTGGGCCTCGTTTGTCCGCTACATCATAGCTTGATATCGTCTGCGCCACTGTGATTGTTTATTCTGTCTCTTTTTTTGTTGGGGTTGCTGAGTGGTTGCTTCCCTTGACACTGGCCGAGGCTTAGCTGTGACTGGCAACTTCAGTGAACTTCTCGATCACTGACCCCAAGTACTTACAGGAATCAACAATCTCCACTGCTCTACCCTTGATAATGGTTGGGTGAGCTGCTTGTGATTTCTTCCTAAAGTCAATGACCATGTCTTTAGTCTTTTGAACATTTAACTTGAGGAAGTGGCTGTCACACCACTCCACAAAGTCAGCCGTGACTGGCCATGGTCAACCTCACTATCCTGGAGTAAACTGACTAAAACAGTGTCGTCAGCAAATTTCAAGAGATGCCTGTCAGTGTAGTGACTCCTACAGTCATTTGTGTATAAAATGAACAGTGAAGGGGACAGGACACACCCCTGAGGTAAGCCTGTAAAGGTTGATTGCTTACTCTAATTTTCTCATGAGTGTGTATGTAAATGATTACCTGTTTCTTTATGTATGCCTAAATTATTATCATTATTACTGTCTTAGATAATTTTTTTCGTTTTTTTTTTTTTTTTTTTGCAAAAGCAGCAACTAAAACATGTGAAAGGCTCTTGGTTCTTTTGCAGGTAACCGTTTTGCAGGATTGAATTAGAACAAAGGTTTGATGATGAACAATGAAGTGTGAGGGGTCTACTATGCTTTCAATCACTAAAACACTTGGATTTGTTCCCTTGAACATGTACTTTTTAGTCAAGCAATGAATTTCTGTCTTTTAAGTTCTACTCAGTCCCATCAGAGCGAGCTGACACACAGCAAAGACAGATGGAGAGACCAAAAGCTGAGGTCCGAAACTCACACACCTACTTGCTCTTAGCACAATATCTTCTCTTTCCAAAAAAAAAAAAAAAAAAATCTATTTTCACAGCCTTAAATCCTACAAGAGAGCCTGCACTACTGGTCATATATTGGAGTCAGAGAGAGAGCGAAGCAGGGTACAAGTCCAACAGAACAATATCAGAGCTTGTGCCAGGTAAAATTCTCTTATCACTGAACTCCACACCTCAACTAAAAAATAAAAGGGCAGCTAGCAGAACAGGAGGAGAAAAAATAAACTACAAGGAAAGGACATTATCTTCACAAGAGTCAGAATGGAGGGCAGAGGGCTTAAGTCAGTACAATTATTTTTATCAGTGTTCTTCAGATGTGAAGTGTGTACATGCCACATTGTGTGGACTCACTCTGCTACAAGGCTTAGATATTTTCATGATCTATTGTGAAAACTGAACATTTGTTACTTTTCCTGTTGACCTCAAGGAAAAAGGCAATGGAGCAGACAGAATCATCATATTATGCAATAAAAAGTATTGAACAAAGTCAAGAGCCCACAAAAGAGAGAGCTTTTAGAAAAGTCTGAAAAAGGAGCAAAGAAATAGAGCCAAAAGTAAATAATTTGTACCTTTTTAAACTGAGAGGGTGAAGAAAATGTAAAAAGAAGATCCTTCATTTACTGACTTGATGCCATTTTAAGTGTGCAAGAGTAAAAAAGCAAAGGGGCTTGTTATTCAGTCACAATGGAGAAAAATCTGCAAAGTTTGACCATGTTTGCAGCATGCGTATTGCAGTTCAGATCTGTCCACAGCAGTAGCTCGGCCTTTGGAAAGCTCGGAAAACAGACTCTGCTCTTATGTGATTTAAGCCTCCGAGCAAACACTTGCCAACCAGGCGTAGAACCAGTCACCTTGATACTGAAACAAAAAAAAAAAGTTGAAGGTTTCATACTGCCATACACTGACATTGGTGTTTTTATAGTTGATTTTGTTTGTGCCATTCACAGTGTTTATAATGAGACAGTAAGGATGCATACTTTTGCAGCTTCATAAAGAAAATGATGAGTGTTTGAGTTTAAAATACACACTCATGTCTGCTCTAATTAAAGATGGGCCATATCTTTACTAGCATCCATGGGGTACTCAATGACACCAGGGGCCTGAAGCTTTCCCCTTTTCCCCTTAGCAGCTTTGTTAAAGTAACTTTTATTGAGGTTGCAGAATTTTAGCCAAGTTAGGCCAGCTTACTGCTGAACTGAGGGTTTAACAAAATTGTACTTAGATTTTGCTAAAAGCATAAAATAAGACCAAGGGATGTTCTTTAGAAGGTAATTTACAGTCCTGCAAAATGCAAATTAAAATCACATTTAACCAGCACGTTTTAAATCAAGGGAGCAGTAAGAATATCATAGCACTCAAGTACCTTTGTTTACAGCAATATCACAGCATAGACATGTTGACAGTGAGAGGTTGGTTTGTTGAGTGTGGCTTGTAGTAATGTTAGCAGTGCTAAGACTGCTGCAATGCAAAAAAAAAATTTCAAGTCTAAAAATCTCACTAGAGTAATTGTAATCCAAAATTGCCTGATATGTACAGCTACATACCTCATTTCTAATAAAAAAAACAAACAAAAAAAAAACCCTGAATGGCTTACAATTAGTTAAAATATCTGCCAATGTGACAAGGCAAAATTTACTTCTATGATGTCTGTTACAGCCTCCATACCACGGGAAAAGTACCTGGCTTGATATTAACCAAAGGAGACCAGAAACATATTAAAAAGGACGCCACACAAAGGACAAAGTTGATTTTTCTTTATTGAATTAAAATTATTCAAATGAGAAACAAACTAAATGAAACAAAAGGGGCTGGATTTGTTGGCAAAAATGAATAAAACAGGAGAAAATGATCAGGCCAACCCATAAGGGTCCGTCGCACCCAAAACACCTCTCCATATGCTACCTGACCAAAAACTAACTAAACCAAGGAATAATCAAAACCGAGAAAACAGGACCACCAACAATCTCCAGCCCAAACTAAAACAACAAAACCCAGCAACCTAGTGCTGCTGAGGAACAAAAAGGGAAAAGGAGAAACAAAAATACCTGTGAATCCAGGAAAACCACAAACAAAGGAGGAGTACAATGAAACCTCCTGCTCCTCAGGTCTGTGTGTGTGCCCAACTATTGCTCCTCTCTCAGCTCCTCCAAATAGCCCTCCCCTCCCTGAGTGCAGATTGCTCTCAGGTGTGCAGCAGAGGAGAGGAAGGAGGAGAACCAGGGAGAGACAGAGAGAGAAACAGGAGCAAGAGAGGAGAGGCACCTGGGAGTGAGGGAGACAGAGAGGAGCGAGAAAGGAGAGGCACCAGGGAGAGAGAGGGAGAGGAGCAGGGCCGCACGTAACAATGTCCTAGAAATAAGACGTGCTATCCAAGAAGTTCCTATAACTGATGTTAAGACCCTCAAGGAGTAAGATTTACTTGTTCATCAGCAGACATTTTATGATGATTACAAGTTATTCAGTTCTTCATTTTTGTTTTTTATCCTTCATTCCTGTTTTTGTATTCCCTGAATAGGATATCCATCTGGGCTCATCAAATGAATATGAAATTTTAGTAATTATTGTGGATATTTTTTATTTTAATTAGACAAATAAACTTACAGTGAGTTAGTCCCTTTCAGTTTTGCACCCATATTTCTGTGCTGAATTTCCTCACTCTCTGCTTTGGATGAAAATACTGACAAACCTGTCTTGCTGTTCCTGCAAAACTACTGCTGATATCTGTTTGTTCTATGGTGTTCATCCAAGTCCCTTTGTCCACATGTGGTAGGGCATTTTGGCAAATAAGCAGCCTTTAACTGAAGCTACAGCAGTTATGGGTGGCTGCATTGGACAAAGGATTTGACTGGGATTTAAGGCTTACAAGAAAGAGGCCATATTTTGCCTTAAATTTGACTCATATTTTTGTGACTGTATATAAGTATATTCAAGAAACCTTTGAGTGTTTAAATACAGTGTACCCCTTCTTGATTGTGCTGTATTCCTTCTCCATCTAAGATACTGTTAGAGCTCCTTATGTGGGCCCAGTCAGCTTTGATTGGTTGAAGGGTCAGTTCAGGGCTGCTCAGTGCCATATTGTTAACAACTCTGCATTCATTCTACCATCAATGCTCTGCAATTAGCTGAGCCAATGGGCTTAATCTGAGAAAGAAACAATGGCAGGATGTAGCAAGTGAGGGCAGAATAAAATAGATGTAGGTATAATTCACTCCTACAGAGCATTACATTCTATTTCAAATTTCAACATGAATCCTGTAAGTGAACTTTTGTCTTGTTCTCTACATCAGTATTATCTGTTAATTTAAAGTCATTCACCACAGAATAAGGATCCTTAGTACAAATTCCACAACATTCCCAGTCCGTAGCCAGCAGAAGGATTTAAGATACTAGTTAAACTCATAAACTGCATAAATATACCATTTACAGACAGGAAGCTGAGAGTGGGTGTTGTGTGTGCTTTTGGTGTGGACTCTGTCAGAGCAGAAAAACACGTGGATATGTCACATTTGCAGTGACATGTTACTCTAAGCTGTGCTGATGCAGGAACTGTCAATAAAGTTTTCTACATTTTCTTTCATATCTATTAAAATCACTGTCAGTGCTGATGAAACAACGGTCCCTATGAGGAGAGATGATAACCTTTACTCTAAGATGTGCACAACAGCCAACCTCTTCTTGACACATATTTTCATGAGAGTTAGTGACATCATTTCAGTCATACCCTACAGCAATTGATACGGCACTCTGACTTATGCAATCCTATCAGCATGTAAGTAATCTTACTATGATGGATCAGATTTTCTAATGCCAAATGCTACTTTCAGTCTCAGCAGGAAAGAAAAGCTGATGATTGGAAATCTGCTTACAGAAATTAAAACAAATGAGCAAAATCATAGATCCTTTGAAAACCCAAAGAGTCAACAAAAAATTCAGTCTCGAAATTTGAGCAACAGATCAATAAAACTATGCAAATACCACGGAGTCAGTCTACCCTTATGAATCTGCAGACTGACTGGCATCTTTATTCCCTGCCTGTTACACCATGTGGAAAAAAATAAACAAACAGATACATGTCTTATATTTTGATCAGTGCTTTTCGAACTTTTTTTGCTCAAGGCACACCAAAGATCAAGTCAAAAACCTGATGCACACCATATTCAGATTGTTGGAAACAGCTTTCTTACAATAAGCTACAGTATCAGATCAGTCTGTATGTTTATTTTTTTTATTCTTACTTAATTAAAATTGACAAGCAACAGTGCTACTCGTAAGATGTTTAAATTGAACCTATCAAAGTTTCTCACCAAAACAGGCTTTTCTTTCTCTTGATGGTCGACATCAGCTACTCTCCGCTGATGTGTGAATGGACCTTTAGCTTATCTATGGATGTCTTAAAGTTATTGGATTTGCATTTATTTAGAGTCATTAAAACACATAGCGTACTGCTAGAGAAAATTAAATACTAAATCATTAGCTGTCTCATAATTGTAGTAATAATATATGATTGTACAAATTCCCAAAACACACATGCTTATCTGGTGTGCCTTGCTAAACCATTTGGGAACCACAGATTTAGGTAATATAGGTGCACAAATGCATGTGAAAGATATGCAGCACGTGTGCAGAGGTTAACAATTGCAGTTAATTGGTAGAGTGTGTTTATGGAAGTTGGTTTGTACTCATATCTGCCTATGGTGGAACATCATTATAACTTCAGTGCTGTCACCAGAGATGCTCAGCGTGATTCTGTCTGAGTTTTAAGACCATGCAGTGCGTCAGGAGTCTTTACTAACTTTAGCTCCCAAGAAACAGCCAACTAATTAGCCAAAATAGAAAGTTATCTGGCAGGTGGAGACATGAGATGCACACCCTGAAGAACAGCATCTGTCTTTCTGAGGCGCCACGGCGCATGTTGAGTGTGACAGAGCCGCATGTGGGAATACACAGTGAGCCTCAGACAGACGTGAGGAAAGAGGGAGTGTAACAGATGAACAGAACGTGGCAATGATGGAGAGACAGCTAGACAGTTTGAGTGAGAAAGCTAATGAGATTGAACAACAGTAAAGTGTTTGTGAGTGAAGCCTGAAATAAGGATTAGGGTGTTAAAAGAGAGAGCCTGGAAGGCTTGGGTTGTGTGTGGCTTTTTTTCTGGGGTGTGGTTACTTGGACTGTGTTCATATATCTCCTGCTCTGCCATCAACAAGAGATAAACCTTCAGAGGAAGAGCTTCATGTGTAATCTGTTGTAACATGTTTTTCTATTGACAAAGCATAGCTTTCATTAGACCCTCTGACACATACAAAGCCGCCTGCTACACTTAACAGACTGTGTTGATGATCAGTTCTTCCTTAAGTCTGTATGGCACAAGAAAGACCTGGAGATTGTAGGTGTAATGTTATCTTAAGGGACATGGTTCAGCTGCAGCTGAGCAGAGGGACACATGCAGAGTTAACCACACAAATTCAAATTTCCTGTCAGCTCATTCAAGATTATGTTTGACCTCTACCTGTGACTGTTAGTACAGAAACAGCCCAAAGCAATGCAAAACTAGACTGTCAATTTACAGGGCAACGCGAGGGGATGGCCAGGGCCACTGTAGAAATCTAATAGGTCTATTCTGGCTATGCTGTAAGAATAAAGGCTTATAATAGTTTGGAAACAGAGTGGTGCAGGGATGAGGTACTTGAATCGGTCAACCAGGAAGTTAGCATCAAGCTGGTTCCCTCAACTAAAAGCCTATGGGATTGTTCACTGTGTTCTGGGATTATTGCTGATGATGAGGTCTGTGGTGAACAAAGTCTTATGAAACCTATACCTTTTGTTCCTCATGATAATATTCATGTACAGACCTTACTTTCACAAGTCTTTAGGCTTAAATATAATAGATGAGAGTAAAAAGCTAATGTGGAACTACAACATGGATGTTTCACTTAGAATCAGCTACCACATTTTCAACGTGTAAAGGCATGTTGTAACATCTTGTCAGAGAATTATTCTTAATCAAATGGCCTGATCAAGTTGGTGCTAATGGCAGTAACTATTGTGTATGTTTATTGTTTATTAAAAACAATCAGTAATGATTGCACCGGGGTTCCTGACCATTTTTGTACTCCTTGTGAGCTGTTTATAAACAACAGTCTAAAATTCAATAACGGGGCATATTAGATGCTTATTTTATTGCATGTGTTAAGCAAGGAACTTATTTCGGGCATTTAACCAAAAAATCTATTAATAAATATACTTTTGACTGTGGGAGTGGTAAGGGCTAAAATGCAAGCTTATTTCTGTGTTTTTGGACTCCCTGTATTTATCAGTTATAATTAGGTTTTATTTCTAAAAAACTTTGCATTTTCGATTTCAAATTCATTTTAGTAGTTTTAATGCTAGTTTGTTTGTTTTGTTTAATTTCTATTTTATTAAAGCTAGTTTTAGTTTTTTCATAATTTATATACCATTTAAAATAAGGACATAATACACTCAAAGCCCATATTATGATTTCAAGGGACTCATAAACACTTTATTGAGTTTTTATATGTCTCCTCTAACTCTGTGCACAAGACAAAAAGTCCTTGGCATGAAGGATTTCTTCCTCTCCTGCACTTTAAAGCTCCAATCGCTACCTTAAACATCTCGTTACCCTGAACCCCCTAAACAGAGGTACTACTTTGAATTTAATTGTTGTGTTGGCAGATTAAGCCCATTTTCTTGGGTTGGCAAGCCCAGTGTAGAGCTGAGATGGAGAGTGAATACAGAGACATTCACAACATGGAGCCAAGCAGCACTGAGCATATCAATTACCGCAGCCCAATGTCAGAAGGGGGCCTTACAGTGGTGGGAGTTTGAAAAGAGTCTCTCAGAGTGATTGAGAATACAGCTGGATCAGTGGTACTCAGTATGTGAAAACTCAGAAAAAATCAGAATCTTTTAACATGAGGAAATTTTGAGCATACTTAATCAAGTTTTATCCTCAAAAGTGCCGTCTCATTATCTGATAGCCATACTTTGTATGCTAGCCAACAGCCTATCACTATAAAAAGCTGCCATTGCAAGTCGTTCCCCAGCAACAGAGCTCATAACATCCCCTCTTGCCATGGAGACGACCTGCATGACTTTAAATTTGCTCTTTCAGTCAGCAACACAGAGATGCTTCAGGGTTAGATTAGATCTTGACTCCCCTGCTTAGAAACAAAGCCTCTACATTTAGATCCACCTCTCTGGTACATGATGGCAAATTTTCAACTGGAGGGCTTTAACGTTGATCAACTCCTGTCCACATATAGCTCTGAGAACCTTTCAACAAGATACTTAATCCCTCTGTACTTTATAGACCCCATCTTTCTGATTGACCAAGCAAATTAGGAGAGGAAGAAATTTTACATCTTGCAAACTTTATGAAAAATCACTCATAGGAAGCAGCATCCTTACTGTACCACTAAAAGGAGATATAGCAAAGAACACAATCCACAAGACTCCACAAGACTCCATGTTCCTGAGCAGCTCTTACACTTTCCTTTAAGATTTTAGACTTTTGGTCCTGACAGCAGGGATTGTGGTGAAGGAGGTATGCTCACTACAGATCACTGGTTTACATTTCTGAGTGTTAAAGGAAACACAAAAGTGAATAAAAACACTCTCTGATATCAAGTTACCACTTAACAGCAACTGTCAAGAGTTCTCAAAGATGTGCTGGGATTTCTTCTGCAGCTGTTTTTTCTAGCAGTGTTTCCACAAAGAGAAGTTGCACCTGATTCTTTGTGTGGAAATTTAACCACACTGTGCCTGAGTAACACCCTAGACCAGCACTTCCCAACTGTTTATGTACCAACCACCTTTTTTAGAAAGTATTGTTCATGGAGTAGCTGTCTGTCAGAGAATAAGTTCAATCAGCGACTATGTTGACAAATGACTTTCAGTTGAGTGTGTGCCTTTGTTTGTTACATCAAGTCCTAATTCAACAAGATGCAAGCAAGCCTCAGAGCTAAAATAAGGGTGATTAGACTGAATCATGTGTGCTCTACCTGCATTGCCACATTTTTGCCTTGACGCTCGCTGCTATTTTCTGTCGCTCGAGGAACAAGGAAAGAGGGACATTGACAAATTGCTGAAGGGACTGTCTTGTTCTAAGTGTCTAAGTGTCTAAATGCCTGATGTTCACTTTTCACATCAAGACAGAAACTTTGTTTAGTTCACAGTGAGCTCTATATAGACAAGCCCTCGAGACAACCACTCATCAATGTGATAAATCTATTTTTCTACCTAATTTTTAAAAGTAAGTGATTTATATATACAAGGAGAACCGCAGGGCATAGAAGATTTAATGAATGCAACGTGGACAGTGGACAGTGCAACATCTGATGTTCTGACACAATTTAAATAAGTACATATCTGATCGGACTTTCTGAAATTATGGACAGACTCACAGCAGCTCTGTCTGTTTCAACAACTGCTATGATGACATTATAGAAATGCAGTCAGCTGAGAGTCAACATTTAACTTAGTTACTAACTGAACTGTGACGTTCGAACAGTGTGCTCTAGCAACTTCAACTTTATTATTATCCTGTGGGAAAAAAAATTCTGCAGCAGGCATCAGCACACCAGTACATGATAAAACATAAAACATACAGGCATTAGGAAAATCAGGAAAAATCCTGAGCACAAGTGAAAAAGGACAGCACTTAAAACCGCAAAATGCCAAAGGCTAAAGAATCAGACAAAACCCAAAAAGTGCATTCAGTCATTAAAGTGCAGTGCAGTAGATACATAAACAGCAGTGATGAACAAAAAAGGTAAAGCAGATAAAAAGAGATCCAATACATAATCAATAGATAGTCAAGGATTACAGTCTAAAAATCAACAATCAATTCTATCCACAAGGTGCATAAAGCACACACAAGAAAACTGGTCAGGCCAATGAATTAAGGTTGTCAATGGCAATAAAAGAAGTACTGGCTCGCCTAGGTTTGGTTCTAGGCATTTTGTAACATCGGCCAGATGGCAGAAGTTTAAATTCAGCAAACAGAGGGTGATCAGGGCAGTTCAGAATTCTTGGGCCTTACTAATGATACGTCTGCTGTAGATGTCCTGCAACTGAGATTGCTGCACTCCGATCACCTTGTTCGCTATTTTGACAAGATTCACAAGTCTGTTTTTACTAGACAAAGCAAGACAACCGAACCAAGCAACCATGCAGTACATGAGAACACTTTTTATAAAACACTGATAAAACCTTATTACAAACAGCATCAGTATTGGGTTCAAATCCCAGATATTTGTATTGAGAAACAATCTCAACATCCATATCATTAATGACAGTATAACTGACACTCAGCAGGGAGGAAGTTTTCTTGTAGGAGGTTATATTTCACCTTAACCTCAGTACAAATATTTGATTTTGATTACCGCTAGAATATGTTCACATAACTAATGTCCAAAAGTTTCATATTCTGACCGTCCCTGATCCACCTCTATTCTCCTTATGTCTGAGACCCTCTGCTGAAGCCCCTGTCACTTTGCTGCCCTCATCCTCTTATGAACCCAGCCTGATTCGTCAGCCAGTCTATTCTGGTAATCGGTCAGTACAGTGCTTTTCAGCAGCATGGCCTTAACAGATATGCATCATCTCTATAGCCTATACTTTGCACCAGGCTTGCCATGGTGAACCAACAGCCAGACTAAACAGTGGTAGGGTGTCGCAGTGGTAGGTCAATTTGAAGGGGCTGGGGGAATGAGCCATTTGAGATCTCTTATTTCACTTGGGTATAAATTAGTGACACCTGTCATGCAAAGTCAGACAAATTACCCACAATACTCATGACACAACTGCAGTATGGGACACATGGTTAAACAGCAAGTTTTTCTTAGGCCATACTTCTTTTGTAATCACATCTGTGGCAGAGACAGAGGGCATCTGTGTCGAGTATCGATTGCCAAGACACATGGATGTGACATTCAGTGTGACAGAACATGTTTACTTTTTGAATCAAAACACACGGCAGACTCTGCTAGTCAAACAAGGCAAATGACTCGATAATTTATACTTCTATATGACCTGAATCAAATGAAACACAGAGCAGTACCATTTGAAAGCATGAAAGTTGAGTACCCCTGCCCCAGGCTACACTAAAATCCTGTTTGTACAGTTCAACTCTTAGTTAACAGACAGGCTTACATTCTTAGAACAATGATTATGTTGAAGCATGATTAATTTAATCACATGCAGACTAATTTGAGGTGACTCAATGAGTCCTTAATTCTATTTGTGATTGCATTAAAATGAGCTGTTTTCACTTGACTACAAGTGTAAAAGGAAAACAAGTAAATAAACAAAAAGCATGCAGATGAAAATGTTCAGAGACAGTTTTAGATTACAGAGTTGTTTTTGTGCACTTTGCTTGATTAGCAGAGCTCTTTACAGATTTAAGTTTGAATGAAAAAGTAAAGGAGAATACTCAATGAGTCAAAGACTAATGTTTATTTTCAAGAGAAGTAATTACACTGAAGTAGGAGCTAAACTAAGTTTAGACTGCTGCCAAAACAAAGTCCCAACTCTGTCACATTCAATACTTTCTATTATTCATGGTGAGGAGGCTTGGAAAAGGCACTTACTGCTGCTAAGTTAGGAACATCAATTCACTGCTTTTTTCACCAAAACACAGACACTCCAGCTTCATAGCTAATAGGAAAGAAAACCTCATTTAATTGTACAGCACCAAAGATAAAACTCATGATCCATTCCAAAAAAATGTCCATGCTAGCCTCTTCCTCTCTGTCTCTACTGCACCTCTCCAAGCTTCAGTCCTTGTCCATGAGCTCCTGATGCATCAGAAAAAGCACATCTGAGGGCAAGGATCCACAATGATATAAGAATTGTATTACAGGGGTTAAAATCTATCTCTCTGCTCTTCTGCTGAGGGGATATTGAGGGCAGGGAAGCCTTTCCATCTTGGCCTTGAGAATCTCCCTCTTCCTGCCATCCAGCGCAGGGTCTCTAGATCCAGTGCAGGGTCTCTAGATTACACAATGACCTTTACTTGGCAATCTGACCACAGGGCCACATCACCCTTTGTTTATTTCACCAAACTGATCTGATCTCATGTTTTGTCTGTCATGTTTGAGAATGATATCACTGTAGAGTGACGCTGAATCGCTTTTGATGCACCCTTTGTGACTGAGCTGAATAAGGCTTTGTACACATGAAGGCAGGTATTTTTGGGTGGTAGTTCGAGGATAATCTTATCCACATAGCAACATATTTGTCTAACAAACATGCGTAAACACATAAATGCATACAAGGCCATCAACAAAGTCAACATGGGGACATTATTACTAGTCCTATGCAAAGAGGATTCACTGACTTTTTTTATTGCACAAACCATAAGTCTGACAGGTACTGCAGTTAAACTTGTGACCATTTAACTGGTACAAGCAGGTGTTTTTTGTGATTGTTCTTTCTTTATTTTTCCATCTGAAACATATCTAATGCACTTAATCAGATACTTAAATGATAGAAATATGAAGCATTTTTGAGCATTTCTTGTCAGTTTCAACATTTATTGTAATAATGGCAACTATGGAAACAGGCATCTAAAATAGGGATGCATAATATTATAGGTATGATATTGGAATATCGGTGTTGGATTGGATGGAGCCTATCCCAACCATTCATGCCCACACCTAAGGGCAATTTGGAGTTGCCAATCAACCTAATCAGCATGTTCTTGGTCTATGGGAGGAAACTTGGGTGTCCGGAGATAGCCCAGCCCTGCATGGAGAGTGCATGTAAACTCAACGTGGAAAGGCACAGACCAACATGGGGATCGAACCAGCAACCTTCTTGCTATGAGGCACATGCATTTCCTACTGCACACTGTGCCCTAAGCTTGTGGAATTTTTCATTATAATTTTGAATTTTAAGTATTAGCTCCAGAAAATTTAACTGTTAATGTTCACAACATGTACTTTCTGGTAACATGGGTGTAAGCCAAACAAACTGATTCCAGTTATTTCTAACAGTATAAATATCGGTATCAGCCAAAATAGGTCTTGAAATATTGGCATCAACAATCCAATACTATGCATCCCTAATCTATGATCACTGAGAGAGTCACTCCTTTAATAGTAACAGGGGTCACATCCAAAATGTTTCCAAGGTCTGTATCCTCAGATTACCGAAGCATGGTGGAAGAGCAACTGTGAACGTATGTGTGATTATGCAAATAGTCCAATTAGCAATGCTGGAACCAGCAAAAGTTTATCGTTGCTGCCAAAACACGCCTTTCATGCCAACAAGATGATGTTGCAAAATGACTTTTAAACAGACACAGGATACTGTGAATGGAGTGTCTCAAACCCTCACACTAAAAGGATTAAAAAACATATTTTTTGTGAACTAAAACATCATTAGAGTGCATACAAAAGGCCCAAAAATACAGAAAATTAACAGAAATACCTGCCTTAGGGTGCCCTCAAGCAAGGCATTCTGTACTGTGCTTAAGCATATTGAACCCCTGAAGTCCCATTTGTCTTTGTGGTGTGAGGGCCTGTTGTCATGCTAAAACACTTCCCTAGCCTGGCAATGCTGTTGGGGGAGAGGTGGTTTTTCCTTTGCGTCTTCAAAAACAATCTGCGTTCAGACGGAGACTCAAGAATGACTGAAAACGCTGTAGCGTGCATGCCAGTCCGGTAGATGGCGATGTAGGCTTGCAGAGAAACAGTGCAGTTACAACACACTTATGAAGAAGAAACATTTTCCACAAACAACAATGGCGAGTGGACGCTCGAAGACGCAGGAGTCTCTTGTCTGGACAACAAATCTGTCGGGACAACAAATCTGTCTGCATAGTTTTGTCCGGATAACAAACCAAGCGCGGGAAGCTGCACACGTTACTCGGGAGACAGCCGAAGCTGTTGTTCCTGGTATGCGCGCGCAGCCTTCATGTGAAAGAGTACTGCGCATGCAGTGACGTCAGCGTTTCCCCCTGAAACACTAAATGGAGAGTTTCAAAACGCGGAGCGTTTTGAAAACTCTCCAGCTTGGACCCTGGTTTCAAAAGTTTGCAGATTCAGGCGCTCCAGGCACCGTTCTCATGTAAACGGGAGGCTAAAACACAATGAAAACTCTGTAAACACCACCTAAGCTGTATTTTGTTGTGGAAAAAAGGTCTAAATATACCAACACTAATGAAATAGTAAATTTCCACAGCAATTTTTATTATGTAAAAAGAAATAACCCCCTCTTCTTGCATTTGGCCTGATTTTGTTGCATGACACGTATTTAAGTCCCTACAGATCTCTGGATCCTCTGCTGCACCTCAAGCACATGCAGCACAAGCCTGCTTCAATCAATTCACTCAATTTAATTTCAATTAGCACCACAAAGAGCCACACACAGCTCACACAGCAGATTAGGCATCTTGTTCTCCCCAAGCTGCTAACCCTATACAATAACATCTTTATGTAGCAAGAATTCACATTACTTTTTAATGATAAATGGGCATAATGATCTGTGCTAACCTTAGCCTGCGACAAACCAAGAGACCTGACAAGGCACTATTTTGTTCCTGTTTCATCTGCATTAAATGAGAGACATATTTCCCAAAAAATAGCCATAGGATTAATTACCATGGATGGTTCATGTATCAGTCAATGCTTCCTTTAAAGGAGGATTATGCCAAATGCCTATGAAAAGCTAATTGTAAAATATTATATTGTTCAAATGTGATCCAAAGCATCCCCTGGTCCTATTTGATGTTTGCGTGTGATATGAAACAACCAAAACAAGCACACAGTCTGCAGTTTTGTGCACCATACATCTTTTTCATGATGTGATTTCCCTGTTATAACCATTACCATCTCTGTTTCTTTAACAAAAGCATGCCGTGATACTAAAGTATGGCAGTAAAAGTGATGTTTATGCATTTTTTCTGCTTTCAGTCCAACACCATACAGTGTGGCAAAGCCAGAGTAGCCTAAGCTCTTTGAAAACATCTCCTCTTATGAACAGGACAAATAAATAACATCCCAGCTAAGGGAGCAGCTCTCCATATAAAGTTAAGTTGACTCAGCAGTCCTTCCCACCTTGGAGGCTTCTGTGGATAGAAATGATTGCTTTACAAAGTGTAAAATGCACATTAGTGTGGAGATTCTTCCATGCTGCACACTTTTCAGTCCTCTGGTGGAGAGGCAGGATGGAGGGAGAGAGGGCAGCATGTGCATACATGCTGGTAAAATGAACATAATATCCTGCTGCCTCTTAAGCTGCAAGTGCGATTAAGTTGTTTCTCGTTCTTGATCCTATGTAAGTGAGAGAGCTGGCAGCTTGAGAATCTAACATTTTCAACGGATAGGATAATGAGGTGAAGATAGAAAATCCCTGAGCAGATCAGCTTCCTGGAGGCGTAGCTGAGAGGGAGTAGTAAATGAAGGAGCAGAGCAGAGGGAGTAAAGTTGTTACTTTGATGAAAACTAAAAGTGATGAAATGTTCCCTGTAAATGATGACTTTTATTTCCAGCCAAGTTGAGAGTTGGCACTTGAATCTTGAAGGAAAGAAAACCAAGTGCTTCTCAAAAGGGGTAAGTAAATCAAAAATGGTTTCTATGTGGTCTGGAGTTGATGATGTGAAACATAAACATTTGTTAGATCACTGAACTATATGTCCCTGGAGATGTAACTCCGAAAGGAATCCAACTCATCTTGGAGACTGTGGAGCTTTCTGCTCTCAGGGGTGACACACAGTTGATCTGAAGTGGCTTATAAGGCTTTTACACAGAGGTTTAAGAATGCTTACAACTGTAAATTTGCCTCTATTCCGGCAACAGCAAAGTTGTTCATCCATAACTGTTTAGGATAAAGATCCATAAGGGTAAAATCCCAGATATCTCTCAGGTCATGGTCAAGGGTATTCTCTATCAAAAGAATCATTTTGGCATGCTTTTCCAACTTCAGAAGAGAGAGAGAGAGAAACTAAATGGAGCCACAGAATGAATTTGAACCTTAAAATGGTAGCAGTATCCTGTAAGGCTTCATCATTAATGTAAAATTTTATCTATGAGAAAAAAAAAAGTTTCACCACTTGACTTGATTGCTCTCTGATATCTCAGTAATTGTATTACTTTTACTTGGTTTTATTACAGAGTGAAACCATACACCATGTTTTGTTGAAATTGTTGAATCAGAACATCAATACAAGCAATGGTGTTTGTACTTTATTTTCTTGAGGACCCAAATTATCATGACTTCGGATTAGCTTTTTTTAAGGGTTAATATTCTTCTTTGTTTTCTTCTTTATCTTCTTCTTATTGCTGATATTATTTTTTTTAAGTTGTTTTTTTTTCATGTTTCCTTTAAGAACAATGTTAAACTTGCAGTGAGGCAATCATATCGATGGGTTTGTGTTCACGCAGCAGTATTTGTTTCTTTATGTCTTTATTTATTTATTTTCATTATTATTCTCAGGTGATGTAGTAAACTGAAAAGCAAATTAATTATATGACAGCAGTGACACAGTGACAACAGGTTAACGTTATGGAGCCTCTGGTTTATCCCTTGTTAAATGCAGGGTGAATACAATATCTTGAAAAGATTTTCGTCAAACCACTAAAAAATGTTTAACTGAATGAAAAGTTGAGGAATTCAAATATTTATGGTTGTAGGGTGAAGGTCAAGGTCATGTAGTCAGTATAAAGAACAGAAAATCTTATATGTTATTTTGTAAAATGTGTGAAAGTATTCACATAATGCTTCATCTTTATTGCATACTGGTGGAGGCTGAAGCAGAAAGTGTGATACAGTGCAAGAATGTTTTGAAAACTAGTTTGCCTATAAAACCTGAGTTTCCTATAGCAGCAGTTCTAAAAAAAAAAAAGAAAAAGCCTGAGGTCTCTATGTGTAGCTCCCCTCTTCACTCTCAGGTGATAAAATGGAGCAGGATTGTTGACAGAGTGAGAATTCTTTCTGTGCACAGACTTTATAGCAGCTGTCCGCTCTGCAGAGGGCCAAGAGGAGCCAGCTGAGGTGAATATATTTCTCTCACACAGCGAATGTCCCAAATGTCATTTAAAACTGCTGAATGTCACAGAGACTGTTGGGCTGACTACAAACATCTCAGAGCACTATAACGACTATGTTCCTGCTGTTGACATCCTGTACATAAACCACATCACACATGATAAAAAACATATTAACCTTGTGGATTCTCCCAGGTGGATATCTATGCTAATTAAACATGTCTGACTAATCCTGAGTTTAAAAAGTGCTCAGAAAAAGGACAAAATTGGGAATGCTTTTATTCATCAGATGATCCCAGCATCAAAAGGTTAGTTGGTGTGCAAAGTGGCATGTGGATAAAACTAATGTTACCAGTGTGTTAAATTGTGTAAAATGTGTTTATGTGTTATGAACTTTCTAACATTTTGTCATCATTGCTCAACATTTAGTCTGTCTTACTGGCTGTGACGCTTTGATAAACATCAGCGAGCAGATGTTAGAATAGAGAACAAAATATTAAAATATGAAGAGCATCCTCAGCATTTTGGTGTTTATGAGGACGCTTTTTTTATTAGTGTCTAGCAAGGCATGAAAAGCCTCATGTGGGGGCTTAATTTTATTGATTTATTGAAATATTTTGCTATAAATGGCAAATTACCGCTTATATATGTCTATGTTTTTCCAAAATGACTGTAAAACTCTTCCTTTTAGTCAGATCAGTCCCTTTCACTAAAGTCCTGTTTGCCTATGTCTGGTTGTCATTTGGGTTTGCTTAAACTTCAGGTCAATATTAACTTTTAACAGCTGATTGTGGGATTCATGGAAAACAGATCAATTACAAAGTCATTTATGATTAATTGTTTGGATCTGGGATATTAGTTGTGTTGTATTTATAGCAGCAGGTATTTAAGTGATTCAGGTGAAAAAAAAACACAATATTCCTCCTCACATTTTCAAAAGATTAAAAAAATGCAAAAAAGGTGAATATATTTACACTTTTATACATATGTCAGTCTGTGTGCTTTCTAGATCCCTTTTTAAAGTGCCTTTATGTGAAACTGCTGCAACAAAGTTTCATCATATTTACACCTTGAGACACATCAATTCTGTGAGTCTGTAATATCTGTGCAATACAGCTTTGGATATGCCCGAATACAAACAATGGTAGAAACACACAAAGTGCCCCTGCTGCAGGTCAGGGTCAGGTCAGGTTTGATAGCACATGCCAGGTCTGCACTTTGCCATTCATCAGTCTTGACGACTGGCCTGCACCAGCAATGTTAACCCTGCTTCATTCATAGAGGTTTACATGTGATGAAGTTGAAGGATGCAAGGGTGCAAAAACTATGCCCTGAGGCTCCGGAGGCAAGGGATGCCAACCCCTTTCAGCAGCATCACCAGCTGCCGTAACCTTGCTTCCCTCTCCCCAATATTACGCCTATGTCACTACAGGTGGAGCCACTTAAATTTTTCCCACTTTCCTCGACTAAGTCTTGACTGGTCCAGGACTGGATTGTGCTGGGATCTACCATCCATCATGTCTGTGATTAAATTCCCCTCACGATGACATGACAAACACAGAGAGACTGGTTAATCCAAATGCTACTCTGATAAGGGCAAACCCTGAGGCCCACGGGGGAAGCGCCATTTCATGGGGACATAAATGCTTTTGTTTATGATGGAATTAAAAAAGACCCCCAGTGGCTGGGGGTGTTGGCTGGTAATTGGATGGAAGGAGAGATTTTAAGTGGCTGCACCTGTACCTCTTAAGACAGAGCAAAGAGGGTGTCAACACGTTCCCCCATTTCATCTCTGCGACATTCACAGTTGAGGCAAAGCGTATCAGGGGCATAAATATTACAGCTTGAAACAGCAGCGTGAATTGGGCTTAAGTAACTCATCAACAAAAACAACCATGAACAGTAATTGCTGCCATCATACTGACAATACATTCAAACTGCAGGCTGGGGGATGGGGCGAAAGCATGTACTGTAAACCATTCGAGGATGTAAACAGCATCAATCTTCAGTCTGGAGGTGCTGATGGAGGTGATGAAGTTTCCACAGGGACACAGATCATTAGCAGCAGACGTGGCGTACACACTGAACAACCATGAGTTCAAAGACTCCTCTATCTATGACCTTTTGAAGGTAAAAGGTGTGCAGAGCGGTGCAGAGGTTTATTGATCGTACACAGTTTATTTGTGTCACAGGCAGCAGCTCAGAGACACAACACAGCAACACTTCGACCTGTCAAGATTAGGTGAACAAACACGCTCACAAACACTTGCCCACCTATAGGAGGATTAAACCCACTCCTCACATCTTCAGTGTGATGACGCACTGGGACACACTAACTCCCAGTGGGAGCACCCAAGCAGTCTGCTGTTTGTTCGTGTAACACATTCAATCATTAAAACATGTCAGAGTGATGTGATTCCTTCCTCAGTCTATGAAAACCACATTTAAGATCAATACTAGATTGAGACATTTTGTATTGATTGGTTTGTGGCCAAGCTAAACACAATTCATTAACTCAGTGTGTGTATTCACATACACGTCTGTATGTGTCGAAAGGGTAAACCATTAGTCAAAGTCAACACCTTATGTATTCGAAAAGCATTGGTAAAACAAACCCTCCTTTAGAAACCGTGCACACTGTGATGATCCAGGGACGAACACAGTGATTGCAGCGCTCTTATCTCTTTATGCTCTTCCTGAAAGGTTTGACAAAATGTCTGAGAGTGAGGCTCTGAAACAATTAAGTCTAAAATGATTTAGAGGCAAGAAAAGGCAGAAAAGGATGAAAAAAAACATTCAAGCTTCAAATTCTAAAGAAATAAGATATAAGATAACAATACAGATTAGCAACAGAACTTGTAAGGCATAAATAAAGTAACAAAAGACATCACTTATCTTCCACAAAGCTGCATTAAACGCAAAGGTTGTGAATAACAAAAACTGTCAAGTGAAACCTGATGTCTCTAAAAGAAATGGTTTGATAGTCAATGTAAACAAATGAGCAAGTGAGACAGCTATCAAACCAAAAACACAGACAAAAACATGATCCAACATTACAGCATGAATAAATTAAAACTTTACAAAACAAACCATCAGAAAACGAGCTCCTTTATAACAAAAACATACTGAAGGAAACAGAAAAGGCCGTAGACCATGAACAGTTCTGGAGCGTGTTAAACAGTTTAGAAACAACTAAGCCACAACCATTAAAAATAAAAAGCGTGGACATTTGGAACAACTATTTCAATGACCTTTACAAAAGTATTGTTTAAATCTAACCTCACACAACGGATGAACAGTTCAGTTTCACCGGTCCATCAAGTAACAGGAAAGAACAAGACCTGCTTCATTGAACAAACTCTGCATAACACATCAGAAGTGGAGCCAAAAATATTCTTTCTAGTTGGAAATTTGCAGTGTTGTTGTTTGTTTTTCATTTAATAAAGGAATGTGGTTCATATCTGATAAAACTTCTACCGTTAGAATCTATGCTAATCACTGTATGAGCAGTCACTTCCTGCTGTCATCTTGCTCATAAAGCTCCCACTTCTTCCTGCCCTAAAGGTCTCTGATTGGGATGTGCCGCTTTGGGCTGAGCACAATCGTAGGTTGGAGCTTGACAAGGTGGATCTGCCTAATTACAGACGTTGAAGGTTTAACTAAACCTGAATGAAATAGAAATAGAAAGTAAATTAGACAAACTTGAATCTGCAATTAATAATAACCAAAATCCATTAAAAAAAAAACAAAACAAAAAAAAAGAAAAACAAAAAGTCATGAATCAAGCAAAACTTGAGGCACAGAGTGCATCAGAAATGAGATGTTGAAAAACAGCTGACCTGAATTTCAAGGTGCAATCATTAGACTGTTTAACATGATACAATGCTGGCTGTGTCCCTGATGCAGTATCTCACAAAAGTAAGTACACCCCCCACATTTCCACAAATATTTTATTATCACTTTTCATGGGACATCACTGAAGAAATGACACTTTGATACAATGTAAATTAGTGAGTGTACAGCTTGTATAAAAGTGTAAATTTACCTTCCTCTCAAAATAACTCAACACACAGCCATTATTGTCTAAACTGCTGGCGACAAAAGTGAGTACACCCCTGAGTGAAAGTGTCCAAATTGCGCCCAAAGTGTCAATATTTTTGTGGCCACCATTACTTTTCTGCACTGCCTTAACCCTCTTGGGCATGGAGTTCACCAGAGCTTCACAGATGAGCACTGGAATCATTTTCCACTCCCCCATGACCACATTACGGAGCTGGTGGATGTGAGAGACCTTGTGCTCCTCTGCCCTCCTTTTGAAGATGCCCCACAGATGCTCAATAGGGTTTAGGTCTGGAGACATGCTTGACCAGCCCTCCACCTTTACCCTCAGCTTCTTTAGCAAGGCAGTGGTCATCATGGAGGTGAGAAAAAATAGTGAAAAACATTTACTCAAAAGGACAATCCCTGACACATTTATTGACAAAAATAAGACACAAAAGACCAGGCGGCATGTTATAGTTATAGTATTAAAAGGGTTTATTAGTATGAGCTCATAAAGTGAAAGAGCTTGCATTGATTCAAATGTAAAGCAATGCCCAATTAATATTACTACAGATGATAATACCAAATAAGTATACCCTCTCCCCCAACTATAGTTTTGCATATGATTGTATATGTAATTTATATGGCTTTTATTTAATTTTATTCAGTTTTGTATAAGTTCTTGCATAGTGCAAATGTAGCTTATGTGTTGAATTATTGTGTGCAAACTGTGTGGTTATTTAAATAGTTTGATGTTTCTTGTATTTATATGTTACACTCTTGGATGGCAGGCAGTGTGAGTGGAAGGAAAAATCTCAAACACGTTGTAGATTCTCAAAATGAGGAGAACATTTATCAAAACAAGACAAAAAATAAGACAAAAAAAAAGGCAAATCAATCAAACTGAGAAAAGTCCAACATTAGTCCAACAAAAATGGCTCTCCTGATAGCCTCACCTTCAATGTGCCACACACCAACCAGACTGCTGATTTCACACACCTTATATACTCTACTACCTGCAGCTCTAATCACAGCCTCACTGAATACAGGTGTGACTACTCTCTCACCTGCAGACAATGCAGGTGAGAGGAAATGCAGTGATCACAAAAAGGGAAACCACCAAACAGATCTGAAAACAGAACACACTAAAAGGAAAAGTCCACACACACCCTGTGCAGCACTCAGACCACAAATATACTTTTAAAGAAAAATGTAAACAGTTATTTACCAAATTCTTCACACAAATACTGATTCAGGTGCTAGAGGAATGTGCACCTTCCTTTAGCCTTAACAATATTTGTGAATGCCTCATGACATTATAGTTCATAATAATATAATTATTATTATTATTATTATTCATTCACTTGTTTACAGGATTTTTATTTTGCGGTAAGGAAATTTATATAGTATTTCAGATTTTTTGTATGTAATTTATTAAGAACATAATTGTGTGACATGTTATCTTAGAAATTGAAGACGGTGGTAGGCTGGGGCACAATATAAATTTTGGCCTAGGCCACCACATTGAGAAGGGCCGGCTCTGATGTGCAGTCAAAATCAACAGAGGGCTGAATGTTCAGCCAAGAACATGGTGTAAAACAGCAATGCTGTTTGAGTCCCAGTTTAATTATTCAATTATTTAATTCTTGTATATATAAAAAAAGGAGAGAGGGATCAGTGTCTCACCCCAGAGCCTGTTAGCCTCCTCAGTCTTCAGCAGAAGGTGGGTTTTTGGTGTGCAGCATTTTTCCCACACATCCCCACAGATGAGGAATTATCACACCACTGTGCTTGACCCAATCTTAGCCAACATCAGAAGAAAAACATCATGTCAGCATTCAAGGATCAGTGGTCAGGTTTTATTTCTGTAAAGTGTTCATATCACAAAAGCTCTGACCTTTTCTGGTGAACAATCCTTGATGTACACGCTCAGCTGCTGACGGAGCCTCAAACACTCAGCAGTGATTCATAGACATTGGTTAATCTGATCAGGGAATACCTGGACACAGCAGTAATAAACTGGAAACTGTGTGGTCAATTTCTAATTAAAACACAGCTCAGGGGAAATTGAAGTACCACGAGGTAGGAACAGAGGAGATTTTGGAGTCATCAGAGTTAAACTTTGATGCTAATGATTTGTTTATAACTTAAATCACCATTTGGTGTTACATACCTTCCAAACATATCTGTGCCACACAATGAAAGCATATTGGGTAATCAGGAACATGGACTGGGTGGTGTTTGCAGTAATGTGATTTATGGCAATGTTATTGGCAAGGTATAAACAAAAGGCTGAATGACCTTGGCCTTTTATATCTAGGGCAAGTCTATCTTAGAGACTGGATATTTGTGCAAAAGTTGAGTAAAATCACTCAAAGTGATCTTGGACTTAGTGAAGGGTGGTTAACCCAAAAACACGATGCCTCTAAGCTTGGCTTTTACCAGCGTAGAGGTGTAAACATCATTCTTGTTGGGATAACAAATCATCACAGCAAGAAGTCCTGGCTCAAAAATGATTTCTCCTTCACTGAATCAACCTTGCAGTGCACCTGCATTTGCCCGATAGATATCTGTAATTAGGCAGATCCATCAGGCAAAGCTTCACACCAGAGCAGTGTAGCTGGGTTTTCAGAGGCACTGACCAATCATTGTCCTTTGAGAGGGAAGAGGTTGAGGCTTTGGGCGTGGAAACAGCAGGCAGCAATTGCAAGACCATAATCAATGGCTGCTTGTGAAGAGATTAGTGTGGACAGTGACATGTCAGGATATGTCATGAACTTGACAATGGTTCTTTATTAAATGAAGAACAATCCTGGAAACACATGAATAAAAAATATCTTTTCAGCCGTCTCCCGAAAGGTTCTGGTAAGAGTTTGGTTAGTGGATAGCTCAAATCATGTACATTACTCCTTGGTTGTAAACTGTGTGTCCAGTTTCTACATTTATAGAAATACTTTCAAAACCCATTTTCTAAAATCTTTTTTCCTTTTTTTTTTTTTTTCTTTTTTCTTTTGCAATTGAGGATATAAGGACATCAACCTTTGCAACTCCAAGCCATGTCCAGCTGGATAGTTTTTTCTTTATTTATTTATTTTGTTATAATACATGTAAAACCTCAACCCTTTCAATCAAAATTAAGTTAAAGACATCTTTTCTTAGGGCAACATGGAGTATTTTTGCTGTACTGATGTCGGATTAATGTTTAAAAGTTATATGAAGACTAAACAAAAAGTCAAAACAGAATTTAAATCTGAAAAAACTTTGCACAAATCCCTCCCAGATCAATAAAAGTATGCAAACAAATTCACAACAAAAACTATTAATGTATTTACACTTATTTTCCCACCTTTTTTCCTATAAGTCTACTTACTTGACTATAACATTTTTTAATTAAGAAAAAGTGTTAAAAAAAAAAATGCTTGTTAAAAATGTATAACTGTGTATCCACAAACACTACGTTAAAAAAAAATCTGCACCTCATGGCAAAATTATAAACTTTTATATTTTCATTTTACATTTTACCTTAATCCTCCAGAAGTCTGACAATGATCTAAGCTAAAAAATAAAAAAAAAAAACACAATTCTCCCCATAAAGATTCATTTTTTGGTTACAGAGATGAAAGTTAACAATGTGAGTGTTAATGATAGGGGTTACCGGCATTTCCATTGAGATGGCAGAGTTAAGAGCAAAATGAGAATTCCCAAATAAAAAGAGATCAATCAAACAGATCAGCAAATAAAGAAAAACAAAAGAAAATACTAACACACAGTTGCTGCAACTTACATATAACTAGATATCTCAGAGTGATGTATTACTTGACATATTTTGAAGTCATTAAAAACATGGGGATATTTTGTAGTGAGCAATAACAAATAAGTCAACACATTTTTTTAAGCTTGAAAATAACCAGTGACAACACAGTACATAATGACTGAAATAAATCCCACCTCTGCCATGAAAAACAGATAACCACAGTTGAGGACTTCGGCATGGCAACTGTACCAGTAACTAAGAAGCACTGTGGTCATTTCAGGGGGTTAGCAAACAGAGGGCCGTGCCAGCTGCAATATCTGAATTCTTGTTAAAATAAGAGGAAGATATGAGGCAAGGTGATGCTGTTGTCACTCCGTGTGTCAGCATTGCTTTCAGAGAAACTGATGCAGTCCACCTACTTTTCCTCCATAACTCTGCATATAAACCTAATCGACTGGATAAGGTTTCCCATTTGCCTCTTGTGCTTTAACTGTGACAGGAGTCATTGGACAAAGAATTGCCTGAATAAGCACTGAAAGTGTTGTGTTGAAGGTTTTAGTAAGAAAAATATGCCTCTTTCATCCCCTCACTTTAGTCAGTGAAGCGACTCCTATCTACAGACTGATGGGAGGCAATTGGCGATGTCAGATGTGATAACTGGCAGTTGGCTGCAGGTACATATATATACTACTCACAGAGGTATCTGGGCTGAAAAATCTATGTAGCCACTCAAAAAGCAATTGAGAGATCATTCTAATACAGCGCTGTCATCATCTTCACTCACAGATACAGCTGTTTATTTTCCTCTGTGAGACTGTGACCATGAGGAAATTGCTTTTAAAAAGCTCATCTTCAAAATGTGTTTTCCAGGATCCAGGGGGGCAAAGAGGGAATTTGACTCACAGATTCAACCAGTAGTGGTCTCACTGTCTTCATATGCAACTGTATTGGCATTCACAGGAGGATTTGATTTAACTGTGAGGAAATGAGGCTCCACTATACAGGTCTTTTGCTGAATAAATACAAGGAGCACAGCTGAGCCAAGCTGAGGCCTGCTTGTTGCTCTCAAAGTGTTGTCGCTGCTCAGCATATTTAAGCAGATGATAAACTCAGTGTTTGTAATGAAGTCTAAACTCTGCGATCGTGCAGAAGTGAAAAGAAATGAATCCAGTGAGAAAGAAACAGGTTTGAAATACAGCAAAAAGAGAAACCATGCATGAGAAATAATCCTAAATGAAATTTCAAGTGTAACGTGACAGATCTGTGAAATCTGGGCTTCATTCCCACCAACAAAATGTCCAAAACAACAGACCCTGTGCTCCCCAGTGTCCACCTCTTTATGTGCCTCACAAAATCCTCCAAAGCAAACAGTTAAGGAGACAGCAGGTCACTTACTCATGAAGGAGGAACTTTATTTCAACTGTTTAAATCTGTGAATGTGAGCAAGCACATACAAAGATTACAGCTCAACAGAGGACGGAGATGTTATATGGGAAAAATAACTGTCTGCTCTTACAGGGAGAATGTCGGCTTCAACATATTTCTTTACATCTCAATGTGTAAAATGATAACTCAAGCAGACTAAAGCAACATTCATACTGAGTTATGCCAGAAAGTTTAATGTATTTATACAGGGTATACAGTTGACAGTCAAAGTGCAGTGGTCAGTCAGGAGGAGGGTCCAGGGGGTTTTTGTGTGTTACATTCCCCAAAAATAGGGGATGAAGGGGAAATAACAAAGAAAAATACCGGGAAATGAGGAGAGAGGCAGGAATCATCCAAAAATAAGTGAAAATTTATTTAACAAAGTCAACTAAAGACAAACAAACTAAAGGGAGTTTCCACAAAACTTGAGGGTGAGCCTAGAAGGAAAAGAAAAAGTCTGGGTGTCTTCCACTGAAGACGATGGCGTTTTCCCCATGAAAACCAGTGTAGAGCCTTCACACTGTCTGCTGCAGAGGGACAAAGGCTCCCTGCTCTCCTCCTTTTAAACCAGTTCCTCGCTGCAGCCACAGGTGTAGTCCATTCTGCAATCTGAGGGTGATTCCTCAGCATGCAGCAGAGTGAGAGGAGGACAGGAGAGAGGAGGAGGAGGAAGAGAAAAAACAAAAAAAAAACACTACCCGTAACACTGTGGTAGTGTGATCAATAGAAACTGTAGGGCCCTTTTTTATGCAAATTTAACCCCAAGACACAGTATTAAGTAATGAAATATAATCACTCACCCTTCAGGTGGTCCTCACGCGTATCTTTATGTGTCCAGTCAACACTATGTTGACAAAATTTGCAGAATATTTGATTGCCTGACACATAATAATCATTGGCAAACTTCTCTGCCCTGTACTCTGGAGTTAGCCGGGAGTTTCGTAGCTTCTTTGCCAACTTGCGTGCCATTCAAGGTCGCATGAGTCACTCACATCTTGCCGCTCATCCCCCTTTGTCGCCAGTGATCATTGAAAATGAATGGCAGCTGGACGCCGAGGACGCTCAGAACGCTTTTGGTGTGAACACAGGGTCAGCTGGTGACATTTTTAATGAGGGGGGGAGAGGAAGTGAAGTGTGCATTGTCCGCAGCATCAGTGACCCCCTCGGGGCATTTTCCCAAGAGATACGTTCCTTTTTAGTTGGGAAAAAAACGCTTTCACGTAAAATGTCGGTCATTCCCATGCTATTCTATGTTTATATTGAATTCCGCGTTTAATGCCTAATTCCGTGACTCCGTCCGCGATTCCATGATCGTGGATTTTCTAGGGCCCCAAAACCATATAGCACATGGATCAACATGAGACCCAGTGATAGGCTGATGAACTCATATCTCCAAAAACTAATTTGTTGTTAACTCAGAGGAAACATCTGCCCAGTTTGACAGTAATCCCTGAAATAATTCTCTCGGTTTTTAATGTAGAAGCAAGAGTTGATCAAGAGGCACAAGGACACTTGGACTTGTCCGGCCAAAATCTCATCAGTTCATGCTTGGGTCAAAAAGTATATTTGTACAAATTTATTGAAATCTCTTTTTTTGTGATATTGAACTCTCAGGCAGGGGACAATCATGACAAGTTGACCTTTGACCCATGACCTCCAAAATCCTATCAATCCAGCCATCTGTCAGACAAGACAAAAGCTTAGCCTTAGAAAGTAATCACATCAAGCTTTCTTGAGATGTTGCATTCATAATCAAAGATGACCAGGGCATACAAGACCTTGACCTTTGACCTATGACCTCTAAATGGATTTAGTAAGTGATTTGTTACCGTGGACATTGTGCAGAGTTCACAGAAAATAAAATAATTAAGCGATGCAGGATTTCATAAGTGCAGATTGACAACCAAAGATGATCATGAAACATAACTTTGACCTTTAACCATGACGTTCATCTTAAATAAAAGTAGTCGTTAAAGAAATGTTTGATAAAGTCCCTTGAGGCATTTACAAGACAGTTTTTCATGAGCAAAATACTGCTGTGAGGCTCAATGAGCTTGACCTTTGTCCTATGACCTTTGGAACTAATTAGATCCCTCCTTGCATTCAA
This sequence comes from Cetoscarus ocellatus, assembly GCA_037902135.1. Lineage (NCBI taxonomy): Eukaryota > Metazoa > Chordata > Actinopteri > Labriformes > Labridae > Cetoscarus > Cetoscarus ocellatus. Next base: position 2,622,166 of record JBAMNC010000523.1, on the reverse strand, counting down.
GTGGACAAATGTGCAAATTTGATGATATTTATTGTATTCAGAGACATTGCATTCACAACAAGAGATGGCTACAGAGCTGCTGCACTTAACTTATGACCTAAAATATATAACCGGATAATCATAAGGGGGGGTAGGCATTTGTGGAATGTTTGATGAAAATCACTTACTAAGTATTTTTGAGATATTACATTCACAAGATAGCATCTACAAATAATGGATGACCATCAAACTCCATGGCGTTAACCTTTTCCTGATAAATCAAATCATTCAATGTTTTATTGTGGCAGGCATTTATGCAAAGTATAAGAAAATACCTTAAGGATTAAAAAAACTCAAGCTTTCTTAAAATATCACATTCAAGCAAAGACGGAAGACATGGCTCACCAACCTTGACTTCTGTCCTATGACCTTAAGACTTTAACTGATCTGTTGTCTCATTCAAGTTGACATGTGTGCAAAGTGACTACAAAGCTGCTGTACTTTGACCTGTGACCTGAAAAAGCAATCAGTGGATCATGATTCAGAGTAGGCATTTATGCAAAGTTTAGACAGTAGGTATTCTTGAGATACAGCATCTACAAACAAAGGATGAGCATCAAACTCAAAGACAACAATGCTTGACCTGCCAAATCTCATTCATTCATCATCATATTGTGGAGGACATTTCTGCAAAGGTTAAAGAAAATACCTTAAAACACTAAAAAAAACTCAAGCTTTCTTAAGATACCACCTTAAGAAAGCAAAGAATGACCACATGACTCAACAGCCTTGACCTTTGACCAATCACCTCAAAAATCTTAACAGATCATCTCTGAATCCATGTGGACATTCAGTCAAAGTTTTAAAAAATCCCTTTCAGAACACACTAACAAGACAGTTTTTGCAGCTCATCTGCTTTTTCTGAGCGACCTTAGGATTTTAAAAGAGGGCAGAGTTCAAAAAACACATGTGGTTGAGGAATGTGTATTTTACAAGCATAGTTTAACCTCTTTGAAGCTCCTATAGCATCACTTTGACATCTGTACAACACGTGTGTTGGTCATAAAGAGGACATAAGAATCCAGTTTCTACCTCAGCTTTGCCCGTTACAAGCAATGGCCTGGTACCATCCAGCCAGGGGGTCAGAAAGAGGGAAGGATATCACATCTTAAAAGAGTTTGTCAGGAGTTAAAAATCATAGAATACATTATATTTATAAAAGATATACAATCCTTGTACTGGCCTACACATCCAGGCATGTAGAGTGTGCTGTCAGGTTCAAAGCTCTTGCTTTTGTAAATGTTTCAGAGAAATATTCCAAAAGGGACCAGAAGAATATTGTATGAGAAAAGGAAACATCTGTCTTGTTATCAGTTAAGAAGTTCAGCCAAAATTCATACCCTGGCAATGTGTCTTAGGAAAGCCATAAAACACACGAGTCAGTCTGTGTGATTGTGTCAGAGATAAAAACTTCCCCCAACATTTCTAAGGACAGGGAGGATACTAACGCTGTGTTGAAGAATAAGCATCACATTTTGTCATCTAAATAAAGTATCTCTTGCCTTTATTTGGAATGCACTTTGGCAGGTGGGCCAGCACTCCAAAATAATGGGAGAAATATCAAGATACCTTATGATACAGCATGTTTTCAAGAAAAACCCCTTAAAGGTGCAGTGTGTAGAATTTGCCATTTGAGCGACATCTATCGTTCAGATTCTAGAATGAGCCAAAACGTCACATCCCTGAGCAACGGAAGCCTGTGAAGACCAAAAGGGATCATGAACACAGCATCATATACTAAAGTGACAAGGTTTGGGTTTAGGTTAAATCCCTAGTGCAGAGTAACATTTGTCTCTACATCCACCGCCAACCTCTCTCCTCTTCTTCGCCTGCATTCCAGGTAGATTTCAGAACCGACGGTCAGATTGACAGACAACATGGCGGATCGTTATGTCGGCCTACATGAGCGCGGCCCGCGATAATGTACATTTTTTGAAGCTTTTCCTAACTAAATAAAAATAAAACAAACATTTTATGGGGATGATTGTACTCCTATTTTGGCGGACTTTACATACAAATAGAAACATTATATCCTATATTCACCGTTTCTGTTCGGTGAAATGCTGCCAAATTCTACACACTGCACCTTTAAGAGAACCAGAAGAATAAATAGCTGTCAATGAGAGCTCAGCTTAATATAGAATAGTGATTGACCTGTTTCATATCAGTAAACATTCAGCTACCTCATGCCTTATGAGCTCTCTTTTCATCTGAAAGACCTCTGAAATAAGCATTTAATTGCAGCAGCCTTTCAGCTTCTGCACTTAAAGCTTCTATGTTCCTTTTAGCCAAACAAGCTTAATCAGTTTGTGAGCAAGGAGTGTGAAACACCATAACTCATCCAAGTTATCCATACATTCAAACATATGCAGAGAAAGAGGTGTGCCATCCTGAGTTACACTCTACAGATGGACATTGAATCTCATGCCAACATTAGGAAGAAAGCCAAACTATGTCTGGCAGATGATACTTTCAATTTATTCAGAGCAAATTTTCCAGCAGACCCGTTGACTGTAGATGATAAGAGGGTACATCTGAATTCTTTGATCAGAGATCTTCATGGTGAATTAATTTAAGCAGGAGACATTTGGTCTCTAACAGATCAGAGATGTAATGAGGGTATAAAAAAAGGAGCTTTCAGGGCAGCAGTGGAGTTAACCGTCTTTCACATATCTTTGGAAATCAGACAGCAGGCAGAGCTGACTGACTGCTGTTGGTAAGAGTGCTTTTGAACTCACGCTGGACACCAGGGCTCAGTGAAACATCTCCGGACAATATGCAGACTAAACCATATCTGTCTGCCATGTATGTGTTCATGTTTACTCAAGTTCAGCAAGCAGAAATTAGCCTAATATCCCTCGTATGGATCAATGATACTGCAGTCAAAAGTATAAACAATCAAATTCTCAGTTGCATGCAGCAGACATTCTGTGAGAGTTTTTTTTCCCCAATTTCAGCAGCTCCTCCGCCTCATGTTTGTCAATGTTTGGACTAAAAATATGGTCCCTCAATGGCACATATATAACCTTTACCCTCCAGACTGACTGTGGTTCCAAACTTTGTCTGCTAGGCCCCCCTTTGGCAAATGATCATTCAAGACCCTCCACCATCAACACATAAATATAAATCCATATACACACTATTCAGTGACGCTTGCCAACAAATACCTAAAATTTTAGAAATCATCAACAACCATTTCAGGAAATAAAGAAGAGACTAGATAATTCAGAGTCATTGCCAGTCAAAGTTTATCTGTAAACCCTAAAAATAATTTTTTCGATGTCCAGAAAAAGGACAAATAATAAAGTGAGCATTATTGCCGCTTCGCCTCCAACATAGCCTCAGGCCCCCCTTGAGAGCCATGTGCCCCCTTTGGGAACCACTGCCTTAGCATATGCAGGGTATATATTTTATATTTTTGTACCGTTAATTAACAACTACTTGAAATCCAGTCTCCTGTGGTGTTGCCGCTCAATGCTAATGGTATTCCATGAAGCATTTTTTTTCACAGGTAGGCAACACACTTTAAGCACTACTCTTTCACCATCACCTTACATTCAGGTTATTTGCATTTTCTCCAACCGACTAGGCCAATGGTCAGTGTTGTCCTGAAGCACAGGTGGTGCTGGCACAGAGTATAGTAATAGCCCAAACTTTACCTTTATGCAAACAAAATAGAATTTATTTTTGTTAAATTGTAAAGATCAAAACAAAATGATGATAAATGGTATGCTTTTGAACATTACATACACCTGAACACACACGACCAAACTTTAAAGCTACCATAATGATTCCATAATGGTATAATGTTGCCTCAGAGCAATAATTATTTAAACAGCTAATAAACTGTTTTAAACTATCAAAATTTAGGGTTTACTCAACTGTAAGTCTGAATGTATTTTTTCTAGATAGAAAGTGGACAGGAAATGATGTTTTTTATGCTTTTTGTGGAGCAAAATGGCAAGGCGGTTTCCTTTCAAAAAGTCTGCCAAAAAGTGTTACGATATGGCTTCCTGAGAGTCATGTGACAAATTAAGGCATTTTTATTGGTTCCTTAGTGTCTTCCCTCCTTTTTAAAGTTTTGCATCATTCAAAGATATGAGTTGTGGAGATGTAACAGGCTAAAACTGGGTTTGCTGCCTGAGGATAACAGGGTACCACAGAGGGTTAAATTAAGCCTTTTCAAGCACTCAGTTTAAACTTAGACAAAATACTTTAAAATAGGTCATTAAATTATCAATGTTAGTTCATGATGAAGACATGCAGCCAGCCAAGTGCGTCGTTTCTTTTAAACTGTAAATGAGTAAAGTTTTATCCAGTGAGTAAAATCTGATGTGACAGCCACTGAGAGGATTTAAACTCAGGAGAATTGTTTTTATTTCATTTCTTTCCTTCACAGTGTGGACAGAAGAGATTGAATATTTTTGTACATTTCTTCCTCTTTATGATGTGTTTAAGTTTCGGTCCCTGAGGGCACTTTAGGGAAAAGAGAAAACACTGATGGTGCATCTGGAAGTACCAGCATGCCTCATTCACAGATATTAGCCTGAATGGCTGCGATAATGTGCCACACTTAAACCCCTGCTGTGAGAGAGAGCGTGGATGAGGGAGTTTTTGTCTGACAGCATCTTGGGATTTCATGCCCCCTCAACCACGGGCCGCCCCCTGCGTCGCCTCTCATCTTAATCACTGCAGGGGCGTGCAGGGGACAATACCTCACTGTTTATGAGATGACTGTATAACCTGTGACCGCTGGTGCATACGCGTGAGTTTATTTCTGCCTCTGTTTAGGTCTGCCAACAGACAACTGGTAACCTGAACACCCTGGATGGAGCTCGTTCAGGCTCCAGTGGGTGTGCTAGATTTAGCTGAAGGTTTTCTGATGAAAAGCAGCTTGAGAGAGATCCTGACCTGTAGTATATCATATGAATTGCCTTTTTCCTGACTTTTTATATAAACATCACAAAAAAAATCCCCCAGTCTTCTTTAAGTTTTTACAGCTAAAAATGCAACTGAGCTGTCCACAGAATAGTGATCTTTGATGGTTTCCTTTGTTTAAATTTAAATTTAATTAACTTTTAATAAGTGACTGGAGACCAATCAGATGTATCAAACACTACTCAGCTATGCCAACTAGCATACACACAGAAACATAAAATAATGTTGTGGCAAACTACTGTAGCAATGAAAACTCAATGTTTTGGACAGTTAGTTCAAAAATATCTTAAAGTCACATTTTAAATAACATAGAATTGTTTATGTTTAGTTTAAAAAACTTACAAGTCAGAGCAATATATGCCTACATTTGTATAATTGTTTCATTTGTATTTGAATTTATGGAATAAATATCAAGTCATACAAAATATATATATATATACATATATGTATGTATGTATGTATGTGTGTGTGTGTATGTGTGTGTGTATGTATGTATGTATGTGTGTGTGTGTATGTATGTATGTATGTATGCATGTATGTATATATATATATATATATATATATATATATATATATATATATATGTATATATATATATATGTATATATATATATATATATATATATATATATATATATATATATATATATATATATATATATATATATATATATATATATATATATATATATATATATACACACATACATACATACATACATAAACACACACACACACACACACATATATACATATATATATACATATAGATATATATAGATATAATTTTTTCTTTTTTAATTTATGCATCGTGTATGCATTGCAGGAGATGAATTGTATAGGTATTAGCATTATTGTCAGAAAACATTACAGCTAAAAGTATGGGTATCATATCGATTGGAAAAAGTCTAATATTGGCCATCACTTATCTACTCTGTCATAGCTCCTGCCCTGATACCAATCCTAATTAATGAAACCTAACATCTCTCTGAGCTGTCCCATTTGAGGCAGTTAAAAAGATTCACCCTAACAGGATGGTCTGTCACACCTTGTGTGAATATGTACATTTTAACCAAACTATGAACTATTCCTTTTTAGAGTCTCCTTTTTTTTGTTGACTCTCTTCTGTTGGATTGCCCTCATGCTACACTGTCTTATACACACTTTAAAAAAACATCAACAAAACCACCATCAATTGCAAATACTACTGAATATTATCCTTGAATGCATATAAACTTTTTTCTGTCTTTCTTTTTTTTTTTTTTTTTTTTTAACCTAAATCTGTTTTATCTATTTTATAGTGAATACCAAAGAGGCCAATTTCAGCTTAAATCTGTAGTTCAGTTTACCAAAATGGATGAGCTAAAAAATGACCCTTTTGAATAACATAAGCCTATTGTCAGATTTAAATATTTTTTAATGTAAAATAAAACAATAACAAGTAATTGCTGAGTACCAATTTAATTTGTTTGTAAATTACAAAAAAAAAATCCCTTTTCTCTTCGTTGGGACGAGTCAAGTTTTTGTTTTCTTTTTCTTTTCTTGCTCACTTTTTTGACAATTTCCCACTTTTATACAATAAAACACATTGTCCTCCATCGTTAGTGACTGTAGAAACTGTAAATTGTAAAAAAACAGTTGTAACTATTATTCAAGATCAGTTTTCGTATTGGCTGTTAAATTTGAAGTAGCCACTACTATGTTCCAACCTTAATGGCCCAGACATTACCCTGTATAACCCTGTTTTTACTGTAATTGTTTCTGTATAGTTAACTTTACTACACAAAACAGATATTCTGTTCCTTCTTGTTTTGAGTAATAATGAAGGCCAAACCCAGCTGGCAGAATCAAATTGGCAGTAAGTGGATTAACAGAAAAGAGGAGAGTCAAAACATTTTTCCTGTTAGAGGAAGATAAAGGAGACAGTGAGTCTGTGTTCATCCATTATGTAATCCATATCCGTCTGTCTAAACACAAAACTTCCTGGATTCAGTCTCCAAACCACTTAAGCTTTTAATATCTTAGTCTGACCATCAAAAAGTTTGCTACATTAAATGATTCATTAGACGCTGCAAGTCTGATCAGTGCTGGAAAACCAAAGAGCTGCACTGAAGAAACAGACTCAACAATGCAAGTTTTCTTTAAGACATCTGAATGTTGTTTGAGTAAATCACTGACATGAGTGGTTACTCTACACTGAATCAATTCTTTATTTGTATTCTAGTATGACACTAAAACTACTGAAGAATTTAAAGTTGTAGTTTTGACGTGGATGGATGTTTTAAAAAGTAAAAATCTCTTTCATAAAAGGATGTTCCTTTGCTTTTGACTTGCCAGTGAACAAAGTTACAGAAAAACTGCACCTTAATTTAAAGCTGGATAATTAATTTTGTTTCAGTTTTGATTATGACTTCTGCCTCCCTTTTTTTAGGTTATTGTTTTTTTAACGTTAGTTTGCACTTATTGATTGTTCATTAATATTCAGAAGGACATTTATTTTCAACAACTGCAACATGGTACATGTCGTAAAATCCGTGTTTTGTTATCATAATCTCAATATTTGTCAAATACCCGTGATAATTATTTTTTCCATAATTAAGCAGCCCAACCTTAACTTCAGTTCCTACTGATATTGCTAGGGGTGACTTACCAACAACATATTTTAACAAACTTAATTTTCCACTTTGACTTTTTTTATTTTTTTTAAATTGGATGCACTGATCAGCGAGCAAACAGCCAAGAATTGTACTTCTACTAAAGCCCATCTCAGAAAGAAAACCCAGAGAGGAGCAAATAGCAGATAAATACTGTTATTTGTCCTTCAGTTAGAGGGACTGAAGCACTAAATACTTTTTTTAAATTTTATGCAGACATTAAACATTGGAAATACTGAAGGTGCTTCGAAGTTGGACCGCCATGTTGTAGTTTGATAGTAGCTTTATAATATTTTTTTTACTCTGGCTTCTTACGTTTAAGCTTTAAACATTGTGAAAAGTAGGTTTGTTTGTAAATATTATCACAAACAATAGTATATGCAAATTTCATACTTTTTTGACCTTCACAGAGGTTATGATCAGCAATGATCAAAACACAGTGAGAAAAACTTTCAGTGGGCTTGGAGTCAAGGGAACCAGCACAATGCTAACTTCTGTGTTGGTCTACAAAAATTCGTCATCCCTGCACCACTCTATGAGGGCAATGTCTGAAAATGCCACAGCTATAAGGGCACTGAAACAATAGCTTATTTATATTATTCATTAAAAATCAAGATCAAGAAATATTGTACGAATAAACACAGCTAGGAAATGTCATGAAATTTTTCGTTTGCCCCACAGCTGCTTAAACACTATTAAAAACCCTTAATGTTTGATCAATGTGTTGAGTCACTCTGGGTTTTTGTAACCAGGAAACAATGCCAAAAGCTATTTTATACCCCAAGCCATCAGTGGAAGCAGAACAGAGGATAATGGGTATTGACAGAAGAGCCAGTAAAGCAAAGACAGCTTGCAACACCACTCTTCAATTTACCGTCATCTTGAGGCCCCGATTACGCAGTTTACTGACCAGAAAAATGGTAGCCCTGGAAGATCAAAATGTTTAAGAAACAGGGAAGGTTGTTGCATAAATCATCCCTAACTTTAAACCTGGGAGATGCTTTGTAATTTTTTGATGACTTTTAAGGCCTTATGGACTTTGTTGATGACATTAAGGCTCCTCTAAACTGAATTTCCCATTAGCAAGTGGGATGACTGATTATTTTCAAAGCAGAGGTGAGTTTAATGCTTCTTCGGTGCAAACTGATGCTAAATGGCTTCTAAAGACTCAATAACCAGATTAATAATGGGATCCATTACCTAAGCTATACAAGAACAGTGATTTAATGCTATTTCATTTCACTAATTGGGATAAGATACCATCGTAGTCTTTATCTGATTACACTGTTTGCTCATGTATCCAGGCCAACGAGGGTCAAATCTTACCAGCCACTTTCTGCTGATCATTTGCAGTATGACAAACACTGACACATGACTCCCACTCCCACCTGCAGGCCTCCTCTCTGTGAGTTTTGTAACCAAGAGTCAGCCAAAGCCTTGTGCCTCTGTGGAGGACAACTGAGGCCATCTGTTGGGTGTGCGCATGTTTGTGTGTGTGTTTTCTTTGTTGCTCTGCCATAAAAGCCTTCTGCCAGAACACCCAAGGGTACCCATGTAAGCCACACTGAGTCGGGGGACTGGCTCAGTGAAGCGTCTTTATTTCCTGCCGGCTCAATTGGGGAAAATCGTGAGTTTAAAAGTCCAGTCACAACAGCGCTTCCATCTGACAGGGCCTTTATGGTGTAGTGTGGTCATTTCACAGCCACCCATTTCAACATCTGCACAATCAACATTTAGGCCAATATATTAAAAAAAGAAGCTTTTTCTCCACCATTTAATAGAATAACTATGTCCACGTGTTGAGCTTTTGTCAACAAAAAACACATAAATGTACTTTTAAATGCTGTCAAATCTATGCAACCATGTCCCTGACATCCCTCTGCCAGTTATTCCACCAACCTGATGTTTGACCATTGTTAAGATTTAACTTTTTATGAATCAAACCCACTTCTCTTCATCAGCAGATGTGTTTACTGTGTGTACTCCGTGCTCATACGAGTATCCTCATGTATCCAAAACATACAGGGGTCATAAGGTCTGGAAGAATCGTCAAATTATATCACTGGGCAGTGGTTGTTTCTCCTCTTTGGGGCCTCCCTGTAAACAGATGATCCACATGCTGCCCAACTGCTGTGCAGTGGCTATTTTAGTTCGGTCTGTGCTTGTTTTTCTGTTTGTGAGGCCTGTTAAGGCGTCCAGACTCATTTGATGGACTTAGTGCCCTTTTTGTTCTGTATACCTGATACTTTCTGTTACTTTTGTGGATCAAAAATGCACCTCAGTAGTAATTATCAGCTAAAATACATGAAAGTCTATTAAAAACGGTGGTACTTCTACCATCCACAGAACTGAGTGACGCCATGTTAGTCACGTGTCTTCAAATGGTCATTGTATGCTTTACCAAAACATGGTCAATAACCTTGCACAGCATTTACTGAACATCTGATTCACTGTCTAACACACACACACACACACACACACCCCCACACACATACAAAAAACTCACAGACACACAACAACAAAGTTTGAAGTTCTTGTATTTGTGTTTAGTGTCAGAAATAACAGTTAAATTACTTTTTTTTTAATTTACAGAAATGCCATTTCAAATTCAACCTTTTTTTGTCTTCTAAAAACAGGTTTACAGTTTTCTCCAGGTATCAAAACATTTATACAGAACTTTGTTCAAGTTTTAAAATATACATATTTACTTTCTGTATATACAAAATACAAACCCAGCTCATTTAGTGGGCCACAATAAAGCACACTGTATAAAACAAACAAAAACAGGACTGAGGGGGCTGATGAAATAAATAAAACACGAATCAAAGGACAACTTCTTTAAAAAAACAGATGATTATTGTGCTTTTTGAAGACCCTGTCCCAACTTGAACTTTAGGTATTTCCTTTCCCTTACAACAAAATGTCATCTTTGTCCCAGAGAGCAGAGGGTGTTCATCAAGAAAAGGGGGAAAACACATCACTCATCAGCAGAATATGTCACAATCAAGCTGACTTAACATGATGACAATAACTGTAAAACATACAGCAGACTTTAAAGAGATTTCCTATTTAGAAATTCATCAAGTTAAAAAAAAATACATAAAATAAAGATAATTATGTCCACACTCCTAGCAGTAAGTTTCTTCTCTTCGACTAAACCGTAGAAAAACAGACCTCTACTTTTCTTGGTGTTACCGCTGAAAACTGTTGCAACACTAGAAATAAACTCTGCTCTCTGAGATTTGACTCTGAAACCTTCAGCTGTCAGACAATTTTAAACAGTGACAAAAAACTCACCCTGCACTGGCTTCCACTGAGCTTCATTAGAGCATGGAAATACGGATGTGTTGATTTTACAGAGAGAAACTGAAGCAACAAGATGCCACAAAATAAACTAGCGAGAGACTTGCAGTGAGGGTCCCTGTGCTTGTCGGATGGAGGATGAGTTATGACTATGACACTTACAGGACTGGAGGTTAAACATCTTCTCCTTACACGTCTGAGTAGTCGATCATGAGTACATTCTGCACAGGGACTTTTTGAAGGTAATGCCAGAGGGTGGGATGGATGGATGCTGGTGTCAAGTCTAAAGGTCACAGACCAAACCCGACTCAGAGCCGCAGTCACATCTTGTTCTTCAATGAGAGCTCCGTTGTTGTTTGGCTTTAAATCCAGCGTGACTGATCACAGCGGCCCTCAGCTGCTCTGAATGTACTTCTTGATGACCACACAGCCGTGTCTGAAGAGTGGGCAGGGCAGAGACTGCAGGAGCGTCCATGTGTTGGTGTAAGGGTCAAAAGTCTCCATGTTGCCGAGGGCAGGACCCTCACTGCTCACGATGCCTCCTGTGGAATAGATCTTACCGTCTAGGATCACAGCACTGCAAGAAAAGATCGAAAGTTTTTAATTTCAGGTATCACCTGTTAAATTAGGGATTCAAACTATCATCAGAAGAATATCAGTATCAACAGATAATTGCCAAAAAAAGTTGATTATTGATTTACTTTGGCAGATATTTCGTCACTGAATGTCTATATTTACAAATCAAAAGTATAATGTAACAAGGAAAAAACTGTTGTTTTTATTGCTTGACTTCTGTTTCTAACTCTAACAGACTGTCACAATGGGAGGAACTTTGGTTAAGCAATTTTGGTTAATTGGAGGTTTTGTGCCATTGACAAAAATATCTGTATCAGTACAGTTATCTGCAGTAATGAGTTTGTAAATATTGGTGTATTGGATATCAGCAAGAATCCCATATCATGCACCTGTTCATTTAAGCCCAACTGTGAATCTTCAGTTATTTTTTTCAGCAGTTTTGTTGTTACATACTTTTTCTTTCAGCCCTTTGACATCTATAAAAACCAGAGATGGCGAAACCCAGTAACTGCTCTACTCACATGATATAGTATATTTATTTAGTGAAATGTAAACGTAAGGCAAAATTACATTGTTTCATGCAAATGTGAAAAAAAATACATCAACTAGAATGAATGCTTTTTAAAAAATCAAAAACAAACTACCAAATTAGCAGCAAAAAAAAATTATTTGCACAAAAATTAAGGCAAAAACATAATGTCAGATCAAGTGTTCTTAAAAAAAAAAAAAAGCTTTAATAATGTTAAACTGGACATGATGACAAATCCACACTGGAGACACCATGTCAGTGTGAGTTTCTGTGTTTTGCCCCTTTAGCCACTGAGTTAATTTTGACATAATTCATCTTAACATCAAAACAAAAATTCCTGTTCTTTATGATCTTTCCTCTTTTAAACGGCAAAACTGACAGACATACCACCTAAAGCCTAATCTACTCAGAAAGCGTGGCTCATCCAGAACACAGAGCGAGCTGTATCTCTTCCTCTTTGGTGTCAGGCTTAGTCAAATGTAGCAGAACAGCTGCCTGCTGCTGCTGCTGCTGGAGATAATCAATAACACTGAGAACATGATTTATGGTTCACATTTCTATACGCAAGATCACTGTGTGGAAATTCCTCCCCAGTGCATTTTCCTCTTTAATTTTAAGCTGCTGCAAAAGCAAGAAATAGAAAGTGCTACGGCATGGAGAGCAGTAGGTTCATTATTCAGCAAAGTGCACACCTCAGTGGATCAGACTGAGTTGAATATTTGGATTTCATCCTGCTTTGACTCCCTGTATGAGCCATTATGTCCTTAGCTGGTACAGGTTAGTCGATACTTTGTTTTCATGAGAAAACATTTAAGTCCTCTCACTCTGAAAAGAAACAGAAAGTAGGGAATGACTCATATCCCACAGTATGAATCCTAGAAAAAGCTTCTCTAAAGAAAGCTGATTTAATTAGGCAGATTAAAAAAAAAAAAAAAATCAGCAGCTGTGTTTTGTTTCACAGCAGTCTGACAGGCAGTGAGAGGTTTCACACTTTAAATACAGAACACTCAAACGCAGATGATGTGCCAAAACTTTACCTGCAGAACTGTCGAGAGTGATTCATGTTGGGACCGGCCTTGATGTTTCCTTTCTCTGGGTCATAGATGGTGGTGGCTCGAGCGTAGGCTCCTCCCAGGATGAATATTAATCCGTTTAGACTCACTGCTGGGGCGTATTTGTTATCTAAAGATGTGAGACAAGGAGGAGGAGATACAGAGAGAATGGACAGAAGAAAAACAAAAATCAAACCATAAATCTCCATTCAGTGTAATGGCATCCATCTTTTTCAAATGTTCATTTCCTCCTGCTGCCTCCAGGCTGTTCATCATCAACATCCTCATATGTTTACACGTGTGCTATTTTTAACTGAATTTAGAAAAAACGAAATCTAAGAATGGATGGAAAACCAGGAAAGTCACAGTGGTCATTATAGTTGTGGGTTCTTTTCTGGCATATGTTTCAACTTCAAAATGTACAAATGCATTATTATTGAACTGACACTTAGGTGTAAGTGACCATCCTTTACTAGAGGGCATCAGTGGCTTAGGCCCCGTTTACACGAAAAGGAAAATGGCCGAAAATGGAGAGTTTTCATTGTGTTTTTGCCTTCTGTTTACACGAGAACGGTGTCTGGAGTGTCTGAATCCGCAAACTTTTAAAACCAGTGTCCAGAGTGAAGAGTTTTGAAAATGTTTTTGTATCCGTATTCATGTAAACGAGAATCAGCATTTCCCCTTGAAACGCTGACGCGCGCCGTATGCACAGTACTCTTTCAGAAAAAGGTTGCGCGCCCATCCCAGGAACAACCTCAACAACAACAACCGCTTTGGCCCTCTACCGAGCACTTTGTGTGCTGCTTACCGTGCTTGGTTTGTTATCCAGACAAAAATATCCAGACAGATTTGTTGTCCAGACAAGAAACTCCTTCGTCTTCATGCGTCCACTCGCCATTGCTATTCGTGAAGAGTTTGTCTTCACTAGAAAGTGTACACGTGTTGTAACACTGCTGTTTCACTACAAACCTACGTCGCCATCTACTGGCCTGGCATGCACGCTACAGTGTTTTCAGTCATTCTCGCGTCTCCGTGTGAACGCGGATCGCTTTTTAAAACGCAAAGGAACAAACTTTTCATTTCTGGTGACAATGTTGTCGTGTTAATGGGGCCTTAGTCTGGTACTCTCCACCAACAATCAGAGGGTTCAAGCCCAGCTCTGGCTGTCACATGCTGATGTGTCCATGGGCAAGACACTTCACCTCTTTCTGTGTCAGTGGCGTGTTAATGGGTCTGAAAGGGCTAAATGTGTTTGATGTTACTAGTGGACAACTTACAAAGAAACTCAGAACTATCAGTGAGTGAATGGGTGTGAATGAGTAGATATGACCTAAGGTGTAAAGCCCTTTGAGTTGTCAGAGAGAAGAAATTCATCAGAAAGACTGAAAAATTTACAAGAGGTGACAAACGGAAAAAAGTATTATCTCATGAGCCCACCACCCAATGTACCAATGTGTTTGGGTGGGTGGGTTTATGCCACAGCTGCCCTAAATAAACAGCATTGGTAATTACAAATATAACTTTTCATGTTTCTGTAACAGTTTATACACCAGCGTGTCGAAGCTCTTTAACCAAAATTATATTTTAAGTGATAAAATATAACTATTATTGCTTTTCATGAGTTTCGAAATTTATGATTTTTTTTAAAAAACTGAAAAGAAAATAGTAAATCTCATTATTATTTCTTAATTAAGATGTCAAATCATAGTGCATTATAATACAGTCCTTGCGTTATTGGACAGAAAAAAAGTTTTTTTGGTTGAATGTTTTGCTTTATTAATTTCTGATTTTTCAGAGAAGCCTAGTGAGATGGCTCAAATTCGGGCATGAAAAGATGAATTCAGTTTGAAATACCTGATTCCTGCTCAAAATGTATGTCCAATAACAAAAAAATGGGTTTTAAAGAAGTTTTTGAAAAATTGCCAAAATATCTGTGTTTTCTTCTTTTTTCTTGACAGGTGGTCTAACGCTTTTTTAAAGTTCTATATGTATGTATGTATAATTACTGCCAAAGTAACCCACCCCACACAGGGGAGAAAGAGAAGCAGGGGAAATGAGGCTATAGCGATAGTTCAAGCAGGACGACCTTTGTATGCATTCAGTCACCGCTCATCCAATTCCTGCTGCTGTCATATTCATGTGAACTGATGCCTTGACTGTTTGTCTGTTAAATATGTTGTGGTTGTTTTTTGTGTATGAGACTCAGTGTGTTATCTTATCTGCCTGCAGCTGCTGTAAAACATATTGCCCCTCAGGGGTAATAGCTTACCTTGACCTTTAGAAAGAGCTGGTCATCAGTTAGAGACCGAAAAGACAAAATATCAGTTAATTCTGGTTCTAGCTGGTCATATCAGTGAACCTTTGTTGGTAACAGTGCATCTGTTGTCACACACTGACTCCAATGACACTTTGTACAAGCTGCATTATGTTACCAGATCACTTAAGTAAAATGTTAGTATAATTAGCTTCATTACATTTTAAGCCATTTTTGTCCTGTGATAATCAAATGATATTTTCCTCTGAGCTGAAATTGATCTAAGTGCACAAAGACAAGATAATGTCTTTGTTTTCATTCATACATATGTAATTATATATTTTACTTTGAACTACAATGGCTGACGAGGGACCTACTGAAGAACATGACCCTTTTTACTAATACCATAAAAGACATGATGGAAAAAAAACAAACTGTAGACTGTCCATTATGTAGCACATGATGTTATTTATGAAACAGTGTAACCAGCGACACCAGGGGTGTCCAAACTTTTTACACCGAGGGCCGCATAAAGAGGAATACATGGACCATGAGCCACTTGCTGCACCTCACTTTTAGTGTATTTATGTTAAAGTTTTAGGGTTTAAGGGTGGGTTATCACCTGTCAAGGGGCCCTTGTAACCCCAGGCTATCACCAGATTCACACCTAGGGAGAACGAGAATGACAGGGATGGGAGACACTGACAGCTTATCTTCACTGTCAGACCCAAAACAAGAGTAAACTGCAAGAATGTTGGTGCTTGAAAATGAATATTGCAATATACTTTGTAAATGAAACCTTGAAACCCCTGTTTCAAGGGCCAATTCAAAATGGGCAGCAGGCCACATTTGGCCCCCAGGCCACAGTTTGGACACCCCTGAGCTACACATACTGGACTCCATCTGCTGCTCCCTCTGAGGCTTCAGCCTTAATGTCTGCTTCTGAGGAGTGAGCTGCTCACTCTGTCAGAGTGATGTGTTTGTTTTCTGTGATGCTCTCATTCAATATTAAGTGACCAGTCTTTTTCAGCACATGTGAGTGTGTTTTTTCAGCATAACTGTGTGTACATGATTGTTTGTGTAGGATTGATAAACAGAACACTCACTCCTCTCTGCTCAGCGCCTGAGGCAGAATGAAAACAAGACGCTTTCAAAGGTAAAACATTTTTTTCTCTTTTTACCCTCAGAAGCTCTCACCACTGCTTCCCCTTTGTGGACCTGAAGTAAACAGTCAGTTTGAAAGTTGGAAAAGTACCAGACAGGTTTATCACATTTTCATTCAGAGGAGCTCTCAGTGGTCTGTTGTGAGCGTTCAGCTTATCTATGCTGCTTCACTTTGGCTCTCATCCCCGTGACCTTTGAGACAAAAATAACAGCTACTGCTTGAACCCTGAAATACAGGAAAAAGTTCACCTGATAATTTGTTTTAAAGGTGAGATTTACTTTGCTGGTCCTTTGTAAAGTAAATTATTTTTGGTGAAAACCCAGTCATCAGATTAAAAATACTTAATTTGTACAATAGTTTGTCATTTTTCTCAGGTTAGAAGGTAAAGAAAGTACATGAACAGCAAAATCACATTTTGTGGCTCATGTAAAAAAAAGGTCCCTCCAGGATTTCACAGCACATTTTTGGGATTGTTGCAGTAGCAAGGCATAAGTTTGAGGTGGTGGCAAAAACCAATAATCTTAATCCTAAACAATAAATATACATATACAAACATATAAGACATACTCTGATTCCTGAAAAAAATGTGTTTTTTTTTTCCTAATCTTTTATCATTATTGCAGGCAGTATGGCAATATGTATGCATTCAAAACAAACTTAATCATTTATTTCATTTATTTATTTTTTGTCTTTCTGGTTGAGGCTGGGCCACCCCAACCAGAAAAGTTATGTTTGCTCCAATAATGTAGACAGGGAATCATGCTCAACTGAGAGAAGACACTAACTGACTTCTCTCTCCTGCATCAGCCTCATCTACAGAGACTTGTGCTGCTGCTGAGAGTCACTGTCTAATTTCTTGTGTAAACCACACCCCCCCCCCCCCCCCCCCCCCCCACACACACACACACACACACACACACACGCACCTGTAAAGCCATCTCATAATCCTCTCATCAATGTACTTACCTGCCATTCACCCTTGCACACGCACACATGTAGCAGCAATCCACTGGACGTGTTTTACAGTAGAAGAGAGCTCGTGGTTGGATGAATGTTGCCCTGCATCTGCATGTACTGGTAAAAGCAAACCTCTGTTTGTATAAGACCTCAGGTAGCTGCTTTTCACTTAAGCAGAGACCAGAGATAAGTGTGTGCTGTTTGTGCCGCACATGCCCTGAACCAAAGACAAGGAAGTCAGACTGAAGAAGTCAGACTGAATTGGGCTGGGAGAGGGTGAGAGCTGTGGTGATTGGCCAAAGTTGCAGGAAAGTGATTTGACAAAGTAAGAAAGCCACAACAAATTTGCAACGATTTCATTAAATTAATTAATTTAATCAACTGAATCAATAGCTGCCACTGCAAAATTGTGATTTCTTGGAGGGACTGAAAAAAGGTTACTTTACATGGGTATTACTATGGTGTGCCTTAAGTTTTTGGCTTGGTTGGTATGCCTTGGGCAAAAGTAGCTTAAAAATCTCTTGCCTGGACAGATGTCTGGATGGACTACCCCAAAACATATTGCCCCTGGCTTTTGTTCACACTGAGGCATAAGAAGGATTAAGATAACACAAGAGTCTAAGTTTCTAAATAAAGAAGCTGATATGGTGCATTGATGAAAACAGGTTGTAGATACTGCAATTCTTCATTTTTTATGAGGAAGCCGATTCTATTTGCAGGAGAGGGAAAATGTACTCATATCACTCTGCCTAAGCATATAATTTAAGCATTTTGATTTCAATGCACAGAAAAAATCCTGCTCACATCAGTTGTGCCAGGGTAAAGGCAGAAATCTCACTGGGGCATATCTTGGCATTGTTTTGCGATCACACCTGTTAAAGACTGCAGCCAAGCAGTTTAGAGATGGAAAGAGGCTTATTTTGCTCTCACATTTCAGTATATTCCAGCAGACAGACATAACAAGGATACAAGAAGACACCAATGAGCTGATCTGCAGAGGCTCCACATGCCTCAGGAGACTAGCGGAAGGAACTATTTTAGTCAAAAGTTTTTACCTTCTTTTTGCGCAGCAGGAGAGATAAGTCAGACTGGATAAGTGGTCATGCAGAGGGTAATCACAGAAACCACGTGCACACACAAAAAAAAAAGATATACACGACAGACTGCTGCTAAGATGCTTCTAGAGGATGAGAGACGTGACGAGAAAGTCAGTAAGCAGAGGGAGAGAGAAAAGGAGAGCAATGGAGGGGGGCAGGGTTGATGGAGAAGTGCTCCCACAGGATCACTAAAATCATCATCGGCCCAGTTTCACAGGAAGCTCTGAACCTGTCCATTATCTGTTGGGGCGGTGTGTCAGACACAGACTCATCCACACACTGACAGATGGCTGTCTGCGCAAGTCCACTACACACAGACGTGAGATGAAAGCAGCACACAGGCCTAGAGTCACCTGATGTCTCATTACATAATTCATGTGTATGTGTTTACCTGTATGTCCTCAAGGCTGCAGAGTTCATATGAGGTAAAGAGGTGTGTGTCTGTGTCTGTGTGTGTTACTCTTGTTCCTCTTCTGCAGCTTTTTTTAATACCGTTCAGCTTTCAGCACAAACACAGATGTTACATAATCATAATTTAGCTCACAGTAGTCCTGCTCTGAGGCGGCTCTAATACCAGAGAGAAAGTCTCAGGGTAACAGCTCAGAGAAGTGGCTTCATACTGACAATTTAATGGCATTACAGCATCATCTTTTCAGAAAAACATTGGATTCAAACACATTTTTGACAGTATTTCCCTCTAATGCCAACTGCTCAGAGAGTTGCATTCACAAACAATATACCAAATTTTGAGATCATATTTTGCTTGATTTCAGTGATGGAAATGGACGGATTTTCAACCTGAGAATCCATAATGTGCAAGCATGTTAAATGGGGACTATTCATTTGTATTAAAATTGATACCATTATTGATACTTTCAATTACTTTATGGAAAAGTGGGATGCCATTACATTTTTATTACTACTATATTAGTACTTATAACTACTGCTTTATTGCTTATCATCTCATCGTCTTTTATGCTCCTGTCCTCTGCTTCTATCCCTTTGTATTGTCTTTTCTCTTAATTTTTGTTTTTATGTTTTTATCTTTTACTTTTGGTCCTCATAGTCTCTTTTTATGTCGCTGCATTCATGTTTTGGTCTTATGACACAAGAACAGGTTCTTATTGTAGGAGGGGAGGAGGGAGCTGGGGACCAAGAGAGTGGGTATGGTTGGTCTGGGCCATGCCACTTGGTATGGTTTCGGGAAGGTGGGGGTAGGGCCTTATAAAATCTGTGATCACGGAAACGCGGACAGAATCACGGAATTGGACATTAAACGCGGAATACAATATAAACACGTAATATCACAGAAATGGCCGACATTTTACAAAAAAGCTTTTGGAAAATGGAATACATTGAAAACTAAAACGGAATTTGGGAATAAATAACAGATTTTATAGGGCCCTATAAAATCTCTTGATTGCCACTGGGGACTGTGCGGGAGTGTGTCAGCTTGAACCTTCTTCAGGGTGTAGTCACACACACAGTTGCTGCGCCCTGAGTGGGTGTAGGCCAAAGCCAGTTGGTGCAGTCGTTGCTTCTGGCCCTATGGGTTGGAGGCCCTTTGTGTTCTTTGGACTGCTTTGGTCTGGATTGTTGTGCCCACTTTTGGGGTCTGAGGTTATCTTCATGTTGCTTAAAACTGTTTCCTTCCCATTAGAACAGACTGTCTCTGGGACACACAAAGTGCCCCTGCCCTCTCCTCTAGGTTCATATTGTGTTTGGGTTTATTTTGCCATGTATGTACGTATTCTTTGACTTAAATTGTGATTTTTGTTGGTCAGTTCCTTTGGTGCTTAAGCTCATATGCTTTGTCACCTGTGTGTTCCTTTCTGACTGTCTAAGCGCTTTACAAACCCTTGTTTTTAAAAGTGCTATACAATTAAAGTTATTACTATAATTATTCACAAAACGGGTAAGAGCTTCATAAAGCACAATAGGAGGTTATAATCAGATTTGCTATATCTACATTCACAACAGTCAAACATAACAGTCAACAGTCAAACTTAGTCATCAAAAGCTACATTTAATAAAGTGTTTTGCCAAAAAAGAGGAATCTTCTTTTTTTCCTGGTGTAACATTAAAACTCACCATGCTATAAATTTTACATTTATTATACGACATTTTATTGAGCAGGCCTTTAATGTAATCATGATTTTCAAACCAATCTGACTTAGTAAAATTTTGGGAGCACTTTGGAACATGGTAAATGAACAAAAGCCTAAATTTCCCTTTTTAAGTGTTTCTGATTACTCAAAGTGCTTCTACACCACAGGTCACATCAACCTATTCACACCCACTCACTCTCATATTCACTCAGATTGTCTAACCTTAGGTGCTCTAGCCTGCCTACTCTTCACTGCTCCTGCTGCAAGTTGCTCTGCAACCCTCCTCCAACTCTTCCCTTATGTTATTCTCTGACTTAATCAATGTCAGTTTACACTGATGCTCACTCTGGGGGGTTCTTGCAACATGCTGCTTCCTGCTGTCCTTGTGGGCTGCAAGGAGGGCAGGAATGTGTGCTGTTCCTTCTTAGGGTTTCCACTATCAGTGTGAAGAAAGCCATAGAGAGCCCCTGTCAGAGCAAGCAAATTATGCCAACCACAATAACTGTTCTGGTTTCTTTTCTTGACAAAATGGTCCTGACAGAACGTGGAGGACAACTTGGTCATAGTTTTTGTTTTGTTTTTGTTTTTCTGCTGCCTCCCTCAAAAGGTCCCTGGTGGCTGGGACTGGAATATGGCTGCAGGTTTATAAATTGAAAACTAGAGTTTTGTAAGCAACAGATGCTTATTTGCTTTAGTTGCTATCTGTTTGTGATAATGACAGTGATTGCATTAGAAGAGGATAACTGCCAAGTGTCTTTTACATGACTGGACATGAGAAGAATTCCCTCAGTCTGTGGTATAAAGTGGAAAAGAGGCAGAAACACCATACAGTCCTCTTCACAATATCAAGACGATAAGATAAGATAAGATATTTTTATTCCCCAAAGGGGGAAATTCCAAGTTTACAGCAGCAATAAAATACAAAAAAATAAAGAATGAAACTTACAAGTGAAAGTAAATAAAATTTATATAAGTGGTATTTACAGCTGTTATGTACATGTTTGATACATGTTTGTGTGACCATGGCTAGAGTGTTAGTAGAATCAGGATTTACCATTTTCATCCTGAAAAATCAAATAAGTGGCAGGTAAGGTGCTCAGGAGGGAATAATTGCAGGCAACCAGGCAATCATAATTATGGCCTAAGCTCTCCCAATTGCTCTCTAATGAGCCAGCAGGATGTCATAGACCAAAGATTAAAGGAGCCCATAAACATGAATGGTTACAATTAATGCCAAACTATTACCTTTTACTAATTAACAAACACAATTATGTTTCATTTAAGGGAGAGCAGTTAAGCTCTAGAGTGGGCAATCTTCTCTCAAATGGGCAATGCAGATTTATTTAATGGAGAAAATGCAACGCACAAGTGGGAAAATCAGACCTAAAAGTAAATGTCAGCTCTGTTATGTTAAAAATTTCAGCTCTGACTGAGGTTGTAATCACTTGTCTTACCTATCATGGGTGATTCAATGAAGCTCCAGGTGTTTGTCTGTGGAACGTAGGACTGGAGGACCCCCGCCGAGCGCCCGGCCTCATTCACACCTCCAAACACGTAGATCTTCCCTCCACACACTGTGGCTGCTGCTGAATGGACCGGCTTAGGAAGGGGAGCAACCGTCTCCCACTGGTTAGTGATTGTGTCGTACCTGGAGGGAGATTTTTAGGATGTATTTATGATCACAGTTACAGTAAGTCTTAATCTAATCAAAGCAGGAATCACTTCAAAGTTAAGAAGAGAAGTGCAGGTAATAACTAAAGGTGAAGTAACTGACAGAGTCCTGGATACACTTTAATCAAACACTGAGGAGTCTCTGGATATTTCATGAAACATTTGAGATTTGTGATCATGACACATTGCCTGAAGTAATTTCCTCACCAAGACCAATAAAATACAGAAACATTCTAATTTCTTAAACCCCACTGAGATTAATTCACAGTAAAATACTGGTTTTGGCTTCTGGGCTGGCAGACATAATTAGCTGAATGCCTACACCACCAGTAAAGATGGAAAAGATCAACCATAACATACAATGGCAGCATTTAAAGCAATTACACAGCGCGACATATGTCCAGAGCTAAAAGACCGTCTCTAGAGTCATGCTTTGGACTGTCTCTCAGTCGTTGTTGGCAGAGTCTTTACCACCAGCTGATTAGTCAGCCGACCAAAACCAGGAGAAACAGACAAGATTAAAGGCACTGGTGCATAAAAAGCAGACACTGAATGATCAGGGTTTTGAATTTAAGGGTGGAATTTGTTTTAATATGTATATTTTTAGACTTCCTGCTTCTGTTTGGTGTGTGTGTGTTAAGCCCCGTGGCTCCATTAGCGAGGTGTGTTTGCAGTGTTGCGTCTACGGGCCACTGATCAAACAGCAAACAGACTTCCAGCTGGAGAGAGACTCATTTAAGAGCAACAAACGGGTCTTTGATATTGAAACACATATATTCAGAATAAAGCCACATCCTTAACAAACGTTGTCTCTTTGTGTCTTTAACAGAAGAATCCTTTCAATTAGAAAATTTGGGTCTGCTGTAGCAACAAGCCAATCAAATCAAACACTTAAAAAGTATAGTCCTGCCATTAAAGATGGTTTGATTCAACTTTTTATTTGTAGTGAATGACCTTTGCACGTTAATTAATCTAATTTAAAAAATGACAGTGCATGTTGCCTCCAATCTTACTTTTCCACTATGCTTTCATCCTGAGTATTTTCAAAGACAATGTGCTGAAATGTCTCATATCAGAGGCTCCTGGCATTTAAAGTGGATACTGAATGACACCTGGATGTGGTGGCTGCATCCACCTTGCTGAAAGAGAGCCTCGAGATAAAGTGTGAGAGGAGACAGGTGGATTAGCCTTCGGGAACCTTCTCTGTGGGGGTTTGATAATGTTTTAGGATCACTAGCTAAGGAAACAGGTTCAATAGACAGGTTGGAGAGGTACACTTGTAACACTCAGGAGAGCCAATTAACCCTGTTAAAGCAGATGCACACACTTTCTCATGAAGCCACACACACACCTTGATCCTGCTGAGTCTTGCTTATGTGGTTTAGTTTCAGACAAATATTTCCTCTTGGACCATAAAACCAGAAGAGGTATGTAAGGTGTGTTGCTCACTCTGGTAGTCCAACATGCTTGCTGAAATGAAAACATGCACACATCACCATCATCACGCAAGACAAATGCACCCAGTGTGAAATGAACCTCAGTCTGGTGGGCAAATTTTTGGTGTTTTGCAATTACTGGAGGAGTTTTTTTCAGAATCTTGTGGATTTATGAGTAGTTAAGGGCCAGACTGAGGCTGATCCAGGGACACAATAAGCAAAACATTATTCAGGCTGTTGTAGTGAGTAAGCTTCAACCTCAGCCTCACAGTTTGACACACAATCAATGCAGTTACTGTATCGACACAGATCCACACAACTCATCAGCTCAGATAGATTTTCTTGCTTTAACATAGGTGAAGTAACCACACACACACAAATGGTCACGAGCTACAGAAGCTCATACAATCACAGACGGACTCAGACCTGCCACACGTGTGTCACCCTAAGCTACTCCTTGTGAGCAGAGGGAATTTATCCACTGGTTGGCACAGTCTCCATAATCCCTGTGTGTTTGGGGCAGATATTGTCATCTTCTAAGCAGAACATAACCTGTACATTTGTATACAGACGCATATTCAGTATGTAGAGAAACAGTAGAGGTGCTTCATAACACTTGTGCTAAGTTATAAAGGCACCTTGAGGGACCATCAGGGGAAGATTTAAGGAGCCATTATAGTAATGAGCACTCTTTGTGTGTGTGTGTGGTGTTAAAATGTGGCAGCGTTGGTGCTGATTTAATTGGATGGCAAGGTCACATAAGACAGGTGACGTAGGTGCTGCCTGTATCAAGGTCATACATCATTTACTGCTCTGTGCTCTTCAAAGCTAGACCAGAGATGAAGATGGAGACTGACTACATTAGAAAATCAAGACCCTTTGCTCAGAGCAGACAAACAAAATGTGTTATTGAAGTGTATGGGGTCCTGCGGGAAGAGGTGTAGCAAATAAATTGACCCCAAGATTACTAAATGAATATCTGATTGAAGGTAACTGGTCTTCTGTTTATCCTGGGAAGACAGGAGGTTCCAGCTATGTCATATATTCCTAATGGTGCCACACACAACAGTGATATATTATGACAAGGTTTCATGATGACATGGTTAATTTAATTCCCTACATCTAAAATTGTGTCAGTGCTACAGTGTTACAGTGGTTTCTGACCTTTGGTTCCTCTGGGGTAAATAGCTTGGCAGAGTTTACACATTTTAACTGCTTGCTTTGATAAAATCAGTATAAATGGGCTTAGATACAAATCTTGTATACAGACCTTTAAAGAAAATATGCCTTGGTATGAATGTTTTACATAAAGCTGCAGTGTGCAGTAAATTTTTTGTCACTGGAACAAATATATGATCACATGTCGACATCTCGTTACTGAAGCCGCATGAGAGCTCATAAGACATCTGTGCCCCCTCCTTGCTCTGTATGATGCCATCAGAAAGTCTTGCAAGCGACACTAAATTTTTGGTATACCCCAGCTTTGACATATGTGAACCAAATTTTGACAGCCTCAAAGCTGACAGAGCTAACCCAGATTTTAAACAAAGGCGCTATGGAATAAGACAAATATCCACAGTCAAGCTTACAGCGATCTTTGGCTGTATTTCAACAGAGCTTGAAGCTAAATGCTAAGGTCTAAATTTTTAACAATGGCAACACTGCAAAGCAAAACCTATTGCAAGGAAAATGCACACAGTCTGTTCTGTCTGTCTGCACACATGCACATTTCACCGATTAGCATTGATCAAAATGTTAATCTGGGACCTGCAGATATAACACTGTGATCCTTCAAGCAATGCTGCAAACACATCTAAGAAACATTTAAATAAATTAACTCAGTAGCAACCTTGACTTTGCATAAAATTAATGCACACTGGTATTTACATATATACAAAATTAGAGAGGTTTTCTTGCTGTCCTAATGGAGAGGCATGAAGGAGTGATTTGTCTCATTCCCTCTCACCAACAGGCCTAGTCCATGATCTCTTAGGGGATGTTCTAAAATATGAGGGTGGGGCACCCCAGCTGTATCTGTGAGGTTTAGATACTTTTTAATATTCTGCACTCCATCCATCAAAAACGTAGCTCTCAAAGGCTTTAAAACAGGTCAACACTTCTTGGAAAAGTTTATCCTGCTAAGGCATTGTGAATACAAAATCTGAACTGATGAATAATGCATTTATCACATCATCATTAAATCCAGGGTAAAAAATAGATCAACATGAGAAAAAATATGAGGCATCAACCCATCAGTCTCCGCCCTCACCTAAAACACATCACCTTTGGTCGCATTCAATCAGAATCAGGAAACTCACAGCATCTTCATTTTCTACAGAGCAATTTCAAAACACAAAGAACAGGAAGCTTTAACTTCTCGAACAATTGGTCCAAACAGCTGCAAATACCTGCCAGTTTTAAACAATCAAGCTGCTGAATACAACCCTGACCTTGTGTTAAGAATGATTTCTCTCAGCTCGAGCACCCAGTGTTTTCTTTCTATTAGCAGTAAAATGGTTTCGCTCAGTGTGTGGGTTGTTTTCCTCACTGTCATGACCCAGTCATACCAGGCGAAGGAGGCCGTTGGCAGTTCTTGGAGAGAAGCAATGTAGGTTAAATTTTGATTACGCTTATAACCGAGTCCAGTTGCTGTGGGGTTTACAGAAGCTTCATGTGCAACGCTGATTCTCTTAGAGCTGAGAACACCCTCATTGCACTGTCAGCTCGGAAATTAAGGAGCTCAGAGATGAAGGAATCAAATGCGTATCCATTATGGGGCAAATATTCATCAACCTCTGCCATAAAGAGACTGTGTGGAGCATTATGGAAAATATCAAATTAGCCTGTTTCATTTGGAGGACTGTGGTGCATTGTGGAAAGCTTTGGGGATCAATTGAGATGTGAGGTAATGAGCAGCAGAGGCCTGCTCTAATAAACCCAGTAATGTTCTTTTGATTGTTTTGGTTCATCTGGCTCTGCTGTGCAGGAGGAGGAAACTTCTCAGTTCAAACTCAAACCACGTATAAGGAGCAGAATCATATAAAACCTGTATGGATGGATCTATTACAAACCCAAATTCCAATCAAGTTGGGACATCGTGTAAAACATAAAAAAATTAGAAATCAATGAACAAATCCTTTCTGACCTACATTACACTGAATTCCTGATGAATTGTATGCACCAACAGCAAAGTTAACCCTGATTTATTCTCTGAGGTAAGGCACGTCAACTCCTTCGGTTGTGTTACCAACTGCCATAACAAGCAATAGTGTCTCAGGAAGTCTCCTCAGCTACCAAACCAACATTCAACCATGGTTCAATAAGGACTGGAACCGGCCACCCTCTGATCCCCTTACCATGGATTTCCACATAGTCTGCCTGCGGAGTGTCGTGGCTATGCAGTGGCTTTGTTCTGACCAAAGATGCACGTCCTAGCCTACTGGGAGTGTATTTAGCGCTGTACAGCAGAGTGTAGGCCTAAAAGTTTGAAACACAAGTCCATTAAAATCAAAAAAGGAACCACAGCTTCCTGGGGTAGTTGTGAGTTTACGAGATAACAGGAAGATGAACATGTAAACGACAGGTTATATTTCCTGTCTGATGTTAATTTGCTGTTGACATTATTTAAACTATTCCACTCTAATTTGATTGAACCCTGAAACTCTGAGAGTTTGTTTTTCTGCGTTGTCTTGATCTGCTTGGCGGGGGTTGATGCAGAGCTGAAACAGCTCCCGCTGAAAATAGACTCACTTCGTATTTCCAGCCATCGAGCGCAAAAGTGCACTGCTGAAACAGACTGAAGAGACTGAGGGGGATTTGCCATGGTGTGTGGTGCATACGGACGACTGTGCAGGCGGATTATGAGGAAATCGGGGGTTACAGACTTAGCTTCACTGCCATCACAGCTGGAACGTGTTGCAGGCATCAAATTGAATATTAAATGATTTTTTTTTTTTTAAATCAATGAAGTTTTGCAGTTTAAGCATTACATATCTTTTCTTAGTAGTGTAATCAATTGAACATAGGTTGAAAATAATCTGCAATTAATTGTATTCTGTTTTAATTTATATTTTTCACAACAACTTTACTTTTCAATCTTGTTAATCAGAAAAATCTCTTTTATATTTCATATTCAGGACACTTTGGATTACTTATGTTCCATATGTTAATACTAACCCTAAAGAATTCCAACAGAGATAAAAAAAAAAAAAAAATCAGTGGCAAAGAGCAGGCAGAATGATCCACAGAGGACGACCTTCACATGAAGTGTTGGCAAAGTGTCGGTGCTGAAGTGGAATCAGACACAGCACCTCGCTCTGCTCTCTGAGAGAAAATCCTCTCCTTCACTCCACACTCACAAACAAGTCAAGAGGTGCTCTCACTGCACAGCTGTGACCGTTTACAAAGCTCCAGCTCTCATCCATTCCTCTGCACCTTCTGCTCTCCTAGAATATGATTACCTACTTGTCGGTAACTTTTGCAATATGCTAAACCATCAACATTTCCCTGTACACTGTGAAGGTAAATTTGCCAGGACTGGATCGTTCATCAGGCAACACTTTCCTGCAGAATCATCCACCCTCTCTTCCTGAGCTGTCAGATGGAGGTTGTCTTAGTGCATCTGCACAGACACCAGCTGGGAGCAGCTGGAGGTGTCTCTTGTTTAGAGACAGACTGCTGTCGATGATGTGTGACTCACCTCTCCACATGGTCCAGGTTTCCCGATACTCCCAGTCCTCCGATAGTGTACAGCTTCCCGTCGTACACCAGGCTGTTGTGTCTGCAGCGAGCCACCGTCATCCGGGACACCAGATTCCAGTTGTCAAGCAGAGACATGTAGCACCAAACGTCGGCCACCATCACACCGCTCTCTGTGCCACCTGGAATATTGACCAATTAAATCTGTATCTAAGAAAGTTCAAATAAAGGGGGGGTTTTATCCACACACAATTCTAACAATGCTAGATAAATTATTTATATATTGAAAAGTAACTCCTTTTAGCTTTTCAAACATTTCCCTTCCAAAAGTTAAGCCTGCGACGCTAATCTGATGCGCTTTGTTCAAAGTGAGAGGCTTGGACAGCTGTTGGCAGGCTGAAAGTCACACATTCTTGTGGAGCCTGGACTGCAACTCAATTGTTCATTTTATCTCTGTGTTGTCTGTGTAGCTTGATATTTATAACCAGCAGTGACTCAGTGACCCTATTCTTAGTCTGAGGATGGTTACAGTGCAGATCCTCTTGATTGGCTGGATAGAACATCGCTGATTTCTCCACTGACTGTCTGACACTCAGGGGACACATGCAGACCTGTTCTAATACTCCAGCAAATTTACATTTTTATGAAAAGTGGGAAAGGAAAGGTACATGCAGGACAAATCCTGCTATATTTCTACTCTGAAATGTCAAAGTCTGAGCACCATGTAGGATTCCAGCACAAATGGACCATGGAGGAAGAAATTCAGTCTATCTCAAGAGAAAACAACTTAAAGGTGTCTCATAGAGGGAGTCACAGAGTGCACAGTGTGAAACTATGGAGCTAAATAAACTGTACAACACTGTAGAGGTTGTATAGCCAGTCTGAGACTAAAGAGAGTTCAGAAAAGTGCTTCACAGAAGATAAATTCAAGAGACGAGGACTCTTTCCAGAGAAAGGCTTTGCTCTCCAATGATGGGACATACAGTATTTATAAAGTAAACAGTTTAGACTCAGTTTGATGTACTGAAAGCATCCACTGTCTTCCCGCTCAATGGCACTAAATAACTCTGAAAGAAAAGCTACAATTGTACCGGTGTAGTGGATGATTCAGCTCACCTGACAGGTAGATATTGTCTCCAGCTGAGATGACACTGAAGAAGTCGCGGTCGTAGAAGGGCAGGCTGGCCAGCGGGTACCACTTACTGTTCTGGGGGTTGAAACAGGTGACTGCTGTCAGTGAGCGCTGGTTCATACCGATCGCCTGACGCCCTCCCACCAGAACTATCACCTCTGCTACACCTTCAGGACAGAGGAGGAGGACGGGGGGCACAAAAGAGGGGAGAAAACAGACCGTAAGAGGTTTCCAGAATAATGAAAGTGTCAATAGTGAATCAAATTCCTTGAAAAGTTTGAGTGCTGCAGTTGCTTACAGGAAGAAGTGTGGACATCTAAACAATTAACTCAACTAGGCAACATCTTGAATTTGACCCAATTCAACTTAGACTTGAATCCCAACAACTCATGACTTCCCTATTGATTCGAAAATACCTGATATTTATTAAATCCATCCACCCTACATATTTGATTCCTACTGGCAGCTACCAACGCCATAAAGAGGAGGAGAGGGAGAAGTCTCAATGCTACACACTTTTTGTCTTATGCATAAAAATATGGCACTGTGCAGAGGAGATAAGCTAAACAAACTTAGGGGCATATACAACTTGAGAAAGTATAATGAAACAATGAGGATAGTTGTCTTTAAGTCCTTGCAAAGTTGCATATAAAACATAAGAGTGATGTGTCTTTCTTGTACAGGTCTGGTAGACATTCTAAATGATTAAAAGACGCACCATTCATGGCACCATCACAAAATAAGTCCCAGTGAGAACTTTCCAGGTTTTGTTCTGTAGCTTCTCCAGAAAATCTGAGGGGATGTCAGTGAGAAAAGTTTTTCCTGTCAATTCTTTAAAGAAAAGTTTCATGTGGAATTCTCAATCTCCCCAATGTGCTGCATAGGGACAACGACACAAAGGACAGTTACCTCAAACCAAGGCAAATAAAACACAATTTCTGCAATTAAAGGATTATGTATTAATTCAAATTAGGATAAATTACCTATTCAACTTCTCAGTCTATAACCGCCCACATGATAGACTGACGGGGCTCTCTAACATGTATTTACAGTCCAAAAGCTGCGCTGCTGTCACGCTCAGTGATTCAGCGTTAACAGGTTCACTGTGTTTACTGAATATTGATGAAAATAAAGCTCTTTCAGCTCTGTAACAGGTACAGAGGGGCAAAGTGCTGAGGCTGATAGTTGTTCCTAGAAAAGGGAACTCGTTTAACATCTGAGAAAAATAATGAAGCATTAGAGGCAGAGTGAGTCAAGTTTTCTGGCTACAACCTCACCCTCATCTGCCTCCTCCTCCACACCTCGGGCTGACAGTCTTCAGCACAAAAAGGTCAAGCACAGGAACGTTTAATGTGGCTGCAGCCTCTGTAGACCATCATGTAAAAGGTTATGCTACCTGGATCTACTTTCTTCAATGTACATTTGTGAGCTGAGATAGTTGTATCACCTCAAACTTCATAGACTAGCTGCAGAAATGTCCAAAAGCCACAACAATTCTCCAAACATAATCTCAGGCTCCAATATCAGAACTGGGGAGGGATTCACTGAAGGGAACTTCTCTTGCTGAATAATGAGGACAATGTTGGCACACACAGATATCTCACTAAGCACTGATTTTTGAAAGACTAACCAGACAGAATAATAACGCAGGGAAGGAAAATAATAAACTATTCAATAATCACAGTCCTGGTATTAAATAAAACTTAAAGAAATGGATTAACTCTCAATGCTGCTCTAAATATTGGAGCTCTCCTGCCACTGTAATTGTGAAGGTATTCATTGAGGCTGTGCAGCCAGAGAACAATAAGAGGTCTCAATCCATTCTTTGAAATAAAACTGTGATGGTCATTTTGTTGAATAAGATGATTCAAGAGTCATAAAATTTTGCCATGACTTGGCCGACAAGTTTAACAGACAACATGGTTGGAGCTGATAACACTTTAGTATTGACATGACACTCGATAGAGAGGCAACACAAAGACGGCAAAGAAGCAGGACTGCGACAGTATTAATTTATAACTATTAATTAGCTAAATTCAGTTGCTCTAAACCACCAGCTGCTGAGAATCCACACACAATTAAGCTTGCATACTTAGTCTGTAGGTCTCTCTATTAGTCTACAGTTTTTTTCTTGACATATGCTGTGGGGGTTGGGTTTAACCTAAAAAAAATGGAAGATTGATATTTATGTCTAAATAAGCACAAGAATAGTTTAATATTTCTATTTTATAGAATACACATACTGTTTTTTTTACTTAGTCGATTTTTTTTATCCATCATTGCCGTCCCCTTTGCTGCTGTAGCACTGCATATTTCCCTTTGTGGGATGAATAAAGGTTCAGTCTGTTCTATTCTTTTTCTTAGCCTTGCGAAGTGAGATCAATCCCTATCACTGCTGCTAGACACTTTAGGCTGTTGCAACATCTTGGCTTCTTCTCTCTGGGGCTGTCACGTTTTTCCCTCCCTGGTTTGAACTCTGGTAAATCCATTCTCCTGGTTGAATGTTGGCTTAAATAGCTGATAAAATGTTTAAATTCAAATTGTTTTAGGGGTTTCATTAATAGTTTAAAGAATTTTACATAAAAAGAATAACACAACAACAATTTTCCCATCTTATTTTATGGAATTTGATAATATGCTGGGGGGTGAATGGGAAGCTGTAGGAGGCCTGATGTGGCCCTCGGGCCACCTACTGATGATCACTGGCACCATAGTATCACACACTTAAAATGGGCCTTGACAGGAAAAGCTTTAACAAACTCCTGGGAACAAAAGGAAAGTACAAGCTGGAGAGTGTGTTTAGTAACTGGATGAAGCAGTGGATCTATTATAACATGAATTCCTTTCCTTAAAGACAAATGATTGTTTAAAAAGTGTGAGTACCTGCATTCAGCCAGTAAGGATAAACGCTAAAATCCAAAATATTCCTCCATTGTTTGTCTACCAACCTAGAACTGGCAGAACATTGTTGGCCAGTAAACTGATCTCCATGAAGCACCATTTGTTCAGCAATTATCTTTATCCTACCAAGCAGAAAATAACTTGAGCTAAGTGGTACAGTGTGCTGTTGAAAAGCTCATAAAGACATGTGGATACGATCATTATGCAGCTCTTTACATGGATAAAATGGAGTCCTGAACAACCTGAGGGCTAAATTAAACAACCAGGAGCCTTGTATCTTCTATGAGAGATTGTATTTTTTTTTTACAACATATAAGAATACAGTCTTGAAGGCTTAGAAATGCTCAGTTGGTCGGAGACTGAGAAAAGAGTACAAACTTAACCATGCTTATATGGTGTTACACATTAATAGAAGATATTGAAGGGCTGGTTTGCTGTTACAGAGTTTAAAGTGTAGTTCATAAAACACTAGGGAGCTGTAATGGTTGAACAGTTTTTTTGTCAGACTCCTGATATCCAGGAGACAGTGTTTGACTGTGAAAAGGAAATGTGGTATTCATATTTAGAAATCTGACCTGTGTGAGAGTAAGACTTTGCAGTATTTTCAGTATTAAGACTGCAAATACGATGGAACTCCAAATCTTTGTTTTCAAGTTGTGGTTAGATTAATACAATTCTTCTTGAACAGACATGACCTCTATGCCAGTGTGTTGCAGTAATATATTACATTTGACGTGAGTGTGAGTGGGTTTGTTTTTTTACCAGCAGATAGTCTGGGGCGAGTCCTGGGCGTCTGCATTTCCTGCCGTGCGTGGGGCAGCATGTGATAGCGCTTGGCCTCGTTGACCAGGTCCCGGCAGGCCTCAGACGATTTGATCAGTTCCTCGTTATCCACCACGTTGAGCAGGTAGGACGGGTGGATGAAGGGAAGACGCACCACCGCCAACAGCTCCGACAAATACTGAAAACAGAGAAAGAAAAGACAGATTAGAGATTAAAATTTGCAGGGGGGCAAGCACTGACCAAAAACCAGATCTACCATGATTGTGAGCAGTGTAAAGCAGGACAGCCAGATCAGCATCTTTAACATACCTGTCAAGTTTTGGATTTGAAAATAAGGGAAATTGTCCGGCACCCGCTGCGAGCCGTCCCACCACCCCAACCAAGCTCCAGTATCCCTTACATTTTAAGACAGGTGTACAAGAAATCTAAAATAACCACTTTATTTTTCTTTGTTTGTTGCCGCTGTTGGCACTAACCTCACAACAACTGCCACCCAGGCTACAGGGTGGCAGGTGGTGGTTCTCGTGAGGCTTTTTCTTCTTCTTCGGTTTTACGGCATTTGGCATCCATCACTTTGGTGCATTACCGCCACATTCTCATGAGGCTAGTGACAGAGTTCAGTTTGGAGAGGCAGAGGAAGGTTTTTTTTTATTATTCTATTATAATTTGGGAGATTTACGGAAGAATACTAATATGGGAGGACAGCAGGAAAAGAGGGGTAATATATGGTAGTTTCCCGGCCAAAACAGAAAACCTGACAGCTGATCATTAAGAGCAGGAAAGGTGAGGGCTATGAGTAAGACAACAGCAGGAGGTGCCTGCTCCTTTAAAGATCAGCATTGATGCTAAAAGCTTCAGTAGCGGTTTTATCCGATCTGGTCTGCATTTCTTTGATAAATGAAAACTATATAACAACACTGAAAGCACCTCTCAATCGAAATTGTATTTTTGCTCCACTTCAGACATGTTTTGGCGTGAGTTTTTTTCACAAAGTGGCTAACATTTTGCATTTGACATAGCTGCAGTAATGCACTATTACTACATTACCTGATCAACCCATTATGGCTGTGAATGACAGAATGACTGTCCAACAACCTGCCTGATATGTGTTTGAAAAGTTCTGCCCTTTAACAAACACCTTCTATGGGCTGTTTCCTAGATGGACTAGTGAAATATGTCGAACGGTCCATCTGGCAAGTCAGGTTAGTCTGTAGGATGACGGTGCTGTTTTATAGTATGCTGGTTGACTGATTGATAGCTGTTGAGTGATCAGTCATAAAGTTGACTTGACAGTGAATCTTGCTGAAAAGACTTCGTTATGTCAAGTCACCGAGGCTGACTTCTGGTGAACAAGCATGGATCACCTGTTCTGTAAATACAGTGCTAAGGGTGCCGCTGTGGTGCCTAGCTTTTTTCTCTATTTCAGTCAAGCTCTACTCTTCCTCAAGTTTTCCTTTGCCCCAGTCCTCCTCCCTCTTTCAACACATGCAGAACTATCAAGATGGAAAACACTTGCTGCTCATATTTAAATTTTGAAACAAACAAAAAAAAAAAAAATTAAATCGATTATTAATTTGTACAAAGTACTGAACCCACATGCAAGCATGTCAGATACCTCTGATTCAGGTTGATGTTTATACGTCTAAATTAAATAGTTAATGAGGTGGTGTTTTTATTGTTATTATCTACAATGTCATTTCAGTGCCAAATCATGAATGTTAACAATACCATCAATATACATCCATTATTCATTAAGAAAAGTAAACAACACTTGATTAACTGTGGCACTTCCATGACTGATGCTATTCATAAATGCAAATTAAATTTATGCATTATGTAGGACTCAGCAGGTCGCTCTATTTATTCTTTGAGTTGTTAAACACAATGGCACCTCCATTTAATCACCTCCTTTTTGAATATGCATTTAATCATTCATGTGTGAAAGGATTAATTCCACATTTGCTCTGCACAGTCTTTAAATATCTCTTTGTCTCTGGTGTACCAATCACCTTAATGGGTTCTAGCTCTACAAACTAAGGTTACAGGTGAGCTTGTCATGCATGTTAACACTTTAGTCATTTCATTCAGGAGCAAAGTTTGTTCAAATCAGCTGGTGTTTCAACAAACGATCACAAGTAATGTCTCAGCTTCTCCTGATTGGACACAATTGTCAAGAGAACAAGAAAAGACACTGGGTGCATTCATTGCTCGGTAGAAAGACAGAAAGTTGTCACTTTCTCTTTGGGTCAGAATTAAGGTCTTAAGGCATCATTGCCAGGACCAGGATATTTACATCTAAGAGCATTTCTCCCTCATGCAAAACTCATCAAATAAACAGAATGACATTATGAAAATGTATTTAATGCGCTACTGTTTCATTAAATAGAGTCCTCAATTAGAAACAAAATTTAACACTAAGGGTAGTTAAAGGCAACCTCTCCTCAAATTGATAATTTGTGTCATGGCCACTTCATTACAGGGGTTCAGAGGAAGGATCTACATATTATGGGGGGAGCCTGGGTAACAAAATAGACAGCAGCCCAAAAATAGTGGTGGTCCATCACGATAGAGCAGCATAAAGCCTAAATGAGACACAGACACATACAGGCAGAAGTGAGTAGCAGGTCTTGCCTACTTGTGTTGCAGTCTTTCACTCAACAAATGGGACAAAACGTTAGTTCTGGCAGGACACAAAGTCAAGATTACTTACATGTCAGCATTCCACTGCTGATCCAAAGCTAACCCACTACTGCTCACAGCCAGCTGGTTACTTCTAAGCTGCCTTTGGCTAAATGCATTCAGAAGCCTCATTAAAGCTGCTCTAGCCTACCTACTCTTCACTGCTTCAGCTGCAAGCTGCTTTGCAACCCTCCTCCAGCCCAGTTTCTCCTTAATGCTCTGGGGGGATTTTGCTGCTTGTCTCCCTGCCTCATGCTTTCCCTGTGGGCTGCAAGAGGAGAGTAAAGCTAATTCAAATAACTGTTCCTGTGTCTTTTCTTGATCTGACGGAATATTATAAATTTAAGAGTCCTCTGGCTTTAGAAATGTTTTTGAAATTCTTTACAGCAAGTCCTCACTGTGAATTAATATAATAATTGCAAATATTAGACAATTCACCCTGCAAAATAAATTTCTGGTATTCCCTCATTTTGCTACAGACTGACATGTCAAAACTACTAGACAAGGGCAATTTTCATCTCAAATAACATCTCTAGAGATCATTCACATGTACAGACAGACTATCTGATAGTCTCTGTGCAGCACAAACACACTGGATCAGCAGTCTTAGTAGTGGGTGTTTCACATGCCCTGCAGCCTCGCCTCTGCACCGTGAATTAATATAAAGCAAAATCTGGTGCACAACATAGCTAAAAAAAATAAATGATCCAACATTCTGACTCACTTATGCTCACAGATCCACGCGGGCAGGTGTACAGAGGAAGTGAATGGGCTGAGTCTGGTTAAAGGCAGGGATGATGTGTCAAACATGAAACCTCTCAGATCTGTCAGAGGCAGCAGATACTATGCCATCCTCTGACACTGATGATAAGTGTTTACTATTTCAGGGCTGTCACTGAGGAGCAACATCTTACCCCATCTATGCATGAGTGTGCGTGTGTTTATGTACAGTGCTTAACACATTTATTAGAGCACGACGCAATGTTAGGTTATGCCACAGCTGCCAAAAATAATCAGCATTGGTAATTACCAAAAACATTTTTAATTTTTCTGTAATGGTTAATTCACCTGTATGTAGAGCCTCTTTAACCAAAATTATATTTTTAATACTAAAACATGATTATTATTGTTATTCATAGATGTTCAAATCAGGTATCAAAATACAGTTATTTGCTTGGTTGAATGTTATGCTTGATTAATTTCTGACTTCTCATAGAAGTCCAATGAGCAGCTAAAATGTGGGTTTAAGAAGGTGAATTCAGTTTGAAATTATTTATTCCTGTTCAAAATGTATGTCCAATAGCCATAACATTTTCAGTTTTTAACAAGTTTTGGAAGGATTATAAAATATTCATGATTTCTCATTTTTTTGACAAGTGGTTCAGTAAATGTGTTACGTACTGTGTGTGCGTGTCTGCTTGTGACTTTGGGGAACCAAATAAAAAAATGAAAAGAGTGGTCATATCTTTTTGTTTTGTTCAGGGCAGAAAGGGTTATGAGTCTACATGAAAATAAAAAAAAAAATGGACAATCAGTTTCTTAAAAGCAGAGGAGTATGAGCAACAGTGTGAGTGTACGCTTAAGCAACTGCTCACGTTTGGTCTTGCAGCACAAAAAAAACAAAAACAACAAAAAAAAAACATTCATCTGAGATGACCAACACTCAGCGTCTTTTTCTGGTATATAATGGACAAGGAAAACAAACTCTCAAAAATGACACTTGATTTGTCTTCATGAGATGGTTTTGGAAGACATGTTTACATTTTTATACTTCTGAATGACTGCATGTGGATCAGCCAGAAGGATGGATGAAGGAACATAGAGCTTTACACAACAATCGCTTCCACCATGAGTGGCAGGTGTAATGAGGTCCTTGCAAAGGCCAATTTCAGCATAACTCCATTCACAGGATTGAAAATAAGCTCTCTTTGGCACATTGACATACATATATGTCAAAATGTATGACCGCTCACAGTGTTGCTAGCATACATTTGCTTTGTTCTATCTCCCAACAGACTGAATGTCTTTGGCATGTATAAATAAATATAAACTTCCAGGTTTGTTTATTTTTATGATTTCTCATAAATCTTTGAAAAAGTAAAATTGCTTTAAATCAGTAAACATCATTACTTGTTAGTTTTCTTAATGCTGTACAGCTCCTGACAGTTTATAAAGCAGTTCACCAGAAATGAGATGTCTCTGACACTGAAAGTCAAGCCACTGTGGTCAAGTGACTGCAACTCAACTGGCAGCACACATCAGGAATGTGGGCGCTCTGGGACAGCAAAGGATACAGATGAGGATGGAGGTCCGGAGCTCAGTGAACTGCAACAGTTCCCATCCACTCACCCTCTCTGAGCTCATACAAGGCTGATATGCGAGTGATTTTCACCTTTGGTTGACTGTTTGAGCAAAGGACTGGGATACAAATGTCTTAAAAATGTTGTGTATATCTTTATGATTTTTGCATGTAAGCTAGAAAAAACAACAAACAAAAACAGTATATAAAGCAAGGACGAAGAAAGAACGAGTAGTGTTTACATCACCAGTCTCTATTTTCAGGCTTTTTCTCATCAGCATTTTTCAATGATCACACCAACCGTGGCCGACAAGCTCATACTGAAGAGCTGTATTGGGAGCTGGATCCAGCATTGAAATCTTATGGGAGCGGATGGTCTTAACATTGCTGCGGGCAGGAACGGGCGGTCACGAAAAATTTCTGTCCAGTCCTGGGTGTAGCTCATTTAAACAATATTGAGTCAACAGCTGAATAGGTCTGTGCTCAAAATATCAATACGGCAAAATATTGTCACGCACTCCTTGGGGATACGTGTATCAATACGGATTCTACAGAATCGATGCAGCCTCGATGTTTTAACAGTTGTTGTCAATACACTTTGGCTAGTGTTTTGTTAAAAGCTTAGTCAATGTTCACAATTTACGTGTATCGGGATACGTATCGTGTTATGGCCTCAGTATTGGGATACGTATCGTATCGTGAGGTTGCTGGAAATACCCAGCCCTACAATTGATGTGGACAAGAGGATTTTACAGCATAAAAACAAAGCACACCGAACCAAAGTTAGCTCTCTTTCAAGGAGGATGCTTTGCTCCCTGCACAAGTTAAGCAAAAAAGCTTCGTGGAGATGATTAAGCACTTTCTTAATGTTGGAACTAAATATGACTAAGTTGGCATTAAAGAAGTTCTCCCTCACCTGACCACTGTATTCAAGCATGTGGGGGGAAGAACTACAGGCGTACGTTTGGCCCATCATCTAAACTTTTGGATGTGCAATCACATTAGACAGATGGGAGGCTTCATCACTCGTGCATTTTCTGCTCTGTTCAATAACTTTTAGGCCTTAAAAGCAAAAAGGTGTGTAGCCCAAGTCTTTTGTGAGAAGCTTTTGTTCTTCATTCATCTGTCCTGTACAAACAATTCTAGTTTTGACTGAAGGCAGAATTATCTGTTACACTGAACATTTTTCTTCTATGACCAGAATTCTGTGGATGAAGGCAGGATTGAATAACAAACACAGTGGGAGCGAGTGTTAATGGTTATAAATCCAGCAGGAGTGGGCAGGAGTAAGACCAAGAAAGCAGTCCTGTGAAGGGCTCTAGCTCTTACTGTCATATCCAGTGGTTCCAATCTCCCCTTAATGGCTGGAGAACGTTGTGACATTAAGCTCCTCTTTGAAAAATAAAAACCTTAATTAACTTTGTCTTACAGGGTGTACAAGGGTGAAAAAAAGTAAAACTTGGAGCTCAAAGAAAGTGATTTAATTGGAAGTGATGCTACAAGGGAGGCGGTTATTTGTACCTTTAAAGATAAAAAAAAAGTTTAACAGTGAGGAAAACTCAGTTTATATTCTCAAAAAGCCTCAAAGCATTTCTGCTCTTCAGTATTTTTCTGCCCTGACTAAATGCTGTTACTTCGGTTATTTTACAATTAATTACTGCTAAAGGCAAAATGTCATATAACTACAGAATCAGCTGCACAAAATCCTCAAGTCATAGCTTCAGAAAAAATAAAAAGGAATGTACTCAACACTGAGAGTAAGGAACACTACATGGGGAGACTACATCAATACTCAATTCATTTAGCTTGAGAGAAGCAGACGTCACAGTGTTATTTCTGATGAGTAGACAGCAGGTTGTTGGTCTACTTTGTATCATAAATAAAACATAATAAACAGTATTTAGCAGTCAAATTCATCTGCATTTCTCCTGTGGAGTAACAAAATGAGATAGGATCCTTGATTAAATATGTTAGATGAAGGCTTGATGGATTTCCTTTTTAAGGATTTGACATATTCTTGCCTTTTATAAGCTTGACTGATGAGTAATTTCCTCCAGAAACACTTCTTTCATTTAAAGATTCTTGCAGCATAACACTTCAGCACTCCTCTTTTAAAAAGAGATAATAAATAAAGGTGTAAATAAAGGCTCTTTTTCTTCTCTTTGTGTTTCTCTACCTATTATTAACACTCAAACACTCCCTTCTCTGAGTGATGTCCAGCCTGTTTCATGGTACCATCAGATGTTGGTGACAGCACAGCAGAGAGAGATTTCGTTTAGCCAGCGCCTTCAATGTTCCACTTTTACACTCTTTAGCCTGCAGCTTTAACAACCAGACACACAAGCCCACGAAGACAAAAGTTTATCTGAAGGGTTAAATCTTTTCCTCCTTGTCTGAGTTTTCAGCAGTGCTCTGAGGTTCCACCTGACATGTCATTAAGAAAGTGCAGCAAGGTCTGATGGAGTGATTTCCTGCTGCCACATGGGGAGAAGAGATGGAGGTGAGATTAGCTAATGATGGACCATGAGTGAAACTGAATCCTTGGGGTGCCGTGACAGTCACCTGAGGCATGATGGGAGTATGGACTCTTGATGCCCTTTTTTCCTCTTGTTCCCTCTAAAGACCTGTTGATTGTTTTTCTTCTCAGTCATGCAAGCTGGAGTCTGAACTTGACTGGGACTACAATGACATTTCTGTTGTTTTAATGTCATAGCTTGGGCAAAGCCAAGCAAAGAACCATCTACTTAATATGAGACGAAAACACAGGATCATATCATTCCTTTTCCTCTCTCTGTCAACACAAACCATGAAGACTTCTTTTCCTTGTCTCAGAAATCAGTGCACTAAGCAGTTAATACAACAGAGGAAATAATAATAACAATAGTGATATTAATTTTAACTGTATGGCATGGTGGTGCAGCAGGTAGTGTTCCTGCCTCACAGCAAGAAGGTTGCTGGTTTGAACCCCATGTTGGTCAGGACCTTTCTGTGTGGAATTTGCATGTTCTTCTGCATGCGTGGGTTCTCTCTTGGCACACTGGTTGATTGGTGGCTCTAAATGTGGTGTACGATGCCTCCCACACAATGTCAGCGGGGACAGGCTTCAGCCACTCAACGACCTGAAAGGGAGAAGCTGTATAGATAATGGATGGATGGAATAAGAAAAAAATAATATTTGTACAGCACTTTTAAAAACATAGGTTTACAAAGTGCTTCAGCAACAGACAGGAACATACAGATATCAAAGCAAAAGAACTTAAGCACGAAGGAGCGTACCAGCTAAAAGCATAATTCAAATCAAAGAAACCTTAGAGACATACTCAGACAGCATAATAAACCCAAGCACAATAAGAGCCTCGAAAAGAGAGCAGAAGAACTACCAACGTCTATCAGACAAACGGTGCACATCAAAGTAAATGCCTTCAAGGAACATGAGGAGAACCTAACACCCAAAGAGTGGGCACCAACAATCCATGCCCAGGCATCCAACACGGTCCAAAAAACACAAATGGTCCCAAATCCATAGGGTTAGAGACACTAAAAACCACACCAACACACATTGACCCAGACTCCAAGGGCACCCCGAGAAAGGAAGCAAACTGACATACGCTGGCGCAGTCCCCAAAGTCACCAGCCCCACCAATCAAAGCCCCCACCCTCATATTTCCTGAGCCTGGATGTAATGAAAACCCAGACAATACAAAAACCCAATAACATAAGCTTCAGTTTTTATTTTCAACCCTCCCTCATTCAAGTACATCATCTTTGGACCTCTCCATTAGAGCATGAGATTGAAGATGTTTGTCAGTGTAAACTGGCTGGAGGTTTTTTGGGTGAATGATGGAAATACAAATGTACTTAAAATCTAGTCTCGCAAGCCTAGTCTCCTTGTAGTACCAGTGTCTAATTTCATTCCAAATACTCGTAACAACACAATTTTAGTCATAAATTTTCATAAAACTCCTTCCATACATTAATTCACCATCTACACACCAATTATCAAAAAGCATTATCATCAACTACTAATGATTACTTTGGTTGCACTTGTAGGTTCTCTACAAAACCCTCAGTAGGCACTGTGAGATCCCCCATAATCTAAGTGTCACATATCAAAAGATAAACACAATCCATAAGGTGGATAATTCAAATATTGACACCCCATCTCTTAAAAGTAGGTAGCAATTAAGCATCATTGATTCTTGAGGTGTGCACTGAATGTGATGCAGCTGATACCAGGCAGTTCTTCTCTTGCTGTTTGATGAGGAGCCATTACTCTGAATGAACAACTCCTCTGCTGTTAGACTGCTCTGATTTATCTGATAATAATCTCTCCCACCATTTTTAGTAGCTATAAAATACATTAGATTAGATTCATTGGTTTTTGTCTGGATCCATAAAAATCTCAAAACCAGATGCTTTTTTTGAATCTGTTGGATGGATATCTGACTTCATTGCTGTGCATTTGTATTTTCAGGGCCAATCAATCCTTCTTCTATTGAATCTGACAAGCTGTATCTAATTACATTACCTTTCTCAGAGACCTTTGTATAAGATGTACAGCTCTCAGGAAGAC
Organism: Cetoscarus ocellatus; assembly: GCA_037902135.1. NCBI lineage: Eukaryota > Metazoa > Chordata > Actinopteri > Labriformes > Labridae > Cetoscarus > Cetoscarus ocellatus. The sequence goes on along the minus strand of JBAMNC010000523.1, from coordinate 2,579,322 downwards.
TTACATAAGAGCAGACGTACAGCTCACAAGCACACTCATCAGCTCTTTTTTTTATTACCTGCACTCTGGAGTCGGGCTCTTGTTTGATCCATTTGATGACCGTCTCGTAGACCAGCTCCTCAGCCTTGGTGTTGAGACTGTCATTGGACAGGTAGGACACCAGATCCTCCTTGGACACACTCAGGATCTCCTCCTGTACCGCCACCTGAAAAAAAAAACATGGAAGATTGGTTTGTAATCATTTTAAATGAATAAACTCAAAAATATCTTAGCAAAAGGTAGGAGGTTGCTGAATAGTAAAATTCACCAGCGAGTCATAAAAAATACAATCCAGTCCATCTTCACAAATGTAGCGTCTTAAGACGGAGATGTGTCTTTTGAGATGGTCATTATTTCTGCTAAATGTAAAAGGATTTTATTTTATGACACTAGATCTATTATAATAAGCCTGTGAATTTTGCAGCAAATCTGTCAGTAAGACAAGTGTTCCATATTTTGTAAATGAGATGTTGTTATGTTCATATAAAGTCTTTGCAGATTAAAGACTAAAAAGTAAACCATATATTGAATAAATTACCAATAAATTACTAAAAATACAGAACATTATCAATCATACTTATCAAAGTAAGTATTCAATGTGTTGATACCAACATGAAAATGTCTAAAAAAGGATCCTCAAATATTAAGTGAACTATTTGCTCATGCTGTTAATGTTATGATTATTTCTTTTAGTTGTCTTATAATCACACAAGCTGTTTTCCAACTGTTTTATTTTTAAGCTTTTTGAACAAGCAAGTAGAATTAGTCATTTATGATCCCATTGTCATAGGATAATAAATTCTCACCCACCTCAGGGAAATTCTGCATGGTAAAAGCTTTGGCCATGTTATGGAGCTCTGTGCAGCTCATGGCTTCAGCCATAGCCAGCACTCCCAGACAGTTAGCTGCAGTCAGCTGTTTCTCTGCAGTCAATAAACCAGGACAGAGAAACAGAGAAGGAAGGGGGAGAGAGGGAGAAGGAGAGAAAGACACAAATTACGAAAGGGACACAGAAATATGATAATGTTCTATAGTAGAAATAGGGTTGCAATAGGGTGGAAAATTCCCAGTAATTTTCCAGAAACATTCCAAAACCTTTCCATGGGAAGTTAAGCCTGGAAATTTTGACAATATTCTAAAGTGGCCCTGTGATTGGCTGGTGACCAGTTCAGGGTGTACCCCACCTCTCGTCCAATGACAGCTGGGATAGGCTCCAGCCCCCGCGACCCCAAAAGGGATAAGCGGCAAAGAAAATGAATGAATAAACTGGAAACCGTCATAGCTGACAGGCTAAAATGTTTGGCTTCATGTGGTCTCTGTAGTCCAGGGTTCTAGAATCATCTGTGCATGTGATGGAGGAATGCACAGTGCATGTAGGGAGCGTGGCCTCAATACCCCTGCAGTAAACAGAGTGCTATGTGCATAAATCTGGTTGTTTTAGTCTCAAGATTATCTTGTGATCACACGATAATAGGCTGTGCAGAGCTTTAAAAATGCTTCAAGTGAGTGAGGACACATGTTTTTTTTTATCAGGGTAAGGTGGATGGGACACTACACTGGTGGACTATGTGATTCAAAAGACTACATATTTAAAAACTCTAAATAGCTATGAATACAAAACCAGGATATAATCGGTCGATCACAGCCAACCAGGAGGTGTTGAACAGAGTTTAGGATAGATGGAAATATGTCAGATTTCAGACTGTACAACACACTTACATAAACACAGCAAAGACAACCCTGTTAGTGGGCTTGTAGGGTCAAAGCATATGCTGCAGCATGTGATCTCTTGCATAGTTGCAACGTTTAATAAGTATTATCTATTTTATTTTAAACAGGTCCATTGGTCGAAATAGAGAAGAATGCTTTAATGTGAATTTTGGTTCCAGAGGAACAAAATAAATTATTACAACACGTTCGTTTCTGTTATCTGAGTGAAAAATTATGATGAAGAAGCTCTTTCATACGTTTCTTTTCTGCTACACACCCAGGTTTTGGTTGAATTTTGTGTCTGCTGAAAGTGTGTTTAAAAAACTGTTAAACAATCCCAGTATGTTTGAGAAGTCTTTTTTATTGTAGCAAATATCTTTGTTACTTTCAAAACTTTGTTGCTCATCAACTTTAAAAGATATGACAATAGCAATGTTAGGGTTCTTTAAGTTTAAGACTCACACAAAAGGTTGTTTTCTTCTTGGACCTAAAAGACCATGAATAGAAGCAAAAGGAGCCAAAAATAGGTCAAGGAGATGTTTTTTGTTGCTCCTCAGTGTATTTGTTACAAGCGTTAATAATAATATCTGTCACTATATCACTTTCTCTTTTCTCAAGGACACAAACCTGTATTTACTCCCATCATCCAGCTGAAATGTCGCAAATCTTTTTCAGGTAGAATGATTTAAAGTTTCACAGGCGTTAAACTTAATCTGTCGTTTGGCCAAATGAAGGGGAAATCAATAACATGGGCTGTTTGGTGTCGATCTTTCCCTTTCACAGCTTTCCTGCTGCTGTCCTATAAAGTGATAAGCCCTTTCCCTGAGCTACAGACACACAAAACAATTAAAATGTGTTTTCAACCTGCAGCTTTCTATCCTTAAAATTCTGAATTATGCCTTGACTTTCATGTGACCCCTGATCCTCTTGAGACTCATCATTCCCTATCTGCTCCACTTTCCAAACCTTGTCAAAGGTCGCACTCACACCAGGCAGTCTGTTTCATGTCCAAGTACATTGTCCCCCCAAAGTCCGGCTCATTTCTTGCTACGGCGCAGTTGGTTTTCTGGCCCTGGCATTGACAGAGGAAGTGTGCCTTGGCACTGCACACACAAGCATTGATAATCTTCAGCAGACGTTAATAGTGGATCAGGTAGTCTGTCTATTTTTGGTCTGTTACAGTGGTCGCTGTGACAGGTTTAAAAACGAGTTGTACCAGAGACAGTGAGGGGAATTGGGGGAGCCTACGTAGACAGGTTGGTTTCTTAAGAAATGTCCAACGTGATAAGCAAGCACACCTGCTGATATATCTGAAATACAACATACACAAACACACCCGTGTGCTGTGATCTGCTCCTACCTAGAAAGGAGACGCAGACTTTACAGAAGGTGTTGAACTGGAACTTGTTGGCGGCTTCAAGCAGCATCTTGGCGTTGGCCGAGTCGATAACCAGAGATCCTGTGTAGACGAACTCGAGCAGCTGCTCCAGCACGTCAGCGCTGATGTTATTCATGTTTAGCTCCAGCATCTCCCCACGCTTCGTCTCCCCTGACGACCTGATCAACCAATCATTGCACAGAAAGGAGAGTTAAAGACACAATTAGAGGAAAAACCGAAGAAACAAAAGTCTTCAGGGGTCAAATCAACACACCAGTACTAGCGTGTGGAGAACAGAAAACACAACTTTGGATAGTATTTACTTTTTAAAAATGTAGACTATACTGCAGCATCTGAAACAAAATGTCTTCTCTGACCAAAGATTAGACAGACAAACATTATTGCTTTATTGATGTGTGTTTACATGTATGCACAGTTTAAGAGGTGAACCTGCATACATGGCAGGGCACATATGAGCTATCAGACAGAAAACAGAGAAAAAAAGTCAACACAGTCCAAACGCTGACAGATGACAGAATGTAAAGGATGCTGGTTAAAGTGTGTACTGAAGAGCTCTCATTTAGTCTGTCTGCTGCTACACGATACCATGCTATGTGATACTTGAGCAGAGTGTACACTCAGACTGGTGTAGTCTAAGAGCCGGCTCGGAGTGTTTGCTCAAGCAAATTAGCTGAACATGATCTCTTCATAATGCAGACGCTGAAATATGCAGAGAGAGGTGGAAAGTCTGCTTTTGGGCAGCGCCTCGGCGGGATCACATGGCAGACATTAGTTCATATGTAGGACTTTGGGGTTGAGTTTTTAGAGGGATAAGGCCACTCAGGAGTAGGGTTGCAAAATTCTTTGAACTTCCAAAGTTATAAACTTTCCATGGGAATTTAAAGGAATATATCTCAAATTTACTCAGTTGAAGGTTTTCCCTTACATGGATTTAAACTATGCTTGGATAATATATTTTAACAAAACCTTGACTAAAACAACCCGATTTCATGCAAGTATACTTAAGAATATCTATGCTATTCATCAATTACATCCCCATAGCTCACTGCTTACTGCAGGGGTATTGAGGCTTCACCCCGTACATGCACTATGCACTCCTCCATCACATGCACAGATGATTCTAGAACCCTCAACTATAGAGTGGTGGAGGGATGATGTATCAGGCCAGCGCAGCAGTCGGCATTGTGCTGGTTCTCTCAAATAGAAGCCTTCTAAAAGCCTATGGCATTTTTCACTGTGTTTTGGATCTTTGTTATAATAAGCTCTGTAGTGAAATAATAAAAAAAATGACGCCTACATGTTCTGCTCTTCTTTAATAACCTAATAATCTATGATAATCTTAACAAATCCACTCTCACAATGTTTTAATTTTAAAATGTAATCAGTAAGAGTAAACAGCTACAAGTAACCTACTCTGGAACTACAAAATGGCGGTTCAACTCAGAAGCAGCTTCAATATTTCCTTTATAATCAAGAGACCTGATCAAGTTGGTCCTCATGGCCGTGGCAATAGTGTATGAATAACTGATTATTAAGGAAAACAATCACAAATACTTGCCACTGGGTCACTGGCCATTTTTATTGCACTTGTTAGTAGCTAGTTAGCAACCGTTGCTACAAGCACACTATAAGGCTTTAAAATTCAAAAGCAGGCAACATCAGATGCATTTTATTATTTCATATTAAACATTAAAAATCTCATGCACGTGTTTTTCACCATGAACCTTTTTTTTTGGCACTTATTCGAACGAGAATTCTAGATCCTGTTTACTCTGGGGGTTGGAAACTAGGAAGAGCTAAATACTAACTCACCCTGCAATTTTGATTAATTCCTGCTCCACTGAGTTGATGCCACACATTTGAGGCCTTGGACTACAAAAAGTGAAGCTGAAATTGACTGTTAAATAATCTAACTAAAACTTGATAAAGTTCTATTTACAAGCAAGTCTGTTGAAATGTAATGCTTTTTAATTGTATTGTTCTGTGTCTGCCTTTGACAAAACAAAATGTTTATATTCATGCTTGGATATCATGCAGTTAGTTTAAATTATCCCCTATCCCAGTTAATTTTCATGAAAAGTTTCCAATTTGGAACATTTCCAAAATTCCCCAGCTTAACTTCTGATGGAAAGTTTCCGGAAATACACTGGAAATCATTTGACCCTTTGCAACCCTACTCAAGGGCAAAACAAATGTTATCAAACCATAGCAGGATTTGTGCCCAACAACTTTGTGTTGCCTCCTGCAGCTGTGGATTTAATATGAGAAGTAGACTCCATTAAGATGGATGCAGACTGTTTACTTCTGTCACTCCTGGTAGAGCAAATACCCAGCTCTGTCTGTTTCTCTGAGCATTCATTTTGTGCGTCCGTTCCTTTTGTGTTTGTAGGGTTAGAAGCCATGATAAACAGTCAGCACTTAGTGAGAGACAGACAGCAAAACAAACAAGATGAGGCAGGTGGATATAGGAGAGGAGAGGATGGAGGGGATGAGGGGGGAGGAAGCAAAAATAAAGGGAGGCAGGGTGAGACGGTTCTTCCGCAGAGAGCCAGCAGCCATCCTTCTGAGAGAGGGGTTGGATTTTTTTTTCCATGACTGTGATAAGCCCCCCCCCCACTAGTAAAAATACACTATTTACATCTAAACAAAATGTCTGTCCCAACTGTAATCCTCATCAGCAGCCTGTAGTGTATGAACTGAAATGTTAGAGAGGGATGTCCAGAAATGAAATAAAGACAATGGCATGTTCCCCTGGAGAAAAGAAAATGAGAAAGTCACTCTTTTCATCCTGCAAAGCAAAAACATCAGATTATATGTGAAGAGTAAAAAATAAAGGATAGAAGGGGAGTGTTGTTCAGGGTTAAAGTGAACAGAGGGAGAAAATTGAAATAAAGGAGCATGTTCATCAGACTTCTCATTGAGTGCAACAGGAAGCAGCTCAAGGGGCAGTTGATTGTATCTGAGCACTTGTGCTATGGAGATGAGTTTTTTCCTGAGCTTCTTCAAGAGGTGGAAGCTTATGCTGCGTCTGATTGCAGACTTGAATTGAAATTGTGGAAGAGGGGGTCAGTGAGGACGAGCAAGACAAAGGAGGAGAGTGAGGAGGGTCAGGTGGAGAAAAGGGATGGACAGACTTTGGGGATAGACTATTTTTAAAAAGAATGACTCAGAATAAGGAAATACCATCAGAATAATGGTGAACAGAAGAGGTGAGGAGGGAGGTAAGCTTTATTCTGACCTCACATACAGACACACAAATGCACATGCCATCCTAAAACATCTTCCAGCCTATAAAAAAAGCTCATTTACAACGTTAACCTGAAATTTTCGTATTTGATGGAATTTTTTGACGTATGACGGGAAGTTTTGTAGGCTGTCCATTATAACTGGTAAAAGAGGAGGGATCCAGTGTCCATCATTCTCAGGCATGGGCACACCCTCTCTGTTTTGTGCATTAAAATACCCTGAAGTAAAAGATCCCCCTCACCCAGAGCCACTGACTGCATCACACTAAACCTGTCTTGATAGTGTGTTGAGGAGTTGTGAGCACAACACATCAGTCACATTGCGCTGAAGCTGCCCCTGTTGTGACAGGTTGGATTACTATAGAACTTTATTCTGCTGCAGAATGCACTTGCAGTCATGTTAAATCCTTCATTCAGAGAGCCATGTTTACTGGGCTCCATAGACTCTGTCAGAAGTAAAAGGTGTTTTTTGCCTGATTATTTTATAATTTGTCATTGGCAAAAATCCTGCTTGGTAAAAATGTTCTGCACATTTTCCTTACTTGACACAGACATGCAAACTGTGAACTAAATATTATAAATTGTATGGCACCTTTTTAAATTAATGCATGATTTATGAATAACTTGGCTGAGAAAAAAATGCCAGTTTGGAAGCGTAGGCAAAACAGAAAAGTTGTGATGTTTGTAACTTAAGGCACTGACTCACAAAATGAATATAATGCGTTCGCTACAAATAAAACTGCAAATGGGTTACCAGGACACTGTATCAATCACAAAACACATACCAGGTTGAAGGGAGTCTATACTTCGCCAATGAATTTCCAACACTGTCTGGTGAGTTATTATCAAAATTGTGGAAAACTGCACCCAGGTATAGCTCAACACCAAAATCTGAAAAATCTGCTTGGTTTTCTCTCAACAATAACGCCAAATAAATGCACCCATCAACAGCAGCGTGCTTTAATTTTTTAGAATGACACACTGACCTGTTCAAAAGCAAAAGGAGTACAGACAAAATATAAAGCGATGATCAGAATGTAAGGGGTATTGGTAGGTCAACATCTGATAAAAGAATAAGGACGGCTGGTGTTAACCTGTACAAGTGGAACTACAGTCAGCTGTCTTAGATGTGCTCTATGTTCATTGCTTATGGCTCTAATTTCTTATCTATTGCTCAAACCAGGAGTTCTTAAAACATGAAACATCTTTTTGAAGCAAAAAGTAAAGATTTAGTGAGAGAAAAGTAAGTGGTCTGTTAGTAAAAATCCCTAAGCCCACAGAAGACTGCAACTTACCACACAAAAGTGAAATGTTAAAATCTTTCGTTTTGGCTCTTTGGTGACTTTTGCCTGCTTATTAAAATGGAAATTGGGTTAAATATTCCACATGAGGAGAAAAGAAAATGAGGAGATTTGACCTTTATTCTCTACTTTTTGATACATTCATTTGAGTGAGAAGATGAAGGAATGGCTGCTGGCCCTGTGCTGGGAACCAAAGTCTCCACACACCTGCAAGAGAGAGAGGGGGAAGGGAAAAAAGCGACACAAATGGACCCTATAAAAAGAACAGACTGGATCAAGAGCTGGTGGGAGAGGGGAGGAGAAGGCAAACCTTTTCACCAGGTCCTTGAAATACAAGCTGCAGGAAGCTAGAACATTTTGGTGGACTTCAAACTCTTTGCCTTCAACTATTATTTTCAGGTCTGTAAACTCTTTCGCTCTGCGCTGCTGGTTCAACTCCTTCAACATCTCTGGAGAACAAGAAAAACAAAGAGACAACCACAGGTTTAGGTATGGAATAATTGATCAACAGTTAATAGATGAGAAAAAGTAGCATGACAACAGCTCATTGGAAAAGATATTAAATAATTAAGATTGTAAGACACAAAAAACATGTTCATTTTCTTAAAGAAGGGACAACATATGTGCAGCGGACATTTCAGCAAATGAAGAAAACAGCATGACGTTAAAGAGTAACAGGAAACTGCAAAATGTATTATTTTGTACTTCTATAATTAGTGATGTTTTTTTTACGCAAGAGCCAGGCATTTTTCAATAATTATTATGATGCAGGGTTGACTACACAAAATATCATGATATATCACAGTACTATGAATAGTGCGATACAGCATAAATGTTTTCTACAAAACAACTTTTTTTATACTTTTCAAATATCTTGAACTCACAATATTGTATGATCAAAAACAGTTTCCAATCAGTGTTATTTATCATTGCTATTGGGCTGAAACCTGTTAACACCATTTTTTATGATTTCCCTTTTTGTTTCTTCTTCATAAAACAGTGCTATTGGTCGCCTCCTATGTTTCTGAGTGGGTTTCATGAATTTCTTACCGATTAAAAGTACAAAAAAATGTCATCAGGGCAATACCATATCTATTCATTCAGTAGTACAGCATTTTGTGACATTCCCTGAAAAGCAGCAATTTTGGCAATAAGAGGTTTTTGCCCGACAGCAACATTTTAAAGAGCATGATCCCTGTAACATGGATGAACTTTGTTTTCCTTCCCAGTGACAGATATGATTAAAACTAGAAGAGCTTATAGATCACAAACCTCCACCAAGGCATTTCTAACACTGTTCATGGAGTTAATGTGAAAAACTGTTCTTCTCTCGCAGTGTTGACAAATCCTTTAAATCATTTCTGTATATGCATCCAGATTTGGATCTGCTTTAAAATCTAATTATTTCTCCTTTTTTCATTCTCAACATTACCTGAAAATGTCATCAAAATCTGTCGAGAAATTTTAGACCTGTTAGCAAAACATAAAAAAAATGTGCCTATCTCGCAATGTGACCAAGTCCTTTAAAAAGCTCCTGGCTCTGCTTCTGTATCTGGATCACCACACAAATCAAATCAACATCTTATGATACATTTTTCCATTATCTTGCTTGGAGAAAGACGGACAGACAAACACCAGAAACGAAATGGCTGGATTTCTGCTCTAAAATATTAATCAAACTGTCAGGCTTTCTTTAAGCCACTAACAAATGAAATATAACTCTACTTTAAAAATATTTATTATTGCCCTGCAAAATTTCATAAATAAATTGGTCTATTGATACTTTCTTATGCCACTACTTCCAATGTTGCTCAATGAGGAAGACATAAGGTCACTTTCAAATAAACTCAAATGAAATAAAATAAAATTAAAAAAAAAAAACTCCACCCACCCTCATCTTCCTCTCTGGAATGACAAAAAAAAGTCTTCAGCATGCTGTGAGCAGAGCAGTGTGCTCTTGAAAAGCGCTGCACACAATGACTCATGTAATGTGGTGTAACAGCCCCATGTTAGGCATGGTCTCACTGTAGTATTGGGTTGGGGGGCCCCTGTTTCTCTGCGTCTTAATGAGGCACCATAAAGGGAAGCTGAGAGGAAAACTCAGCGGGAGACAAGCAACTTGTTCTGCAAACTCAAAAGGGAGAGCCGACACTGTAGCTCTAGTAATCTGCTACTGAGAGCGTCACTAAAAGAAAACACTCAGTGAATCAAATAGAGGGCAACTGACACAACAAATTGGATGATTGTAGAGGGAGCCAGCTGACATACTGTTGTCTAAGGATGAACAGATTTTAAGGAGATTGCAGGCTGCAGGGTTAGCATCTGTTTGGCACAGGGAGCAGTTGAAGTTAAAGGCACATATTCCCTGCCGGGAGAGATAAGGGATACATGGTGATTTAGATAAGTGTGGAGAAAACTCCTTCTTAGGAGAGATTAATTTTCTGTCTTGAGATGTCTGTAACACTGCTTTTCTTTAACAGGAAATCTTAACAGAGGCAATGAGATGCATTTGGCATCATGAGTAACAAGCAAAGTGTGAATGTGTTTGTATATTACATGAGCATTACCCATTAGTCCTGCCTCGGGGTGGGAATGAATTTTATTCATACCAACACTATTATGGATTCTACTTATAATCAGTTTGTTAGTTAGTAAAGCTCTGTCCACAAGAAGCCAAAAATATGTCTGATGTAAACAAATACTGTCCAATGTCATGTCCAATTGCTTACGGTGTTTGTTGAGGAGCAAAAGATTTTGCTGTCAAGCTATAACCAGCTTGTGAAGCATGAATGCAGCACTGTATTCCGTTATTGTTTCTATTGTTGTCTGGGTTTGTGCACGCGGTTTAAGGGAAAGGTGGGACTACAACATCATAATTTCCAAAAATATCCATATTTGTCATACACACAGAACACAAGTCTGAGGACTGTAGATTAATCCACTCTGGAATGGTATGAGTGTTTCATCCACTCTGGTGTGGATGAAACACCACACCATTTACACTTGTGCGGATATGCCTGAATTTGTCTGGTCGTTTGGCTTGATGGATGGATGAATGGATGGATGCTTTATTCATCCCCCTGAGAAAATCTGGGTATCCAGAAGCTCACAACACACACAGTATTCTGCACAGTCAAAAAAATAAAACAATATAAAAATTCAACGTATAAACATGTACAATATGAATTACAAAATAGAAATAAAAATGTAAGTGATCATAAAAAAATATGTAAGCAGGGTTTAAAGTTTAAACACTGTATTGCACTATTTCTTAGGATACTTGAGTCCCTACAGGGTTTTTGCATCTTATGAGCCAATTCTTCATTGATCAATTCCTGTGGAAGCAAAAGTTCCCACATACATTCTCAATGGCAATAATGTCAAACCACACGTCACTACTGAAATTCAGTGCTGTGCTGCAGATCACTTGTGTATCCACCCACTAAATGTTATGCAGTAAGCAACATATTGTCCAAAATTCTTAACTGGAAGTGGTTTTTGATTTCCATCCCCAGTCCTGTCTAACCTTGTGCAGCAGCTGGATCTGCCTGATTCATTGTTCGTAATCAGGCAGATCTTTCTTGCCAAGATCAAATCTACAACAACTGTGATCGGGCCAAAGCTGCATGGGTTAATCACATCCTTTAGAGCAGGAAGAGGTGGGACTACGAGTGAGACAACATCAGGAACTGACTGCTCGTATGGAGATTAGCATTGATTCTTTAGTCTCAGTAGCAGTATTGTCAGACCTGAATCACATATCATTTTTAAGTGAAAAACAAACAAACAAAAAAGCTCGAAGAACTTCTCTATACTAAGCACATTTTTACTTTACTTCCAGCAAAGTGGCTTACATTTTGTATTTTACACCGCAGCAGTAGCACCCACCTACTACATCATCTGATCGGCCCGTAATGAATGTGATGAACAGAGCGATTATCCAGTCACCTTCAGTATATGCTATGTCTGAATAACTCCTACCATCAAGTTAGAAAAACTGATCAGGCTTTTGTTTTATTTCATAAGCGGCACCCATTGGTGCTGAAATAATGGAGATGGGTATTTACCATCCTGATGGATTTCTACATTTACCTCAGACAAAAAGCAGAGATTCCATTAAACCCAGAATGACAAACAGCCCTCTTTTTATCTAAAGCTGCTCTGATTCAGGACCTTCATTCTCCTGTCTGAGAGCTCAGCCCTGAATTTATTTAGCAGATTAAATTCTACAGAATAAAGACAAATAAGGTGAAATTCAGAGGAGCATTGATGAAAGCCTTTTCTATCAATGCTGCATCCTTCGAGGGTTTGCATCAAAAAATAATGAACATAAAGAAAATGAGCGCTTATCAAACATTCTGAACACAGAAGAGGTGAAAACACAATGACGGATCCAGTTCTGACAACATGTCTGTTGTGTTGGACGAGATGCACGGCAGCATGAGGTAGAGAGCAACACTCCCTCCATCCTCTATCCACTTTTCTCTTCACCCTTACAGCCTGTACGTTGACTATTTATCTGCAGATTGTGTTGTCATGGGCTGTGAATAGCAAACTCACAGTAAGTCTAAGTTCCTATCAGTGAATCTCCAGTGTCCGATACGCCTCTCACCTCCAATCAGCCAAAGCTCGCACCATCTGTTTGCCCAAGAGTCGAGAAAGTGAGAGAGGGAGACAGAGAACTCAAGTTGTCAGCAAACAATGGCCGCCTCCCTCAGTGCCGCGCAGACACACACACCTGGGTGTCTAATGGAAAAGAGAATTAAGACCTCCCAGAGAACCATGAACACAAGGGGACCGTGAAACTGCACATGGCGTTCCCTCTCTACTGCATGGAGGGTGTGAGGCAGAGATCGAGTTCAATGAGACCAAAGCGGCGTTAACATCTCAATACTCTCAATGAAGAATGTTTGGTGAGGAGCCCACACAGAAGCAGAGGTGCAGGTTACGTGGAAAGTGTCACAGTTTTAGATAATTTGGCTGCAAACGGTGATAAAATTAACTAACATAGTTGCTGCATCTAAGTGCTTCACTACCGCACTGAGGCCTGAGCTGGCTCGTCCTGATTGGTCGACACAGCTTACAGGAGGAATGAAAACATGGCCGACTCTGCTGAACAGCTTAGTAACGCTGCTGTGAAACATCTGAATGCTGGGGCCAATAGGGGCCTGAACCTGGTTTCCAGTAACCTATCAGAGAGCACCATGCCTTCATCACAACAATGTGTAAGAGATTCTCTCAATGATCTGTGATTGGCTGACTTAAGGTGGGGAGGTAGAATGCCATTGGTTAAAATGAGAGCCATTTTCTGTCCTACTTTAGCGTGCCCTGCAGTAAACCCCCTTTATGTGTTTGTGCCAAAACACAAATTTGATGGATATTTTTGATGTATCATTTTTTCCAGCTAGGTTAAATAGAGCTGTGAGGAGAGCTGGTACTATCTCAATAATTTACCTTTTTTGTCCTTAACTTAGCAGCGTTTCAGGGCTCTACAATCATTTATCTTGTGATTCTGCAGTACATCATTTTGTGTTTGTGTCATCATAAAAATTTTCAATGTATGAACAATTCAGTGGAATGAAGACATTTGGTTAAATAAAGTTTAAAATTCTGTTCAATTATTTTGCTGTGTCTACACTTGATCTAAATGTATTTATTTATTGTTTTTTACCAATTTTATACTTCATGTTCAAATGCAACTAAATTGACATCTTAAACATTTCATATAATACTAAAATAAATGTGGAATGATGCCAGTAAATGTGAAGGGTAAGGCCAAAATAAAATAGGTTAATTGTTTTTCATAATTGCAAAAAAATGTAAAAAGCAGTGAAAGTATTTTTTAAGATTTACTGAAAATTCAAGATTTTCTTGTGCTTATATATCTCCAATGTTTAACAGAACACATTTTTTATTTATGTGTTCAGAATGTGTGTATTTATAATTTTGAAAGTCAAAATAAGATCTTAAAGACATAATCACTTTTCATTAATTAAACTTTTCACAAAATCCAAGTGCATAAAACAAGCACTTAGTGAAAATAAATACTGAATCTAATATCTGTACATTTTTTCTCTTGATCCATTTCTACATGCTATTTAATATACTGCATATTTTGTCTTTTTCAGTACAAAATGATTTTAATTTGCATTCATTCCTGAATATCAGAAACAGAAAAGTGTTTTCATTGGCGTAGATTGAACCAAACCAATACTCAAATAACATGCATCCTGTTTTCTCTAAAATTGTTGGATATAAATGTATTCCACTATGACATATTAAATTTTATTCTTGAACAAAATATTTACATATTTGTACTACAAAAATAAAACAATTTTCAGGTACTAAGCAAGCAAAGCTTCCTTTTTCAAAATAAACATGCATAGACTAAAAACGCTGCAAATTTGTTATGCTTTTTTTACTGACACTGGGTTTGAAAGGTGCTGTACTGCTCAAACTTCAATTACTTACTTTATTTTAATTTTAATAAATGTTAAGTCTTCTAGAAAACTATGGGTTCATTATAACTCATGATTCAGTAATTATTTTAAGATGTAATGAACACACCATATATTTCTACCTTAGAATAAAATATAAAATATATATTTTTAAAGTCCTATGTTTATAAATTTAAAACAGATCCGCAAACACACTGACAAAAGGTACAGTAGTTTGAAATCACACTGATGATTAATAACCTCTGTGGTTTGCTCAAAGAGAATGAAGAGGCGTTCACTGATAAAATACTGATTTGACTGTTAGCTTAAAACATTTCTAGCTCAGATCAGTTCATTTCAGTTTTGAGTGGTTAAATGTCAGACAAGGGTCAGTGTGTAGACAATTAGACACTAATATTCTCTCAATCTTCTTAACAAACAGTGGTTAATCCTTTAGGATGCTAAATGTAAGAGTCTAAATCTGTGTTTTCTCTTTTTTTAAAGTACAGGCCAGAAACATACCTCAAACAATCACAGCCTCATTCTTTCATGCAGGTGTCTCTACATTCTAGGTCCACTCACTCAATCAGATCATCGAGTCATCCAGACTCCTGGAGTGTCTTTGCCTTTGTGTAAGTCTGTGAGCCTGCAGTGTGTCCATAAAGCCTTGGAGAGTAGTCCATGATGAGGAGGCTTTCTATTCCCCCTGCTCCAATCTGCTGAGCTGAGCTTCTCCAGCCTCGGCTGTGCTGTCAACCAGCCTGAGGAGGACAACGAGAGGAGGGAACCTGTGCCTCAAAGACGCTGCCTGGGCCTTTGTTCCCTTGCCCAATCAGCATGCAGGAAAAGACCCAAAGGGGCAGAAAGCAGCTCTGCGCTGTCTTGTCTGCTCACTCAGAGCAGAGGTCAGTTTTGTGTGTTCTGCAGACAGAGACACGGGCAATATGAGTGGACTGTAAGAGCAGGCTCAGAGCAGGAACAGCCCAAACAAAGCTCTAAGAGCATCTGTTGACTTGCTAAGCTGTGCAAAGGTGTCATGCATTCATCTTTGTTCTTCTTGGTTTAAGTGGACACAGTGGTGTTCAGAGGGGTACAAGTGAAGGGAGAAAAATACTGTATCTATCAAATGCAGTGCTGCAGTTCATGGAGGGTTAAGCTAAAATGTGCTCAAGTGTTGAATTTGAGCATCAAGAATTACACCACTAAGAGAGATGGAGGTCATATCTTTGGAAAATGTCTACTCAAAAACTCTGCTGAGAGCCTCCATCTGTCTTTGCTGTTTTCAATCCAGTAAAAAAAAAAAAAAACATAAAAAAACTCAAAAGATTCCCAAAGAAGGTTCTTTTAACGATGAATGTCTTTCAGGAAAATAAGCGCTTGTTGAAAATCTTTCAGACTGCAGCGTGATGATGCTTTAACCCTGTGCTCTGCTGAAATGTTCAGCTTCTGTGGCCAGTATGATACAGATTACAGCATGTCTATTTCAGGACAGCATAGCAATAGCAAAGATGAGACTGCATTTCAGAAACAAGATGATGGAATAAGTGTGCCAAAGCTGGGTATTACTCAGTATTTTAAGTGGTCAATGGTGTAAATCTTTTGAATATTTGTGTTCAAATGTCATATTTTACTCCTTTTAAACAAGTTAAGGTTGGTCCCTGGTGTTCCCAGAACCTGTTTTGAGATGTTCTGCTGAAAAACCCACTCAAATATTGGATTTGTTATATCTATAAACCCCTGTGTTTCAGTCCTGTCTAAGTGCAAATCCTCATGAGCTAACCCTTACCCTCCCAAAAGCTTAATGTGGTCTCAGCTTCCCAGTGCTGTGCTCTAATGTTTTATTGTGGCTGCACAAATATACCTCGACATGATCCTTTCCATCAGAAGGAGAGAGCATATCCCCAAATGTCATGATTCAGGATTTTTTTAAACAGACGGGTTGAGCACATAGTTTTCTGAAAGGAAGGAGGTGAGGTTTTTCTTGCAGGCTTTGCAGATAGGTTATGGATACATCTTCTGCATTAAAAATATCACTAGTGTATTTAGCAAAATATGAGAAATTTAGAAAAAAAAAATTACAAAATTTATCCACAGCCAAGCTCCATAAAGAGATGGTTGATAAAAGCTTTACATGTAGACAAAAATCAGATTAAAAAAAAACAATTTAAACTGTAAATACAGTGTTTTTTATGATAAATATTGATGCACATCCTTTTTTCAGAGGATAAAATCATTAGTCAAAATCTATCCCCTCTTTTTGCAATACATAAGATTGAATCTGATTTAATTAACATTCACCACTAGATAACTTCCATTAGTTTTAAGAAAACTTCATAAATAAATGATTACATAAACGAAGTAGAAATGTGTATTTTTAACTGTAAGAGAGCACAATATCCATCCATCCATCCCTTTTGGGATTGCACGGAGGCGCTCGGGCTGTTCCCAGCTGACAATATGTGAGAGGCAAGGGACACCCTGGACTGGTTCCAGTCAATCACGAGAGATTTTGTTATGTTTCATCTTAAATTATATTATATTATTTTATATTATATGGTATTATCTTATTTTATATTATTTTATATTATATGGTATTATCTTATTTGACATTATATTATATTATATTATATTATATTATAATATATTATATTATATTATATTATATCATATTATATTATATTATATTATATTATATTATATTATATTATATTATATTATATTATATTATATATTGAACAAAAATCCTGTCATGATTCTTTTTCGCCACTGATTAAAAATGTAAAAATGCTCAGTAAAACCAGAGGCACTTTGAGTCTTATCACAGAAACAGTCCATCATTAGACTGCTCGAGGTTAAAAGCTGAAACAGGGTCAGTTTACATGACACCATCCTAAAACTTGACAGGAAAGACTCCAACATACTTCAAGTTGGGGATTTCTGTGGGCCTTCCAGTGGCTTTTATTTTTCTATGAGTATTCTAAATAATAAGACAGTCTGAGAGGCTTTATTTAAATCCAAGAACTTTTTCACGACTTGTAAGAACAGCTGTGGGGAGTAGAGATAAAATGCTTTAAGACTGAAGGCATGCTGGGTAAAAAAAGACAACTTTTTATCCCCAAAGCTTAAGCTTTGAATTTGTGGATGGCTTATTTTTCACAGTTCTACAGAAGCAAAAAGCCAATATTTCTTTTTTTTTCTTCTTGTAAAAGTTTTCCACATAAAAATACAAAAGCAGACTAGGGCCATAAGTGATTGGCAAACATTCGGCTGAAGAATTATTCAGGCATCATTATTAAGCTGAGCCCAGAGTTCAGTCATTCACCCTACAGAACAGATACGACTATAATACACCTACACAACCATCATACATCAAACTGTGTTCTAGGACTGATGCAAACTTGATTTTAGACATAATTATGTTGTAAAAAATCCATCCATACATTTACTTATTTATATTGCTCATCCTGTCAGGGCTCACAAAGGGATGGAACATGTCCCAGATTTCACTGACACAGCATCAATCAATCACAGGGCTGACAAAAAGAGACATACAAATAAAAAGTGCTGGGCAATAAATTGACTTTCAATTACAATACAATTATGGCCTCCAATAGCAACAAAAAACCTATGCAATCACAGTGCTGCATGCAGTGCTTGTTCTGTGTTGTGGGTGAAGTACCTTTAATTAACAGTGGATGAAACAGATTTTCTAGTTTTCAAGTCATGGATGAGACGCGAGTGTGGTTTACGGTGAGGGTTTCAGGCTGTGTGTGAGCCTAGGCTGTTTGTTAGTGCATTCTGTCGGGCTTCAATGTTCGGCGGACATTTCGAAAGACTGTGTATGTTTCAAAGTAAAAGTGCTGTGTGTTTTATCCAATGATGAGACTTCGTTTTCACACAAAGCTCTTAATCTGAATGTGTTCTCAGGCCTGCTATTAAGTTATTTATGTGACTCCCATGACTCACCAAGCTGTTTAGCACTTCTCCATCGTCTCTTCAAAAGAAAACATCAGTGTTGAATCACAGAGGAGATTGTACATGCTGTTTAACTGGTATGAATGGTTGTGTTTAATCATTTATCTCCCTCTCTACCTCCCTGTCTGCCTTTCATTGCCTGCAGGTTTTTTCTGAACCTATATGTCAGTTAAATCCAGGATTTAACAGTAAGATCATGAGCAGAATTCCTGAAAATCTTCACAACAATAAGCCATCTCTGTAATACATAAACAGAAATATTATCATTTATTTTGTAGGCTGTAAAAAAAAGTGATTAAGTATTAAATATACAGTGCTCAACCAATTTATAAGACTAGCTCTCCTAAAACACAAAAAATACATATTTTAGAGCTCTTCCAATATTTGTCCAATATCAGAAACATGTTAAAAACTGAAAATGTTTTTGATATTGGACAAACAATTTGAATAGGACTGATGAGTTTCAAATGAATTCCCTTTCTGAAACACAAATTTGAGCCAGCTCACTTAGCTTCTCTGAGAGGTCAGGAATTAATCAAGCATAAAATTCAACCACTGAAACTAATTGTCCTGTTCAGGAATGATAGTAAATAACAAAAAGTTGACATCTTAATTAAGAAATAATTCTGTGCTTACTATTTTTTTCTGTTTTTCTGTAAAGAGTAAATTTGTGGATAACACTAATTATTATATTTCACTGTTAAATATATTATTTCAGTTAAAGAGCTTCTGCATACTGGTGTATTAACCATTACAGATACATAAAACAAAGAATTTGTTAATTACCAATGCTGTTGGGGCAGATGTGGCAAAGATTTTACACAGGGTATATATAGCATGGTGTATAATATTGAATATTGAAATTACCATTTATTAACTTTAATTTAGTTGATCACATTACTCTTTAATTCTCAGTCCTTTATCAATTAATAACTCATTTAAAACAAGTTTTATGACAATGTAAAATAACTGCTGCAGCTGCATCTCAATCCAATATGATTTATTTTATACTCATTTAAAATTCTTGCAATGATATCATAAAATCAATGAATAATTATCCTTAATAATGATATCAACATTAATCAAAATAATCATGATTAAATTTTTTTCCATAACCAAGCAGTCCTACAACTAGGCACACGTAGACCTTTCCAGCTGTGGGGTAACAGTGCTTACCACTGCACCACAGTGTACCCTTGCAGGAAAAAGACTCCTGATAAAATGTTGTATTTCGGATAGATGTCTTGTACGTGTAGATAACATACTGCATGTTTGAAGAGGATTTCTCTCATCCTGTTTCATTAGTTCTGCTCTCTGTTTCTGTTTTATAGAAATTATTGCAAAGCCAGGACTCGAATACACAGTGGAGCACAGAGGTTAGACAAGGCTAATGAGTCAATTTAATCATCTGGACGGAGGTCATGCGTATACACAGGAATGCAGCCTTTTGGAAAATATAAACACTAACTATTATAAACCGAACTTTAATTGGAGAGGTTAAACTAAAAAAAATAATATTAAAGATCATCCAGTTGGGCCAAGAGAACTAGCTAAAATCACTAGAGGTGCACATATGTGACTCTTTGCGTCCAGAGTAAACTGACCAGTGACTGTCCATTCCTCACAAGCAGAGCACTTCATTTTACTGATTCACGCACCCACCAAAGCCCTTTCATGCTGCACACACAGTGGAATAAACACTAAAGAGGCTCAGGAAGATGCTCAGCTCAGCCGCTTCTCTCTCCACATGCAAACACAAACTAATTCACACAATAACATGTCTGCATGTGGGCGTGAAGTGTCCATTAGCAGAGAACGACAGCTTCAGAAACATCTGAGGATTAACACAGTTTCCCTGCACCACCTCATCTTCCTATTAAGCACCCCTCTGCCTGCAGCCAATCAGCGCTTTGTATCTTCATTCTCTCTCTCTCCCTCCATCTCTCCTGACCATCGTTGAGCGAGGACAGTGTCCATAAATACATAAATGAATTGATATTCTGGTATTATGTGTCCTTGTTAAGGTGAGACACATCTATGAATCAAACCTCAGTCTTTTTGATTGTGTGTGACAAAGAGGATGATTGACAGTCAGAAGGATCAGGACAGAGGGATCATTTTAATTTTAAGTGTAAAGTATATAAATATTATAAGGCATGAGAAAAACTTGTCACATGGACAGATGCCTCTTACTGAGGCAGAGAGAGAACCGGAGGGCTGGTAGAATATTTACAACAAGAACGATTAACAAGAAGAAATGAAGCAGTGAGTGTAGTTACTTATTTGATGATGTCTTTTCCCAGGGAAGTTACGTTTTTCCCAGTGGTCATTAATTTGTTAACAGGATAACTCTAATTTAATTGAAGGGATTTAATGATATCTTCAGAATAGTTCAGATATGGGCTTGGAACCAATCAATTTGATCTTGATGGTGATCCAAATCTGGATGCTGATCCAGGATTTCTTAACATTGCAAGACAGAGATGCTTTTCACATCTTTGACAATAATGGCCTCTTTAAGGCTCCCATGTGTACCCAGTCTACCCTGGCTGATTGAAGTCCTTGGTAACTGGTCAGTTTGGTGCTGCTTGGCACCATATTGTCAGCAACTCAACGTTCATTCTGAGGAGACATTTGAAGCTGCTGGCGCTGCATAGAGGGGGGAAGGGGAAGGTCTTAATGCCGCAGACTTTTTGTTCTGTTCAAAGAGCTACTCTATTACACAAAGGAGACATGTTCAACACACTAAAGAGCCTATAAGCCAAAAAATGCAGAACCTGACCTCTTTAATACACAAATGAAATTAATGTATCATTTTGAAGTATGATTTAAAACATTTATTTATATTCTACGTGATAAATACATTTCAAACAATTAACAGATAACGGCACAAGCATTTTGAAAATTAAAATGACGCTTCTACAGACTCAAATTTTTCTGGGAGGGATTTGTTAGAGTTAATGTTAGATGGTCCTGAACCCATATTCAATTTTGAAGATAACCCTTTTTATGGATGCATGACATTGTATTTTTGCTGATATCCGATATGCCTATATTTGAAACTTTGTTTTACGGTATGCCAATATTGGTACAGATATATATGGACACAACTGAAAGTAATTTAGTTTAAATTATGCCGACATCATAAGCAAAATGTATTTATAACAGCAACAGTAAATTCAAGCTTCATCTGCTCTTTAATAGCAACACTGATTTACCAGTGTGCTGGCATAATATTGGACCATTTATTATGGGGTTTACACTCTCAGATTAAGATTATGATGTAAAAACTCTATAAATTCAACACAAATAGATAAAGCTTAGTATTGTTGGTAAATATCTGCATGTATTTTCATATCTGTTGATAACTGCATATAACTTTTTGAGGAATTATCTGCAGATACTCATATCATAGATGATATTGTGCATCACTAGGGTTCAAAAGGGGTGGAAAATTTCCAGTAAATTTTCCAGAAACTTTCCATAAGAGGTAAAGCCAGGGACTTTGGAAATATCCACAATAGAAACTTTCCATGGGAACTATGGAGATTTATGGAAATTAAAGCAGCACTACATAGTTTTTCCACCTTAATATAATATGTCTAGAGTCATTGTGATGGTTCTTCACCTTACTACAGGTTGAATAACACCTCTGTCATGGTCTGACGGGGTCTGTATCGCCTTCACTGGCACCATGTAACTTCGAGGTGGATGGTAGGAACACTTCCGCACTGAAAAACTACACATTTTTACAGCTTTGACTGCTTTACGGCATACGTCACTTCCCCCTCCTACCCGATTCGTTTAAAAGACGGAAGTCTAGGCGAACGCTAAATGTATGCGCTGACTAATCAGCGCTAAAGTCCTGTGGAGGGCAGCAATACGCCTTAGCTGCATCTAGTCTGCCGGAAATTAAAAGAAGAAAAAGAAAGCTAAACGTAGAGTTGTTATGGCGGAAGGAGTGGAAAACCAGAAGAAAAGAAAAGTTTTATCGGAGGAGACGACAAAAAGAAAGCGGGAGAGTAACAAGCTAAATGCCCAGACGGGGATAAACATTGGCCCAGCGTTCACTTGCTGGTGTGAGCTGAAAGACGAGGGGGGATGTCCGACCGATGCTGATTTGGCCCTGTTTTTGTTGGAATTGTAAGTACATGTTGCTATCAACTGACAGCTGACACCTCAAAAGTGATTTATTTGGAAAGAAACATGATCAGACTGTACCTCATCAGTCCACAAGGTTTATTTGTCTCTCGGGACGTCCTGTCAGCTCGCTTCTCCTCCCTCTGTATGTCAACTAATGCACGTTGGTGCGAGGCACTCTGTTTCACGATCGTGCAGTTACACTCAACGACCCTAGAGGCCCCTAGAGAGCTGAAAACCGGAATCTTACATAGTGCAGTTTTAACTGTAAATTGGGGGCAAACAATCTTTATCACATCTAAACATAAATATAAACACTTTGTTTTGTCATAGACAGACATCAATGCAAAATTATACAACTGACAAACATTACATTTCATCAGACTTATTTGTAAGTAGAACTTTATTATGTTTTACTTATTTCATTGAACAATAAATTTCAACTTCACTTTATGTGGTGTGAGGGCTCAAATGTGTAGCTTCTATAGTTGAGGGTTCTACAATCATCCATGAATGTGATGGAGGAGCGCACGGTGCATGTAGGGGGCGTGGCCTCAGTACCCCTGCATTAGGCAGTGTGCTATTTGTACATGATCAATGAATAGTATAGGTATTCTCAAGTATAATTGCATGAAATCTGGTTGTTTTAGTCAAAATTCTGCCCAAATATATTCCACTTAACTATATTTAAAACCACTGATAAGGGTCAGTTTTCTAAATTCCACATTTATTCATGTTTATTCCAATAAATTTCCATAAGTTCCTGTTTATTCCCATGGAAAGTTTTTAACTTTGAAACTCTCTGAGCTTTGCAACTTTATGCATCCCTAACCTTTTTTTTTAATTCAATGAACAGTCAACATTCAATTATCAATATCAAATCAACTATTCCTTAGAGATAAGACACAAAAAATGCTGCAAATACAGTAATAGATTTTTAAAGAGAGAGACTGGTATCAGCCAAAACTGGTTGGCAGGTCAGGCGGGATAAAAAAAAAATTATACCATCCAGCGGGACAGAATTGTGTCCATCTCTAACAATCACTGTACTTTACCACATTCCTTTCTTTCATTTATCCATCTTTTCATTTTTTCAATACTTATTTTGCAAGTAAAACCAACATCAATACAAATGAATCATGTTGTAATCTTTGCAGCTTTTCAGTTCAGTATGCTAGGCTCTTTCTCAGAGTCCATTATACTGCACAGCTCAAAGTTCATCTTTGTTGCTGAAAGGTTATAATATTACAAGAATTACTGCTCATCTTAACAAAAAAGAGCTAGGATATTCTTGTTGCCTTCAGTCATTAATGCCTGTCAGATTCTCCAACCACAGTCAAGCTGCTCTTGAATTAAGGCAAATAGGAAAATGATTTAGAAAAGTTAAGAAAGGCTAAAACAAAGCAAGAAAGGTGAAAAATAGGCTATGATCAACTGTGGATGGCAGGTGGATGTTTGAGCCGTTCGAGGGGCTGGAGATGATGCCCAGCAAGGAAGAGGGAGTGAAAGAAACAGAAAACCACAGGGAGGACAGACGGAGGGGAGGAGGAAAGAGAGTATAGGTTGAGGAAAGTATAGAGGAAGGAGCGGAGGCGTGGACATGCCTCCTTGAGCGTTGCAGGGAACCCGGCAGCTGCTCCTTGGCTGCACAGTGCCTGTTATTATGCAGGTATGAGCCGCTCCGTGCGCCCGCTCTGACTCCCAGCCTGAGCGCTGCGCCGTCACAAAGCTTTACTGGGAAATTCTTGGTGATTAATGAAGCCTGCGCGGCGTTCCGTGAGTTGGGGGTGGACGAGGAATGATCAATCTTAATGAGCTATGGTCAGTCCCTACAGTAACTGAGCCAGGATCTAATGTATGTGGCTCCTGGAGGGAGCTCCTCTCCTTTAAAATACAATAACAAGCGAGAGATCGAGCAGTTTTACTCGCTGATTCAGCTGACCTCTCTTTTATTGGCTCCCTCCTGAGAGCTGTGGCTGTAAAGAGAAAATGTGGAAATATTTCAGAGGAACTCAATCCAAGCTAAATTGGAGATAATGTCGAAAGATATCCAGTTGCATCAACACACTCTGATGTTTAAAACCAAGATGATTGAGTGAATTTCTTTAATAAGTAGCTCCCAAATGAACTCATTTTCCAAGGTTACTTATTAAGTTATCAGATTGCTACTGTGTGTATTCATTTTAAATAATTTACTGAACAGTGAGTCCTCAGTGACTGGAATTAATTTCAGCCTCATTAATTATTTGCATCATCCACAGCTTTGTGAATTTGATTTTGACTCCCAGTAATGCTTCTACAAGTCATAGAGAGAATCACATAGTTCTTCATTTTTCACTTAGATTCTGTTTTGACTCAGAAAGTTAAAGACGGGGATCTGTGAAATTCATATTTGAATCAAGGCTGGATCAGAATCATAATAAGCTGTATTGTGCTCAAGCTGAAATGAAAATCTTTCAGTCACTTGATTAAATTTTATCTCTGCAATAACAATGGATATCTATATCATGAAAAGGCAAAAGTCACATCCCTAACAACAGATTTTAGTATATAATCACTGTGTTAGAAAGGTATCATGAGGGTCATCTCTATGCTTGACCCATTTTAGCTTGAAGGGTTAGTTTCTGTTTTTGAAGCGGGGTTGCCAGAGGACCATGGCACTAGTAAATATGATTGCCAATAAAGGAACTTGGGAGCTTTGTCCCTGAGGGGAGATATCTTGGGATGGATGGTAGCCAGCACATAGCAGTACATGGTGCTGACAAAAGCCTCATAATTAACCCATTTACAGGTTAAAACTACTCAAAAAACGAAGTTGACTTGACAATATGATACAGTAAGATTCTTCACAGCATTTAGCTTTTCCTCAACAAAGCCAACGTGTTTAAAATGTAGTATGTCAGGACGTAGGGGTTATGTATCCCTCTGCCATCAGCTGGTGAGGTCGTCAGAAGAAACAACAAACACTAACTTCACCAAAACTGAACTCAAAATGAGCAATTTGACCCGAGTAATGAGGACATGCAGCTAGTTGTAGGTACAAAAGGATGGCTTTATGAACCGGAGTACACAGAGAAAGAACTTGTGCAGATTGAGTCACAGGTAGAAAAAGGGATGGAGAACGAAGTGGCAGGACAGATTACAAGTCACCTGGTGGTGCAGACGCTTGAACTGGGAGCCCATGTCCACAAAACTGGAGGCCCACTGCCGTCTCGAGTGGGACTTAGTAACATTACCTTTCATCGGAGCACTTTAAGTTTGGTAAGCCTTCAAAGTGCTGTTGTGTGTTGTAGTCCTGATCAGAAAAATGGGCACAGCAGACACAACGCTTTGTCATTGCAGAGAGGTGAGTCCTGATGTCTGGATTTAAAACAACAAGCCAAATATATTATAATAATACTGAGGGAGTTGAGTTTTGGTTCTCAAAACTCAACACAGTCCAGTTGACTTGTTTTGAATCTTCAAGATAACCATGACCTGGATGAATGAGAATCTACACGTAAATATCCAGGGAGTTAGATTTTTATTGTTTTTAGCTCCAGTGACCGCTACCTGACCCCACTGCAGCAGTGTGAATTTTGTCTACTAATTATTTTCGTCACAGTTTTTGTCAACAACCTTTGTTCCCCTGACAAAAACTAGACTATACTTAAAAAAGCAAGTGTACATTGGCCAAAACTAAAAGTAAATTAACTGTCAAATTTGTCAATAAATAAAAACTAGACTAAAATGTTTGAGAAGGATCCGACCTAATTTTGTAATGTAGAAAGTAGGGACAGGTTAGGAATATATCCAATCACAGCTACTTTGGTTGTGTGGAAAGGTTGGATGAGTTAAGAGGGACATCCAATCACATCTGCCTTAGATTCATGGTGGCGGGATCCAAGAGTAAAAGATGACTTCAGAAATTCACAGAAACATGAATAAATGCCTTACACTTTACACTTCAAATTTTAGTCAACTAAATTTACAGTGAACAACTAAAATGTGAAATTTCATCAGCTAAAACTAGACTAACATTAAAACAGTTTAGATGACTACATTATGACTAACACTAAAGATATCTCAGACAAAAGACCATAACTAAAACCTAATTAAAAAGTGCTGTCAAAATGAACACTGCGCTGCAGCACTCTGGCATGATCTAATGATCTCATGCACCCCTAGTCGCATCACAAAATAGATCTAAAAACAGAGGCTTGGTTGAGGAAAAGTTAAACACTGTAAAGAGTCTTACTGTATCGTATTGTGCTGAGCCTATGTAGTAATTGGAGTAGTTTTATCCTAAAAGTGGGTTAATTACAATACCCCCATCTGACAGGCACTACGATATCCCCCCCCCAATCAAAAAAAAAAAAAAAAAAAAATCTCACAAGTTCCTTTAGTGGCTCTCATATTTACTTGAGCCATGGGCCTAGAGCAAACCTTGTTCAAAAAACTCAAGCTAACCCTTTAAGGGCTCCTAATAAAACGCCTCCTAAAATCCATCTACTTTACGATGGTTCCAAGACAAATATGTGGGCACAGAGGCCGTCTTCACCTCAAAATTCCATCTTAAGACCATGGCATATCAAGCTATAAACATTATGTGTGGTCATAGTTTAATTCAATCAAGTTAGAAACAGAATGAAAAGTAGAGTTAGCCTTTTCGGCAGCCTTAAATTGAATCAACAGCACCACCTGCTGCTGTGAAGTGTGAAATGTAGGACATTGCTTAGAAACTTTACTGCCGTGTGTGTGGATTAGAGTGCATTTGTATACGGATCAGAGTGCATTTGCGTGTGGATCTGCAAGGCGGAAAATTTGTGCCAAAAGTCACGTGATAGTGGTAAGATTGTGCCAAAAGTCACGTGACAGTTTTTCATAGTTGTAGAATTGTTCTTTGTTCCTGAATATTTTTTTGTACTTTTTTATTTCTTTCTGAAGCATGATGTATTTGTTTGATGGGTATGTTTCTTGTTTGCAAAACAAAATGCATTGTTTTGTGAATGATGTTTTGTATTTGCAAACCACACTGAGTTTGTTTGTGAATCGTCGGGCGTGAGTACATGTTTTGAGTGTTTGTGAGGTCTTGTCATGATTCTAACATTTGCCGTTAAATGTATGAACACTGTCTTAGTCTAAAATGAGTCATAGAAAAATACTACAACAGTGTGATGAGTTAACTCGTTGACCAGTTTGTGTCTGTTGCTAGATCAACTGTTTCCTCACCGTAAACAAACCAGCTACAGGGGTCAGTTGAAAGGTACCAAGACCACCTATTTCTCGCTTTGTGCAGTCATTTGTGCCAAAAAAGGGATTGATTGAGGGGTTCATACATAGACTCACAAACCGTGCCGATCCTACTGCACCCACTTGTGTCAGAACAACTCTCCAAAATGATCTAGGCATGAAAAAGACCTCAAACATTCTGTTCCTGTTTTTCGGGGGCTCCTGTGTCTCTGCCTCTACACCAATCCAAGAGTCTACTGCATTTTGAACCAGCATCACATTAATTCTGTAGGATGAGCATGGCTTACATACTAAGTCAATGCAGGGGACATGTGGCAGCCATCGTGTGTCCACGTAATTATCAGCAAGTACATCTCTGGCATTTCATCTCGGCTCACAGAGAAAATCTTAAAGACATTCACCAGCAGCTCCAGAGCTGTGGGCTCCTCCATGATGGCTGATGTGAGCTGACTGGAAGATGAACTTCCTGTGCAGAGAGGAGGAAGTGTATTGTGGATGAATGTGTGTGACAGAGGACATCCACTCGTGCTCTTCTGTTGAATTGTTTCAGTGTGTGTATGTCCTTTTGTCATGTCAGTGTGACTGTACCTGTGTGTACATGTGAGGGAGCAAAGAGACCTTTGAAGACCAGTCAAGTGGAAGGAAGTGTTAAAATGTTTGACATGAGATGAGAGGCAAGCGCTTCTGCACACACTCAGTGTGGCAGCTGACAAGCATTTATGTGACCTTCAAACTTCAAGTCCAACCAAAACTTAAACACAATCAAGGCGACCTTCATTTGACACTTGTTTTACTGGGTTTGCAAATAAAAGAGCCTGGCTTTGAAAAATCACAGGATGTTACGACAACACAGATTCCACCAGTTCTCTTTTCTCTCAGTTCATGCTATGCTAAAAAAAGAAAGTTAAAACAATCATTTGACAGGCTGCTACAGCTACAGGGTAAAAACTATGACCTTTAAAAGTAAACATCATGGAAGTATTTAAAAAATGAGTTCTATTTAATAATGTGTTTGCCAGTGTAGAGCTAGCTTGTAGATGGAGTTCAATCACAGCATAAGGAAAAGTCTGGAGCCTTTGGTCAATTTAGCATTTTTAAAATGATGCAAACAGGCTGACGTAGGGATGTAACGGTAAGAAAATTTCATATCACACTTGACTTGGACTTGCCCTTAAAGTTTTTTTTTTTTTTTTTTTTTTTTTAAGTAGGGTTCCTAAAGGTCCTTGGCACTAGTAAATGTGAGTGCCAATAAAGGAACTTGTCCCTAGGGGGAGACATTTGGTACGAACGGTAGCCAGTATATAACAATACATAAAAAAATATTCTAAATTGAAAATTTTCCACAATAATTATGAAAAATTCACTGGAAGTTGGAGGTAATTTAACAAACTATATCATATCCAAACATGAATATAAAAATGTGGCCTCAATAGTGCAGGGTTCTGGAATAATTTGTGATGGAGGAATGCAACGTGCCTTTGGGGGCATGGCCTCAATACCCCTGCAGTAAGTAGTGAGCTACAGAGAAAGAAACTTTAATTTTCCTCAACTTTCCTTGACCAACTCGGATTTCCGCATACTCCAAAAGCACAGCTTACGAGCAGTGGCTTTGGTCTAAACAACGACGCACAACCTCACTCACTAGCAGCAGAAGTGCAGTGTTGTGGAGCGCTGCAGCAAGCAAGATAATCACGAGAGTATTATGATGTTGCAATTTAACAGCTACTTAAATACAGGAAGAGCAACATGTAAACAACTGGTTTTACAGCCAGCCCGCCTTTGAAAACAAATTTTTCACTGATTACTTTTCACTATGATTTCTGTGCCTTCTTTGCTTCTACAATGGGTGACTACATTACAGAATTAAAAAGCTTTAAAAACATATGTTCTTAGCTTATTAATGCCTTAAATGTAAAACAGTATTTTTGTTTTACTATCTTAACTTTTAATCCATAGATGAGGGAGAAAACACATCTGCCATTAACTGTGATCAATTCTAGTGAAATCTCTTTAATTCCTATGATATGCTTAAGGATTCAAATTATTTTTCAATGTTATTAAACCTCATTATAACTTGTTCCAGAAGTTCTGAGCAGTTGTTTTCCTGTTTTTTGGTCAATGTGCTTGGCGGTGATTAACGCAGAGTTGAAGTGGTTTGCACTGAAAATATACTTGCGGTGTATTTCAGGTGATCCGGTGCAGCAGGACGCTGCTGATACACACCACCATGAACCGAGCATGCTGTGAGCCATGTATTTCAAGCTACAGATTCAGAGAGATTATTTAGAGTTTTAAAGCTCCCACAAGTACTGTTTAATTCATGCAGGGAAAAGAGTAGGAAAATAAGAGAAGAGTTTAAGGTCCAAACTAAAATGATTAATTGATGAGAGGGTATAGAGCAGAACACTTCTGTATGAACCTTCACTGTGACTTGTTAGTCTGTTTTTTGAATGAGAGCTGTTAAAAGTCACTTTCAGCATAAATGTTCCTAAACATTCAAATAAATTAATAAAAACTAGGGGTGTCCTGATCCGATATTGATATCGGATATCGGTCCAATATCAGCAAAAAAAACAAATATCAGATTATATCCGCCTGCATCTAAAATCTCCAATATAAGCACTCCGACACAAGAAGTCCATTCTGATTTATTTTTTATTTATTTAATTCAGTTGTAGAATATGATTATGTTTAAGTTAAACACAGTGATTATTTTGCAATTTAAAAATATATGTTTTTGTTTTTATTGGATTTATTGAGGTTACTTTTCAGGGTCTTCTAATCTGTTTTTTATTTATTTGATTTAACTGTAGTATATTCTTAGGTTTAAGGTTAAAATGTATTTAACCCATTGGTTGATAACAAATGGGTCAGTTTTTCTCATACCCACTATTGCTGACTACTGTTCTCTGTTTGAGTAATCTCACTTGATCAAGCCTTTTCTTACAGTCCATACTACAAGATAAGTAATAAAAGTATGAATGATTCCTGCTGATATCGTGTCGGATCGATATCGGTATCAGCCAATACTCAAGACTGCAATATCGGTATCGTATCGGAGGTGAAAAAGTTGTATCGGGACACCCCTAATAAAAACATATGACTTCTGTGTCCTTTAGACTGAATTTCCATCTAAATCCCATTAAGGATGTAGGTGTAGCGTTAAAACTAATTTTTATCAGATATCATATCAAAGCAGCATAAAGACATAAGATTCATGTCACACTCTCTCTCACTGCTCTTGCTCTCTCCTTTTTATACATTATTTAACAATTATAGAGACAAAATCAACTAAAACTCTTTATTTTAGATTTATTTTTTCAACAATCATCTCTGTATATTAACGACCGATTATGTTCTGAAAAATCTGACTGATAGCTCTGATGAGGAAGCTGCGAAGAACAGAGACATCCTCACATAAACACAGATGATCACACAGTTGCTGATGCATTCCTAGAAAGAGCAAAGATAAATCTCTGCTTTGAAGACAAAGCAAACCAAACACAGAGTCTAGTTTCTGTCACCGTGCTGTTTGGACTTATGGCTGAGCGGCTGACACCTGACAAAACATCCTTGCAGTCCCACCCTTGAAACTGAGCAGGTATACAGCCCTGTGAAAACACAGACACCCAGCAGACTGTCGTGCAGCTGGATTACAGCTAAAGAGCTGCATCTGCTCCAGATGAAATGACCTTTATCGTAAAATAGTTCCTCTGCCTAACAGTACCTGCTATCTCCTTTTTCAAAATATTCAGAGAGAAGTCTTTAAAAACATATCATCCTGTCCAATTATCCTTTTCCAATTTTCCCTGCTATTTCAGTTTATTTTTTTACAGGCCAAGTCCAAAATAACCACCGTCCTACAATCTACAACCTCATCCGTGCATAATTTACTAATCTCAAACCAACAAACAAAAAGAAAGAAAATCATTTAAACATAAATAAAACAATTTCTGTCTCCCTGCATCATAAACTCCCCAAGGTTAAAACCAAACCACAATTTAAACTCAGACTCAGACATGTGACTCGGCTCTGAAACACCTCCACAAACACAGAGGGAGTCAACAAGGCTTCAAATGATTTTGGCAGAAAAGAGAGGACAGAGACTGAGAACTATTTCTGCCTCATGTTGGCAGCTCTTAAGCAACCAGGAGAGATGAAAGAAGAAAAATGACAAACTGTTAATGAATTTCGTAGCCCGGGAGTACACATACTGCTGTTTTAGGCAGTTGGCAATCATAATGATCTGCTCTTAAAAAAACACCTACAGTAACAGTATCAGAGGTCTTTAAGAGGGGTACACACATAAAGATTATCGGGCTGTTTTTATCCCCACTTTTCCCTTCCCGACCAAGGACGGCAAACACCCAGTTCCCTTATGTCTTATAAGATTATCCTATAAGATTATCCTGTGGTCTGAGGTGTGTTAAGAGTGAATTTGTCCCGATAATCGGCTCCAAAATGGGTCGGGTCGTGTGTGTGAAAAGCCGATGACTCCCGAGTCATGTATATGGTATATGTTGCGATATACATATACGTTTATAGTTGTTGCTATGTTTCTTCTTCTTTATTTTTGTTCGATCACGTTTGATCATGGGGGGAGGACTAGATTCTAGATCGGTGGTGGGACAGAATCGTTATGTGTGTGGTGTGCCGTGATGAGATTATCAGAGCACACCACACACTGTACGATCAAAACTGTCCAATGCCTGATTTTTTATCTTCATGTGTGGGGTCTCTAACAGATAAAAAATATCTTCAGATTTAGAAAATCCTTATGTGTGGACCCCGCTTTAGGAGCACCTCTGTTCTCTGAGACCTTGGAGCAGCTTTGAAGTGGATTGGCTTTGCTGGTATTTTAACAGCTTCTTGTTTTAGTGTTTGAGCTCTTGTTTATGACTGTTGGCATCTGAATCTGCTCTGGTACACAAACAGAGAGGGCAGGGGAGGGATTGAATGTTTTATTCCAGCACGGTCTCACATAAAGGGAGGTCACAGGAACAGAGAGCTCAGAGTACAGTGATTTAAAACCCTAACAGCTCCCTGGTTTGGAGTCTCTTCTGAGCTCTGGTTGTTGTCTGAACAGATCTGTTGTGATTCAGCCTCTAAAGGGAGTCATGACAGGTGAGCCTGAAAAAAAATACAATCCACCTGTGAATGGAGCATCAACTGAGTCTTTCTATGCTTACCTTTAGGGTGTCCTGGGTCACTGAACTCGTACTTCCCCATCCCAACTGTCCGCAGCATTTGTGGCCCATTAGGACCCTCCTGATTGCTAGCAGCTGAGGGCGGAGCCTGTGCTGCTGTTTGTCCATTGGTCAGAGGTAGACTGGGGGGCTGGGCAAGGCCAGGGTGAGGGGTTAAGTGTCCGTTGCCGATCACACTGTGAGGGTTTGGATGAACCACCTGGTTGGCTCGGGCAGTGAGGGCAGATGGTGTGACCGTGGGTTGAGAGGAGGCATACAGAGGCTGACTGGGCATGCTCAGAACCATCGAGGGTGGCTGCTGGGTGGACTGTGGGGTCAGCTGGAAGTGGGCTGTCATGAGAGGGTGCTGTGAGTGAACGGGTGTCTGGATGGGTGGGGTTACTCCTATGACAGGTGACTGTGCAGTCACACTGTGGCTGAAGGAGGGCGGCTGGGGGAGGGTGTAGGTGTGGGGCAGGAGGCTGGGCTGGCTCACTGCTGCTACTGGTGTTGACCAGGTTGGACCTGTAGAAGAAATGCAGACAGAAGAGCAAAGAGACAGAGATTAATGTACTTTAACTTAGACTTTTATATCCTGAAGCCCCATGCAAATGAAGAGGGAGATGTATTTGAGTACTATAGTCCAATCTGTTGCCATTATACTAAGCTGTGTATCATATATGACTGTGGGCTAGGTTGATGGTTTCTCGCTCAGTGCTTCATTCACTGTAGTAGACTAGGGATACCGATTTAGGAGGCAAAAACACAAGGCAAACATAAAGCTTAAGCAGCCTTGTTTTCTTTTTAAAAGCAGCATCCTTCCTGCACACAAGTACTTTTACACATACACTCATACCTCTTGGATACTGATCAACTGTTCAATGATTAATCCATGAACAAATCCATATATCTACATTAAGTGTAATGGGGAGCATTGTACAGACAACAGCAGAGGTTTAAAACATTGTTTCAAACATAATGTCTGGCTAACAAAGTAGGGATGGGAAGTGAAAACTAAATGTAGTTGAGTATTGATACAAATAAGCTGAAGAATCAATATCACCTGTCTTTTTACTCAAAAGCTCCTTCCACTTTGTACCATAAGTCATGCAAATCGAGGAGGCCATACTCTTAACAGAGGCAGTAAGCAGAAACAAGAAGAAAGAAGTCAAATATGTGATCATGGTAGACAGGAAACAGAAGTGGTCAAAATTGTTACTAAATTTTGCACAAAATGACTCCAAGAATCTAACAACCAGTGTCTGTGTCTGTATGATTAAAGCAAGCGTGGAAACACCAGAAAGTTGCAAAAGCATTTGTCTATGTGGTTCAGCATGTAGCAGGAGTGTCATGTGTTTGACACTGTTACCAGCAATAATCCATGCAAGCAAACTTCATTGTAGTTTGTAGGAATCTATAAGGCAATTGCTTAAGAATCTGATTGATAAGCAGAATCTATATAACCTGACACACCAGATGGACCATTCAGTATATTTTACTAGTCCAGCAAAGCCAGTGATTAGATAATTGTTCCATCAATTAAATTCATTATGGGCCAATCAGATAAAGTTGTAGGCGGGCACTACTGCCGGGTCTAAAGGACAGAACATGAGCTAAATCTTGAAACAAACTCTTGGCAAAACATATCAGCAGTGGAGCAAAAATACTTTTTCTATGGGGAAGTTTGAGTGTTGTTATTTGTTTTTCACTTAATAAAGAAATGTGATCCAGATCTGATAGAACTGCTACTGAAGCTGTTAACATCTATGCTAATATCTGTAAAAGCAGTCACTTTCTGCTGTCGTCTCACTCACAGCTCCCACTTCTACCTGCTCTGAAAGATTTTGATTGGGCTTTGGGTCACTCACAGTCATTGTAGACTGGAGCTTGTGAAGATGAATCTGTGTGATTACAGACGATCCAGCTGTTGTGCAAGGCTAGAATCTATAATGGCATTGGTATCAATAAAATTGTATGAATTTCTCCCCCATAACAGAATATTAGCTGCCTAAAGTCTGGATTTATTGAGCTTTAGTTTCATCTGAACAAGCTGTGTGTCAGCATTACTCTTAATGAGACGGGTGGAAGAGGCCAGCAGAGCAATGAAGGAAATGAAAAGCTGTAGGGCAGAGCCATTCTGGGTGACTTCATTATAATAAGAGTGAAAAACTAAAACACGGTCCAAGCGTGAATGTGCTGCACAGAAACTTTGACTCTTTTTAAAGGGGCATGAATAGAATAAGGTTAACATCTTAATTAGGCCATGAGGAGGTTAGATGAAGGACTTTTAGAGTTTAGCTGCAAAGTTTATACAGACTGAATTTGTCTCAGATGGGTAAAATTACATTTAAAAGGGCTATAACGCAAGAGCAGAGTAAAGAGTTAAAGGTGGAGTGGAGGGCTTGTTTTGCTTAATTCATGATTCTTGGTATAAATGACATCTGTAATTTCATAGAGAGCAAAGCTGATATATATGAACATACTGTTTGTTGTGATTTATGGTAGTTGTGGAGGCTGGCAAGTATTTTAGATGTTCTCAAAATAGGTAATATAACTGATTAGCAGCATTTCAGTACATCGTCACTGCTGGGCCAAAATCATTTATCTCCTTTTTTTTCATAAAAAACAAAAACAATATGTATTTATTCAGGCATTAACATGTTTTTGCATTTCCTGAAAAGCAGCAATTTTGGAGATAAAGGTTTTTTTGCCTGACAGCGATGATATGTGCGGTAAACATGCCCACATCTGCAGTGTGTAGGCGCAGTGATGGTGTTAAATTTACAGGAATGAGCAGGCGTGTGGATGAGTGTACATGTGAATGTAAATTCTGTGTAGGTTAGAGTCATTACCGCTGCGCTCACTGTCTCGATGCTGCTTGGCAGGCGGCTCATCTGTATCCCAAGGTGTGAGCTGGTTAATGGGTGTCTGTCCCCACCTCACCCCTGGAGCCAGCATCAGTCCTGAGCCCTGGGTGTCAATGGGAGACACTCCTGAGACCTGCAGAAGATAAAGATAAAGAGATCAATAAAACAGATCACTTATTACAGGAATGTATGAAAATGAAACCAATCAATGTGTCAGCTCCTGATTTTTTGACTCCATAAGGTGTCACTTACAGTCACTGGAGCCACAGCTCAACAGAGTATTGTTAAGACAGATTTGAAAGACACTACTGCTGGCTTCATACAGACTTAGGCTCTGTCTCCATGGAGACAAAAATGATTTCATTTTCAAAAAGTTCTCTGTAAAGACCACAATGTTTCATGTCTGATTACCTGAAAACAGACAACACTGAAAGTGGTGCTGTAACTCTGCTGCAGACATATACCAAAATCAGAGAAGAAGACATGGAGCATGTACATACATCATGAGAACTTTGAACAAACACTGACGTAAGTTGTTCTGTGTCCTCTTGTTGCTCACGGTGGTTGTAGAAGAGCAGAAGATTTTGCTGTTAATGCCATAACAAGCTCAGTAGCTTCTGCAGCATGAACGCGACACCGTATTCCACCATTGTTTCTGTTGTTGTCGGGGTTTACGCATGCAGTTTAAGGCAGAGGTGAAGCTATGACATCATCGTCTCTGAAAATATCTGTATTTGTTGTACACATGGGAACACAAGGCCAGCATTTTCAGATTTATCCACCCTAGGACCAGAGTCTGTGTGGAGAAAATGCCAACACAATTTAAAACTTAATGTTGAAAGCTATTTTACAGTTTGTAAAGGTGGGTGAAAGGGTGTGGGTGGGGGACTGTTAAAAGATGGAAAAACAGTGAAAGGAATATCCCAAGGTAAACTGACAGAGAGATTAATGGTGAAAGAGCATGAGGCTCGATGGAGACAGACTGTCAGCTCTTCTTATCCAGCTCCACATGTCCACTTCAGGCAAGAGAAAACTAAAACTGAAAGCCCTCAGTGCTTGATCCCACCTGAAAACCCTGGAGACCCTGGAGGAAAAATTCTGATGCCCTACAGAGCAAGGAGTTGTTTCTATGGCCCACTTTTTGTTTAAAGGAGCATCTTTTTTCCTTCACTGCTCTGTTGGTTTCACTGTATTCCTCTGCAGTCATGCTTCACCTTCTCCCCTAAACACAAAACTCCTCATTAACTCACAGCATTGATCCAACTGCTTTGCTTTAATGCTGCATCTGCCTCATAACACTCCCTCATTAGGACCCCCACCTGTTTACCCAAAACAGAGGAAAACGGATAACAGGAAGGTGTTTCAGGCTCTGGGACAAAGTTGACATTTTCTCTCACACATTTGCTCTGCACATTTTCAGTCCCCTCCCTGGCCGACCTTTATCATCCAACAGCAGATGGTTTTACAGTCTTGGTAAAAACTGGGATGGAGGAGTGGAGGAAAGCCAAAGGAATTATTTTTGAGCCAAGCTGAGCATTATGTAGTTTGTTATCAAGGCTGGGGGAAGTTTTTTTTTGTACCATGAGTATCAATTTATGTCTTTCTAAATCTTACTGCAGCAGAGTGACCTTTTGCATTCCTAATAATGGACAACAGCATCTGTGTAAAGCTATTTTTCTTCTCAAACAGTGGGGTGTGGCCAGAGCACAGGCAGGGTGTGACTTGTCTGGGCAGGGGAGGGACCAAAATGGGGCATGGGCTCCCTGGAATTTTGGTTGGCCACCCAGTGCGCCCATCCAAAAAAATATTTTATTTTTTATTTGGTTGATAGGAGAGACGCCATACCTGGGGTAGAATAAGCAAACTACATACGGAAACGCCCCCAAAGCCACAGGAGATACAACCCTGTAACCTTCCTGCAGTGTGGCTCAAGTGCTATTTTGTGCACCACCATACAGAAAAACTGAAATTAGTTTAACTTGGATGTATCTGGGAAAGAAATTCAAGCCAACTTCAAACTATCTCTGTGAAGAAGCATGACAAGAAATTATTTTCATCAGGTTTTTAACAACAGCAGGAACTGCAGTAGATATTACTATACTGTGTGTAACCCACAAAATCATTTCATATCCCAGTTCCCCACTATGAGGAGATTATTGAAAAAGTTATGAAGGAGTAAGAAAATGAAATTCTACTAGAACGGAATGACTTTTTACTCCCTTTGGCCAGGCATGAACAAATACAGAGTCACTTGGAAGTGTGGAGTGTAATGGAAATGATGGATCTCCTTTAAGAAAAGAGACAGAATGAATGACATGAAGTAAGCAGTAAAAGATCAAGAAGCAGAATGAGATAAATCCATCCATCACATCGCTATGTATCATAACCTCAGACAGACATTTTTCACAGGAAAATTGAGGAATGAATAAAAAATAATCTCCTACTTCTCCTGCTCGACCAAAAGCTCAAACAAACTGCGGTATGACACTGACCAGGAGAACTAAATATAGCACAAAGTGAATCTTCTCTCTAACAGTATTCACAAACTGTATAAAGGTTTCTCTTCTCCACAACAAAAAATGACAGCTTAGTGTGAAGTGGATTTGTTCTGGACTTCAGTCATAACAGTGCTGAATGCTGGAGCTGAAACATGCAGGCTTCTGTGTCCAAACAATTAGAGTGGAACATAACAGAGTTTCGGATGGTAACAAAGAGACCACTTCATCATTTGGGGCCATCTTTAAGACGAGTGATGCTCCAGCATGCCAAGCTGTGAAGGTGTGGGTTTAATATGAGTGCTGTCTGTGAAAGGGGCAACATCCCAAGGTCTTGTCTGAGCAGCACTTAAAGTTAAAGTTTAACAGTAGTTAAAATGTTCTGACGGCATTATGGAGAAATGTGTCATGTCCTCTGCACCAAGAGGCAACGCAAAGCAGCTTTAAAAGTGTTATTTAAGGGATGTAGTTGCAGTTTCAGCACCATACGATACAATATTGATTTTTAGGCCAGATGACACAATATGTGCCAATTTGAGACAGGATACAATATGCATAAGACAGGATTTATAATAATAAATGAACAAACAAAAGCCACACAATAGACAAACAATGAAGACACACAAAGGGCCCCTTGTGTGTATATATATGCCACTGATGTACAACAGGAAGGCCACAGATATTGAGTACAAATATCGACTCTTTAACTTACAGCCCCAGGCCAAAAAATTGAAGGGGAGCAGGCAGCGTGGCACACTCTTGACTGGCTCAATGAACACACGTTTGAGAGATGAGAAGCCTGTTCACAAGGGGAAACAGTCTCGTTGACTGTGAGTTCAAACAGCCTCGAAGTAGTCTGTGGCTAGCAGCTAGTTCATTAGCTTTACAGAGGACTAAGAGGATACTCACTACTCTCACAGCTGTATGAAAACAATTAGGACTAAAATAAAAATAAAAAAAAACAGAGAGGACTGCTCAGCTTTAAATGCTAAACAGGTTAACATTTTTTACTTTTTCGAGTAACACAAGTTAAACTCAGCAAAAAAATATCTCTGCCTGTTAGCAAAAAAACCTATAACGCTGTAGCATGGCTTTATAGTGCACATCTGTGTGAATGCTTTCAAAGAGAATTTCGGAATTGGAAAAACAAACATAGAATCATGAAGTTAATTGTTGCAACAAAAAAAAAATCAGAACACAAAATTAACAGAGTACAGAAAAAAGATGAAGGTTCTAAAAAAATGTTTGGTGCTTAGAATACGGTGTCAGGATTTGAGGTCACCATGTTTAAACACAAATACCCAAAATTATATAATGCAAATGTAATTTCAAGGTCACTGATTGTTAAATACATTTTAAAAGAGCATTCATTAAATTTAAACTGCAACTATGCAGGGAAATATTTTCTTGCCTCTATATTTATATGAAAATGTATCTGTTTTCTAATCAAAATAGAAGATTTCATGCAATAAAACAGTCAAAACTACTTTTCTTCCCCAAACTTCAAAGTCATTTGTACATAATATCATCAAACATCAATCACAGGCTGTTAATCTTATTTAATCAATATCATATTGTGGCTAGCTTTGTTATATCTGTAAATATCATATTGTCCAGATAATCTATCTTGTATCACACTGTGGTATAACTGGTCATTTGCACCTCTTTGGCTGGCAGAGGGATTTAACCCTCCAGGAACAACAAAGGCTGACGCTAACACTGCTAGCATCAGCCACACGTTTCAAATAATGTTGTTTACCTATGCACAATAAAAAAACAAGATCATGGAAAATTTACATTCAACCAACATTTCTAAATAATAAACAACCAAGCTGCTTTAAAATATAAATCAGCATTACAGCTTGTAAAAGGCCCATTTAAAAGACATCTTGATTCAAAAAAATCATTAAATAAACCCAAACATTAAAAGTGTCTCAACTTTAAGCACCAGACTACAAATATGAGAAAGTAACAATATAGAAAAAAATTGACAACCGCTATTTGTTGTGAATTTCAATAAATATAAGAGCACAGGGAGCCTCAAAGAGCTTCACTCAGACAAACTTTGAAAACATTTTTCTGTTTCACTGTAGAGCTCATTTCTATTTTCAATAGTTCTTCAAATTAGCAGTGTTAACTGAGGTAGAAAATAATTTGCATATCAGCTTTGCTAGATTTTTAAGACTGAAACTCCAAAAGGGTTTGGAGTGTGTATTCAGGCCTCAAAAAATTGCTCATTTTTGCAGGTTGCCAATTTTTTTTCTCAAGTGAAAGGAATAAAAGGCACAGTTAAAGTAGATGTGATCAAAATGTGATAATATTTCAAATTCAGGTGTATTCTTTGTCAGTGACTCTAGCATGGATGTGGCCTTTTGCCAGAGACTTATCAGCTAAAAGTTTACATCAAGCCCCGAAAAAAGCAGTAAGTGTAATCCAAGGCAGAGCCCCAACCTTTGAGGTTTTAGTGTTGACGCTCCCGCTCTGCTCCACCAGGGTTTGATAGGAGACTGAAAGCCTGGTTTATCCCACAAGATGAAGCGGTCAGAGTGGCTCTGGGCTCCTGAGAGCACTGGGGGGAGTCTACACAGAGCTCTGTTTGAGGTAAGATATACAACAGAGAGGCACGCTGAGATCATTGGACACAGAAGACTCTTAAAGAAAGTGTGAAATAACCATGAAGTTTACTGAAGCAGGGAAATAAACAGACCATCACTTTAATGTTTGGAGGTTTTTATCTGTGTGTTTGGAGCCTCTGTTCAAACTGTCCGTGAATGAGATCCTCTTGATTCAGTCTACAGTTGCTGGATTTTCAAATGCTAATGATTTCTATACAAATGGCAAAAGTAATTTCATGGTTCACTTTTTCTGACCAAAGTTACAACTGAACAGTTGAAACAGGCAGGCAGGCTTACACACTCATTTAACTTTTGCTGTGTTTTTCTGCCATCATTAAGAAAAAGTTGTAGCAGAAAAAGTTTTTCATAAATAAAAAATCACAGAAGTATAAACTGTCTTGCAAATTTCAGTAAACTCTATAAAAAATCATGATTAGAAAATTTCTGTCTATTTAGAACTTTCTAACTACAGCTGCTTGTGAATCTATCTTACTAGCAGGCTCGTGATGTTGCTTTGGCCAACAGCGGGACAGATGTGTCTATCAATTGGGCCCACAGCTCTTTCTGGCCTAGTCACTGCCTGTTTTACAAAAACATTTGCACCTGGGATGGAAAAATCAGAGGACTAAAAACAAACAGTACAGAAGGCAGAGGTGAACCCCAGGTCTAACAGCTTCTAATTCAAACTGCCTGCTGAGAAGAGTTGACCTGACAAACCAGATGGACCATTCAATATGTTTCACTTGTCTATCTGGGAAAGAGCCCATAGAAAGTGTTTGGGGAGGGCTAAACTTTTCAGAAGCATATCTGGCAGGACATTGTATGATCACTCCATCAATCAACATTTATTATGGGCCAATAAAATAATGCTGTAGGCGGGAGCTACTGCAGTACAAAATGTGAGGCACTTATCAAAACAAACTCTTGTCTGAACATGTCAGAGATTATATCCTTAGAGGTTTGAAGTGTTATTTGTTCTTCATTTAATTAAGAAATGCAGTCATAATCTGATAAAACTGCTACTGAAGCTGTTAGCATCTATGCTAATCTCTGTAAGTGCAGTCACTTCCTGCTGTCATCTTTCTCATAGCTTGTTCCTCTTCCTGCTGTAAAGGATGCTGATCGGGCCGTTCCGCTCTGGGCTGCTCACAGTCATTGTACATTGGAGCTTGGCAAGATGGATCTGCCTGATTACAGATGCTGAATCATGCAGATTCAGCTGCTGTGCAAGGGTAGAGGAGAGCAGGGTTTTTACAGAAAACCCTAAACTTGGTTTTCTGTAATGATCTGAGCAGTATGACGGTAGATTTCTGGTTACATCCTTACCTTGATTTACACTGTTTTCATTTATTTTTAAGGATTTAAATTTGCTCAAGTTTCCACTGCTCCACCTGTTCCTGTTTCAAAATGTGCTTTTCTCTTTTGTGACTACTAACAATTTTAGATGATGATGATAAAAAGCTATGCACTTAAATATTCTGCTGAAGTAACAATTCAGCCTTTCAATTTGCAGACTAATTTGAACAGGGATATTCTTCTGCTCTTCAAACACTATCAGCTGTTATTCCCAGAAGTATCTGATCTGATTGCAGGTGCATTACATTTGGCAGGTTTGGTATTAGGGCAGAAATACAGAGAAATACAAACTGTTTGACCTTGATTTGAAATTTTGAAAGCATGATCATTGCATGCTGGATTATCTCTGTATGGTTGACAAGATTAAAGGAAAAAAATGTGCAGGATAGATGTGATGTCACAGGAATGTGTTTATTAAATTTGGCTGATTTCACATAAAAAGAAACATAATAAACACAATTTCACTTCATATCTCTCTCCAATATCAAATCAACTTTAATTAGCCCCTCTGATAAACTGGATGAGATCAACTGTTTTAATCTGATGAATTTGGTGGTAGTTAATGAAGTATCTCTTAGTAAACACTTAAACTGTGTTTCAACAGTCTCTGATGCAGCCTCTGATGAAAAAAGTTCTCACGCTAAACTGCAGCACTGAAGTGAAACATGAACCATGTGTTTGCGGTGTAT
This sequence comes from Cetoscarus ocellatus, assembly GCA_037902135.1. Classification (NCBI taxonomy): domain Eukaryota; kingdom Metazoa; phylum Chordata; class Actinopteri; order Labriformes; family Labridae; genus Cetoscarus; species Cetoscarus ocellatus. The sequence goes on along the minus strand of JBAMNC010000523.1, from coordinate 2,536,636 downwards.
GTGTGTATGGCAGTGATGGTGTGTGGAGCTCCTAATGAGAAACACTGAGCTCACACTTATTAGCCTCGTCATACCACAAATACTGCAGTACTCAGTCACTCTAAAACTCCCTGTTAGGACTTGCATTTAAGCACCTACTAGTTGCCTTGAGTATGGGACACACCGAAGAACCATATTTCATCATGTCACTTGATAATGAGGAAACTCTCAAACAAGAGGTTACAAGATGATACTGGAAATATTGTAACTGCCAAGCTCTTAGTTGAACCACCATGTTGTAGTTCCACCTTGGCCTACAAAAACATGTTATCCCTGTCCCACTTGTTTACTGTACAAACTCTGTGACCTTTTAAAAACAGAGATTAAACAGTGAAGAATAAAGCAGGCGGGTAAATACAACCATATTCAAACAACAAAACTTTTAAGTGATGAACTACACAAGTTTCAGAAAGTGGTCGGCTGAAGTATGACAAATAAAACAGGACTAATTTTTCCTGAAATGTGAAGCAGGTATATTGTTTACAATTGGACTAAGGTTAATGAAGCACTCAAAAAATGCTCAAAATTAAACAATCTTTGTCATCGGATCACAGAGACAGCAGGTGAATGATGTTAAGTTTGTTTGCACAGTATGTTGCTAATGCTAATGTTAGCAGTGCTAGCACTGCTTTTAGATGTAAAAATGTGGCTGAATTCTTTGAAAGATTTTTGCTCAGTGTGAGGGGCAGGAAGGCAAATGGCTAATGATTTTGTTTATTGGTGTTTTCATCCAGCTTTACTGCCTCACCTTTGACTCTTTTGTGCACCTAGCTGAAAACCTCAATAAGTCAAACAAAATCATTTCACACCAAATCTCCCTTCTTCTCAAACCTTCTTCACTAGGAAGATGAAGCTCTTTTGTCCATTTGTTCAAATAAAGGTACCATCTTATTTTTATCAGCAGTCAGGATCCAGCCTCAAACAGATTCTGAAGGAAAACCTACATAACTCCTCTTCTTGTGGGCAGAATTCAGTTACTGAAATAAGACAGAGGCGCAGCAGGCCAACACAAAAACAACTCAGTTTGTTTAGTTTTATGTAAGCCATGCTGAGAGCTCCACAGAGCTGAATTCCATGAATACCTGTGCATCTTAAAGAATCATTCTGACTCAGATTTAATATTCACCATGACATGACTGATGCTCTAAAAGCTGCCATCACCATCACCCTTCATATAGAGTTAACCTTAAGGTGGCAGCTCTCTGAATGTCAACCCCTCCGCATGTACGACCTTTAGAAATGGCACCGCTCTTTACTCTGCTGTAGAACGGGACAAACAAAAAGAGAGCAAGGAGGCCTTAGCAAAAAAGCAGCTTAGTTATTTTCCTCCATCAGAGGAAATCCAAATGACACAATCAGCTTGGCTCAGCAGGACAATCATTTATCACTTGAAAGAGGAATGCTTAAATGTGGCTCTTTGAGGGTCCACAGAGCCGATCTGCTCATTTGATGATGTGTTCAGTTACATCTCTCGATGAAGCCAAGAGCTAAAGAGCAGAGAGTCTCCAGGGTTCAGTTGATTCCTTTCTACTGCCTTATGAAGACTTTATTCACTAACACAAATGTGCTGAAATGCCTCTGAACCTCCAACATCTGCTCTTTCCTATTGACAAAAAAATCTGCAAGTCACAATGGTGCTGGGGTTAATAGAAATTACTGTTAAATTAGTTCAGGGCTAAATGTCTGGTGTTAATATTCAGATAAAAAAAAAACAAAAAAACTTCACATCATTATAACATCAGTTCTTGTGAAAGGTTGAATGGATTTTCAGGAATGTTTGAGATCAGAGGAGAACAAAAGAAGTAAATTTTAGTAATATCTTACCCAAAGCAAAAGCTGTAGTACCAATCCAGATATCTATTGAAAGCTTTCAGTAAAATGATTGACTTTGAAGCCTGAGGGGCAAAAAGAGCTCAAGAATAAAGCTGAAGCCATTAAACTATGTTTAGAGGAAGTTTACAGCCACTGAAATCCATCCATCCATCTGTTTTCTATATCACTAGTCCCTTTAAGGGTAATGGAGTGGCTGGAGCCTTTCCCAGCTGATGTTTGGTAAGGGACGGGGAACACTCTGGGCCGATTGCCAGACGATCACAGGGCCACATAGAGAGACAGGCAACCACTCCTGCTCATACTCACACCTAAGTGCAATCCAAAGTCACCGATCAACTTAATGAGCATGTTTTTAGTCTGTGGTAGGAAGCTGGAGTGCCAGTAGAAAGAACCCACAAATGCACAGGAGAACATACAAACTCCACACAGAGTCTGATTTCCCATGTCAGCCATGACCAACACAGCAATCTTCTTGCTTGCTTTTTGTTTTGCTTTCACACGTTTCTTTTAATTTTATTTTACACTATAAAATTATTTTGCATAGAAGGTATACAAGTGAAACAAATTATTCCGGAGTGATCCTTTTCCAGTTTGGAAAAAAAAGTCTACAAAACCTCAGAATAAACAATAATGTATAAAAGGAAAACACAAACATCTTAAATCACCAAGTTGTCAAAACTGAACGGAAAAAAAAAATGAGGTACGTACCAAACCATGGGCTATGTGTGTTGTTGCACCATAGTGCTTAATGCACATGAGGGTCAGATGTTGTGTCACATGCTGTCATTAAAATTCATTTCTAAGTGTCATGTTTCCCCTTGCAAACAAAACATCAAGTGCTTTTGTTATACAGGTGGAGAGATGGATATGCAGTTTGTGTTAATTAGTGGCGCCCTAACAAAAGTTTCACCGAACCAAGGAAAGTTTCTCTCCTGCTGTTGAAAGTTAAAGTACTACTTCTCAACCATAGACGAGAGCAATACTCTTCTCTTTTCACTTTGTTAAACAACTTAACAAGCTCTGCTGAGTGAGACAAGCGAAAGAAAGTGAAGGAAACTCCACTTTGCACCCTGTCAAACTCACATTTTCCTTGTTCCCCCTGCCTCCACTTAAGTGACAGGGGGGAAATACAAAACTTGGATTCAGAGTAAAAGAGAAGCACCACACGATGCAGATTTGCATTGCATCACTTGCGGGCAATCAGGGCACCTCAACATTATTCAATGTAATTGAGCTGATTCATACAAAAAAAAAGAAATACTTTTAGTAACACCAAGGTGTATGTTTTACTCTGAAAACTTTCCAATGATGAAAACATTCATTTAGATCAAAAACGTATTTACATTTGCAAAGTGTTTTTCTTTTCTGACTAATAAAGTCAGAGCCACTTAACCTTAAGGTGAATATGTGTGAGGTATCATTTTCTCCTCTGACACAAACTCTAAGTCCTCATGATGGAGTGGAAGTGTGGTTGAAGTGTTGGCACTGATGACAGCTGACGATGACTGATTTGATCTGATGGTCACTTTATACCACCTCAGGATGAACGATGACCTCTTCATACTAGTGCTAATTGAGAAAATCTGACAACTGAGAAGTAAAATGTGTCTGACTGCAGCATCTCAGCGGTGTTGTCCTTACTGTTGTCATGTGATCTGCTGAGAGCATTTCCTGTCTTCACGTAAAGGGAGAGGAGTCAAGCAACTTTGATCAGTGTGTGTCATGTTAAAGCTTTTGACATCATAACATGTGGTTACTGCTGCCCCATATTAAATCTCAGCTTCTCAGCTACTCAGCACTGAAGGATTAACAATCCAATATCACACAAGCCTGCTTAGACAGAGGTGATACTGATAGATACCAGGATCTATGCTTCCACATAAGCAAGTATTTAATTAAACATGATACATACAAAAAATCTGAGGACAAGCAATGAAGTACAAGTGCTATAATAGCAATTATCAAAACTGTGCATTTATAATGCTATTGCAATGACACATTGCAGGACATGCAATGTCAGTCACAAAACTTCCACGGTGATGGTCGGTAAAATTACTACGAACTGAAACATTAGTAGCTTAATCACATTTTGTCCGTAGCTTTGTTGTGGTGTTGTTGTTTTCTGAGAACATCAGCTTTTCAGTAGCACAGTTGTTTTACTGATCAAGTATTGTGGTAGCTTCTTGACAAGCTACATTTCAGAAAGAGCAATGCAGCTGCAGAGTGCGTTATTACAGTCCAAAAAAACACTTGAAGGATGAGTAAAAGACACAAAGACATGCAGAGACAATGGCGTCAGCAGACAGTGACAATTTCTTCATGATGATTGATGACGCAGCCCAATCCTCACAGCATTTGTCTGTGTTGCTGGCCACAGTAAGAACACATACACAGGTGTTTCTAGAATAAAACTAAGACACATTTAAGGTTAACTATCCCAAAAGCAGTCGTCAAAAAAGCCTTTTCCTATTAGTAGTTAAATATGAGGTGCTCAATGCAAGACAAAACAATAGACAAGTTGGATATCAGAGTAGGGGAGACAGGGACACTGCGAGCCATTGAGGCAAGCTCATGAACCTACTGTATAGGGTTATATTTCTGTTTCTCTGTTGTCAGAGTAAGGACTGATGTAGGTCTGATAAAACAGTCTTCAGTTACCTCTATCATATGAAAATTTGTTCATTTCAGTTGCTAGTCATATTCTAATAATCAAGGCTCTACCTATTCCCAAACACTTTCTATGGGCTCATTCCCAAACGGACTAGTGTAATGTAGTGAATGGTCATCTGGTGTGTCAGGTGTGTGTTTGGCAACTAACCCAGAGCAAAAAGTTTAAGTAAGATTAATCCTTGTGATCAATTCAAATCTCTGTCACAGCTTAGTGCTGAAATCCCCGCAAAGACCTCTTCATCTGGAATATCATTGATCCAAGCAGAGTCCAAATTTGGAAATTTAACCTTATTGTCTGCACTTATGGTTGCATGTTTTATTTTCATCTGCAACACAATGCACATAAGTGCTCTAGACTTAGACTTAGACTTACACAGACTTCATTGTCATTCAGTATGCAGCAGGTGTATACAGAATGAGATTTCGTTGCACAGGCTGCAGTTTACAGATTTCAAGTACACTATGAATAAAAGTAGATAATAAGGAGTAAGTTGTTGTAAAAAATTGTGCAAGGTGCAAGGGAAGTATGAATATGAATCTCTGTATGTTAAATATTAAATATCAGATACGTACAAACAAAAGGAAAAAGGGCTTTAAGTCCAGTAACAGTCAGTATACAGCAGTGACATTTTAGGAGTTCAGAGGTCTGATGGCTTGGGGGACAAAGCTGATGTAGAACCTGGTGGTCTTGCACCGACTGCTGCAGAACCTCTTCCCAGAGGCCTGCAGGAATTGCTCTAACAGCCATCAAATGATAACAAGGACCACAGTGGTAACTGGTGAGACCCAAGTGGGATATGTAATTATTCAGCCATACCAAGAGCGATGCGGTGTCAGAGCAGATTTAGCATCTGTGGTCGGGGCATTCAGCAGAGTGTCTAATGATGGGCACTTAGAGGCTACACTATCAGAGCATTGTTAACCTCTCCAGTGTGCAGACCTGTGAGAGCAACAACAACCAAGAGGAGAGAAAAAGCCCTCATGGATCTGCTGAAGTCCCAAGTTTAAGCAAATGATCTGATGACTATATGAGATTTAAGAGAGATGGAGGAAAGACAGCCAAGAGAGAGGCTCCAGATGCTAATGGATTCAGTACCAGTTTCATCAGATCTAGACCACATTTCGTTATGAAATGACATACATAAAACAACAAAAAACTGCTCTACAGGTGCTGGTTTGGTGGAGTGGTACAGACCAGGCACATCCCATATGTGCTTCTAGCGGCCCAGGTTCAAATCTATCCTGAGGCTCATTTGCAGAATTACCTCCCCTACTCTTTCTCGCCCCCCTCTCACAAGCCTATCGACTGTCTGTCTCTCTATCATTACAGGCATAAAACCCCCAAAGACATACTTATAAAAAAAAAAAAAACAAGCACAAACATCTCTACAGAGAGGATACTTTTGCTCCACTTTTGACAAGTTTTGCAGAGACTTGGTTCTATGAAATAGCTTGTGTTCTGTCTTTTACATCGTGGCAGTAGCACCTACCTTCAACATTATCTGATTGGCCTGTAATGATGGTGATTGATGGGACAATGGTCCAGTCACTAAATGGATAATCTTTTGAAAGGTTTTGCCCATTTCCTAACACTTTCTATGAGCTCCTTCCCAAATGCACTCGTGACATATGTTGAGTGGTTCATCTGGTGGGTCAGGTTAATGGCCACCAGGAATTAAACATCTATCGTTCAATATTTAAGATGTGATCACAAGGTTTATTTAACAGTGAGGTTGATTTTGCCTGTTGTGCTGTTAGAGAAGAACATCACATCTTTCAATCACTTCAGAATGCAGTCCCCATCAGTGCCCACATCTAAGGACATTGACATATTCAAAGAAGAACTCTAGTAAGAAGGCAAAGGCAGGACAAACCTGATGTTTGGCACAGGAAGAAAATTAAGATGGAGGCAAATGGTTTGGCAAGAATACAGCATCAGGCTGAGAGAAAGCAGAGAGAGAAGAAGGAGAGAGGGAGATGGAGGAACTTGAGGAACAGAAACACTTGGACCATGAAGACAAGTGTGTCAGTGAGTTGGACAGTACAGAAACTTGAAAAAATGAGAAAGAAGGAAGCTGAAAACACTCAACAGCCTGGATTAAGTTGGAGATTATGTCCAGTTGGGGAATTTTCATGGATTTAAAGTTGAAAAAGAAAGAGACAGAGACAAGAAAGAAACTTTACAGAACAGGAGGAAACACTAAGAGGTTTCCACAGCAACTAAGAGGCAACAGGTTTTGCTGAGTTTCACTAAATGAGGCACTTACCTTGACCGAGGCCAACGATCCCACGGCAGTGATGCCTCTCTTGATTGCGATGTCACTGCTCGATGTTGTCACAGCAACTGTTACTGCCGTGGGGAGGAGGGAGGGGATGACTGGGAGGGGTAGGAGCCCTGGACGGTTGTTTCCATTGACGATGGTAGAGGCACAGTTGTGATTGGCTCCCCCATTGTGGAGGCCCAAAGGACGGATATCTCTGCGCTCCCAGGGTCCCCGGTAGTCCCTCTCAAAGCGTTGGTGGTGGCGTGACATCACTTTCTCTTCCTCTCAAAGGGGAACAACTAGGGAGGGCCTGTGGGGAGGAGAGAATGGAGCAGAAAAATATAGTTCAGGCTGAATTAACCTCATCAAAAATGCTACTGTGTTACACAAGGATTTAGCTGTAAGATGTTATGTATATCCAACTTTATGCTGCAATGGGGAAAGTGTGGTTTGTTTTGAGTTGTTTATTGCATTATTGCCAATACCAATAATTAGAGAGTCTAACACAGAAAGTCTTTACATCACAACAACTGACTTTTTGCTTTCAATGTGAGAGTCTATTTGTGTAAGGAACAGATGTAAAACAAGAAAAAACATTAAACTGAACATGTTGATCTTTAAATGTACCCATGCTGTGATGATGAGGTGAAGCAATATGGTAAATTTGTGTATTTTTTGCGAATACTACTGCCAATACATGTGATATACATGGTTGGTATATCAGCTGTAAATATCAGCAAAAATGTAAATATTGGCTGATACAGATATTCACATTTTCAGGCCAATATCTGCAGATAGCTTTATTGTACTGATAATATTTTTACATCCAAAACTGAAAAAATGTATATCTGTGCTATTCTCCTCCCATTTTTTAGTCCTTCTCTACTTCCCTGTGACAAGGCAGCGCACCTTTCTGATTCATTGGGTGGAGACAGGTGTATCAAACAGCACTAAGCTGCACCCATAAGCTAACAAACAGACATAACACAGTTTTATTTTGCAAATTGTGTTTTCTTTCTGTTGACAGAAAGAAAACACAATTGTATGCATTGCTACTCTCCACAGAATATTTTAAAGTAGCTTTTTAAAAGCTAATGATTAATTGTTTAGTTACTTAAGATTTTTAAATGACTAGAATATGGGCCTACCTGTTTTATGTAGATGTTTCATTTCTATTTAAAGATGGGATATCTCCTAAATGTGTTTTCTTTGGACTAAAGCTTAAAACTAAACTCACTATAAGATCCAAAAGTATAGAGACTAGACTTGATGTTTCCCAAATGTGCTTTTGATCAAAGAAAATCTCAGATTCACAAACATTATATATGAGTTGTGAGATGAGTGATATTGGTATCGGTATCAAAATAAAAAAAAATGATGGCAGAAATTAGTAGCATTGTATCGATCTGGAAAAGTCTGGTATCTCCCAACATGAATCTGTTATATCTTTTTTATAATGCCGGAGAAACAAACAAGTTTGACCTCCAAAAAACTTTAATCATTTAAGTTTTTAGAGAAACGCATCATTTTTCTTGTCTTACTGTTGTTTTTGAACACATAATTTTCACTTATTCATCTGAGAGTCATTTTTCTGAGCTTTAATTGAACACGGATTACGTTTTTTGACCAACTGGACTTTTGACAAAGCCTGGATGTGCTTCTTTCTCGGCACTCCTGCATGACTACTGGTGCCAGGAGTCTTCTCGACCCTGTACACAGATTCATAGACTCAAACAACGCAGTGTAACAATGATTGACACATTTGCCCTTAAAACTGAAAATACCGCAGTCCACCTGTGCATGTTCACAACTGTGAATGTCGTATCCAAACGGTTCAATATTTTATTGAGAATTATTGCATCCCTAGTAAACAGAGGAGAGAAGCAGAATATAAAGTGAGAAATTCCAATCCTGACTCAATTTTGCTAAATCTCACTCTAAATTTCTCCATGTACTATACAAGGTTATATCAACTCAAAGCAGGGAGTGAGAGTTGTGTGTGTTCCTGAAAGACGGTGATAAAATGTGCTTTGCTCTCAGAGAGGCCAGTAGAAACCAACACCTGTGGACTCTGTCAGAGCAGATAAGCACTTAAATACATCACATCTGTAGTGACACTTTGCTCTGAGCTGTGCGGCTGCTGGGACAATGTGCCAATAAATGTTTGTCCATTTTCTCTTACATCAAATGAAGTCACTGCCTGTGCGGACAAAGCAGACAGTCAGAGGAGAGATGATAACATCTGCGGAGTGGTGTGTATGTAAAGCCATCTTTAATTTCATGAGAGACTGATGAGATCAATTCAGTCAGAGCCTGCAGCAATTACTAAAGCTCCTCAGCTCCTGCAATCCTGTCAGCATGCTAATAATCTCACCTAAGAGTATCAGACTTTCCCAGGCTAAATGCTACACTTGGATTCCAACATACAAAACCCAATTCCAATGAACCTATAAAACCAGGATGCAATTATTACAGTTTGACCTATATTCAGTTTAATCCAGAGATTATTTATTTAATGTTCAAACTAAAATAATTTCAGTTTTGCAAATATTCACTAGTTTTGAATTTGATGCCTGCAACACATTCCAAAACAGTTGGGACAGGGGTATGTTTACCACTGTGTTAAATCGCCTTTCTTTATCACAACATTCAATAAGCTTTTGGGAACTGAGAACACTAATTGTTGAAGCTTTGTCCGCGGAATGATTTCCCATTATTGCTTAATGTGTGACCAGTCCAGGGTCCCACTGTCATATTTTGTGACTGATAAGGTGGCCCACATTCTCATTGGGAGGAAGGTCCAGACTGCAGGCAGGCTGGTCTAGTATCCTCACGCGGCTGTAATGTGTAGAATGTGGCTTGGCTTTGTCTCACTGAAAAAACAGGGACATCCGTGCAAAAGACGTCTCTTGAATTCTACATATGTTTCTCCAAAACCTTTAATTTTTCAGTGTTTTTTTTTAACGAAACACTCACTAAGCGTTTGAGAACTACAGACACTCATTACCTTTGCTGAGAAGTTTATGTTTTTGCTGGTATTTGTTTGTTTGTTCACATGTATGTTTGTTAAAAAGATAATTTAAAAATTAATGAATGGATTTTGATAACTTTTTCAGGGAATGTTGGTCATGGCAAAAGACTGATATGATTTAGGTAAAGTACAATTTCGGTGGTGATCCAAATCTTGATGCGGATCCAGAATTTTTCAAGGATTTTTAAACATTGTGAGATAGGGCAGTGTTCCATATTTTTGCTTATAACACAAAAACGTCTCAGTGGATTTAGATGACATTTTCAGGGAATGTTGATCATTGCACAAGGGAGAACTGATTAGATTGGTGGGGTGATTGGAATTTGGATGTGAATCCAGGAGCAGTTTATGATAGGGCAGTTATCCACATTTTTAACAAAAACTCCCCTGACTGTTGGAAATGCCTTGGTGGAGGTCTGTGTACTCGGAGCAGCTTCTTAAGAGAAAGTCTCTCCCATTCTTACTTAACGTATAACTTCAGTTGCTAATCAGTCTGGGGTCTCCTTTGTTTTTTTGTGCCTCATAATGCGCCACACATTTTCAGTTGAAGAAAGGTCTGGACCGCAGGCACACCAATCTAGTACCCGCACTCTTATACTACGAAGTCATGATGTTGTAACTCGTGCAGAATGTGGCTTGATATTGTCTTGCTGAAATAAGCAGGAACATCCAAACCAGATTTCAATTAGGGTGTGTAAATAAAAGCAGAAAACTGAGAATCTAATCAATAGACATCCCAGTAAAAGACAAAAATCCCTATTCCTCTGGAAACTAAGAGTGACACCAAGCCATGCTCAGGAGGTCGAGTACATGTTGCCCCTGTGTGCAATTGGAATTCCTAAAGCATAAGCAACTAAAAACAAAGATGATGTGTGAATACATGAAAAAAATATCACATTAGAGGTAAGATGTAGTGTAGAAACATGTTTAAGCATTGGTACACAATAATATCTGTACATGTGGATGGCAAACTGAAGATAATATTTTTTACCTCATTGAGATGTTCTGCTCATTTCTTTTATGTTTTAAGACCAATTCAGTAAGCAGTCAAGCAGTTAGCCAAAATAAAAAGTACTCTGGCAGGTGGACACTTTAGACACACACTAAAGAACAGCATCTGTCACTTGGAGGCAGCACGCAGCATGTTGTATGCGTGCTAAAGAGCTGCTTCAACAAAGCCATGTGGGAATACACAGGAAACCTCAGAGAGTCGTGAGGAAAGAAGGAGTGTAACAGATGGACAGGATGCAGCAGTTATGGAGAGAAAGCCAGACACTCAGCAAGAAAGCTAATGAGATATTTACTTAAGTGTGTGTGATGTTGTACAAAGGAGTAAGGTGTTGAAAGACAAATTCAGAAGGGTTGTGTGTTGTCCCTCTGCTCTGGGGTGTGCCGGCACATGCTGCCTGGTACTTAATACAGCACTGTTTTTCCACCCACTACAAATAAACTCCCAGAAACAGGGGGTCCATTTCAAATCTGTGGTCATATTTTCTGCTGTTGACCTAGTGACAATGCATCTTTCACCACACAGACGGACACAAGTCACCTGCTCAACTCTTCAGTCTGGATTATTGACCATTGTGTCCATCAGCAGGAGGGGGTAGTAAGAGCAAGGGGAAATGAATGTAGATGTGATGTAACATGATGGATATGATACGGCTGCAAATGTGCCGCCCTGAGGGAAGTATGCATGTTTAACAACAGCTACACGCAGTGACACATTCGTTTCTTCAGGATAACTGATGTATAGTGACTGAGACTGTTGGTACAGGAGCAGCCAGAAGCAATGAAAACCAGAATCTTAGGCTATTTGAATTGTCATCCTTAGCTGAAGTCAAACCAAGGCCAGGAGGTAATGAAGATGCAGTCTAAAAAACAACGTAAATCTGTGAACCTGGTCATAGGGACAAGAAACACATCTGTTACAGAGCACATTTAGTCTTGTTCAAAGAGATATGATATGCATTCAATATCTTTTCCCTTTTTCATGTACGTGGCTGGAGCCTACACCAGATGTCATTGGGTGAGAGGCAGGGTGCCCTCTGAACTGGTTGCCAGTGAATCACATAGCCTACATGGAGGGACAAACTACCAAGCACATTCACACTTGCACCAACAGGCAATAAAAGCTGCATTTCCACCGAGCAGTCTGGGTAAAGTTTGGCTCAGTATGGCATACAATTATAGGTGTTTCCACTGTCAAATAAGGAGAGAGGGTAAATGTCCCACTCCGTCCCACTTTCTGGCACCCCTCTGAAGGGGTCTTAAGCCTCCCAAACCGACCCTAAAGGGTGGAGCTAAAAGAATTCAAGTGAGGGTACACCTGGCTGTGCAAACACAAACCATACTGAACCAAACCAGACCACTCCTTGGAAAAAAGGCATTAGGGACACCAGTAAGGCTATCACTTTCCCAAAAATTAAACTCAACTTGTTTTTCATGCTAAAGAGGATGCAGTCGCATGGGGCTGCGCACTTCACGAGGCACCCATGACTTTATCATGGATGAGGAGTGGGCCAGCTGCTTGGTTCATAATGGCCTAACATCCAGATCTTAGTTTATTTTGCCATCAGCAATTCGGGACCCAAAGTGCTTTCATCAAGTGGCTTTGCCAGTCCTCTGTTTTTCTCGATGTGTACCTCCTGTTGTTGAGGTCAAGAGAGCACTGGATAATCAGGTTACGCTGGGAGCGCCTACAGTTGAAATTGGGCAGCTCACTGCCACAGGTGCCCCAACGTGCTGCTGAGCCGTATATTCTCAATTTGAATGAATATTCACTGTTAAACGTATGGATTTTTACACAAATGCTTGAATGAATATCCAAGTTCAGAGTATAAGGTGGCAGCCCAAGTCACCTTTCAACCTAATGAGCATGTTTTGGGTCTGTGGGAGAAGGCTGTAGTATCCTGCAAAAGCCCATTGATGCATAGTGACAACATGCAATCTCTACACAGAAAGGCTAGGGTTAACGCCAGCACTGCCATGTAGCCCTACAGTTTGCATGATCAAATATTTATTGTAATTCAAAAAGTTCAAAACGTGTTCACACAACCTAATGGTAGTTTTCCATTAATAAGTCCCATATTCTAAAAACTTCTGAGCTGCCCCTAGTACATACTTTAAAGATTTTGGCCAAAACAATCCTTTCAAGTATTAAATATGGCATGTCTATAACCCTGAACCCTGCTGTGGACAGGCTGTTTTATAGTAAATCCTCATGAGCTGTGTTTGACCACATCCCTCTCAGGCAATGTGGCTGAAGCCCTCTAGTACTGTGTTCTAATGTTTACTGTGGGTGCACAGACATGTTCCTTCCACTTATGCTGAAAAAAACACCTGACTCAGTAAGTATCTTCAATCTGAGGAAGTAGCAAATCCCTTAATACATAATTTTAAGAAGATCTTTTAGACATGCTGCTATCATTTTGTATGAAACAATAATTTTGGATAATATGGCACCAACTTAAGGACCCAACATTGAATGATGGGACTGTCACAATTCCCAGTCAGCAAGTCAAACACAATATAAGCCACATCACCTCATCTACCATTTAGGATCTCTGCTGAGGTTTCACAGAAGACATAAGAAATGGCATTTTGTACACTAATCTAACAAACTTGGTGTAAGATGACATTTCAAGCTAGTTGACATCTACACAATTCCATCTGATCACGTCCTCTTTGATAGAGCATTCAACCAAAGTAAAAGTCATTTAAGCAGGATAAAAACAGAGATTTAATGTATAAAGTGGCAGGAGGGAGGTGTAGAATTGAAACAGACCTTGGCATTTACTCCTCTTCAAAATAATGTATGCAAATTGAAATCTCAAGCTCTGTAAATGTCTGCACAATTCTTGCATTCTTCCTTTGTGTGCTGGGGATGCAACATGATGCAGAGTCTCTGTGTCACTTAATAGTTGGACACATGGGCTGCGTTTTCACTCTGGTATGATAGAAACAACATGAGATGATCCCCCACCCCCACCCCCACCCCCACCCCCCAAATGCCACTGTCGATCTGAAGGCAAATGAATCACTGCACTTTATTTTTCTGTGTTTATTTGTTATTATCAACACCACAAGTAGCCTGGGGAACAAAAAGTAGATGCCTCTTTTACCATCACTCTCTGCTAATTAAATGTCACAATAACACAATGAGAAGAAGAAAAGCTGGAGAAAACCCTGAGGCTTGTGAGCACACTTTTTCCATCAAGCATTTTTCATGCTTATTACAGGTTTACAGGATTGCCTCATGCCAATCAGGCAGAGTGTTTAATGTGTGGAAGTGTATGCGTCTATTTGTGGATTCTCTGTGGCCCGTGGCAGCTGTCGCCTTTTTCTCCTCACTGCATCCATTTGCACATTCCTCTGTTCTCTAAACAAAAACAAACAACAGCATCAAAACAAACGGCTCTCACTGCTGATGACACGAACAAATACACACAGCGATAGGTATTTTTGGACAGCTGAAACATCTAGGGCAGGGATGGGAAAAAAGGTGTGTTTCCAGTGAGCAGTCCATTCAGTTCGGCTTGGTTCGATACACAATTTGTAATGTTCCCACGGGACAAATAAGGAGAAAAGGTGCCCAAATAACTGACTACTGTCATCCCACTTATTGGCACCCCACTGAAGGGGCAGAGCATACCAAACCAACCCTAAAGGGTGGAGCTAAAAGTGCTGTGGTCTGGTAATGGTCACAAAAATTGTCAATTCCCAGGAGATGGAGGATAAAACAAAAACACATATATCAGCATTTTCAAATTAGTCGTGGATCCTGAGTTATTGTTCTCTGCTGTTACTGTCAAGAATGTACACACCAAACAATACTCCATAGAGTACTGGATTGCTGGAAGTCCTCCAATATTGCTCTCTGTTTACAATCATGCTCTACTTCAGGCTGCTCCACTGTGTCACGCTGCTGTAGCGTCATCAGGGTTTACCGCTCCAAACTGTACCGAACTGTACTGAACCAAACCAGACCACACAGTGGAGATGAGCCTATTGAGCACAGGGGCCAATTTGTATTACAATAAATTGTGAACAAAAAGAAAAACACGACAAATCTGCCATGTAGACACAAAAAATTACAAAATTATTCACATAATAACATTTTGTTACTGGAATATATTAAAACATTTTCAAGAAATTAGGGGTGTAAATCACTTCCTGTGTTTTTTTCAATCTTGTACACATCAATAAGTATACTTGTGTTAATTAAAGAAAATAACAGAAACTATGATATATAATTAGAAAACTTTACATATTACAATTCCTCCTCCACCCTGAAAAGTAGTTTCAGTTGGCATGAATTCTGTTTGGCTCATTACAAACAGTTTTATTGTTTGCATTTTAATTTAAAACATGAGCGTTGGTATCCTTCATTTTTTTACAAAAGCCTTATTTTTTCCTCTTGTTAAATTAAGTGAACAAAAATGTTAAATTACAATCGTCTTGCAGTTTCTTGTGTGGTCCTCTTACAGAGTGTAACACATTAATGTGGACCCCTCGATCACCAAAGTCGCCCATCCCTGATTAGGGAGGGGAACTGATATGGTTTTATTGATGCCAATGCCATTATAGATCCTGCTTGTCGATCAGATTCTTTCATGGTTCACTTAACGATTCCTGTGGATTTTCTGTGTGGGCAAAGGTGGCCTACACAGGTTTTCAATGGCAATAATGTCAAACCCACCTGATATTTGGTGCCTTCTTTGTTATCATTTCTGCTGACTGCCTCTGAAAAGAGTGTGACATTAGTGAGTTTAAGAGCATTCAGAATAAAGTGGAAGGAACTGATAAGATAATTAATAAGCAAAAGGAACAATGATATCAATTATTTGAGGGAGTTGTTACTGATCCTCATCTGGAATCAGTATTCAAATTTCATGCCTATCCCTGATCTAGGGCCTCAGTATATCAATGTGCAAGAGCTTGTGCACTCACGTGACAACAGCTGAACTTTCCATAGCAGGACTTGAGTCAAGAACAAGAATGGCAGTGTGATCATTATCTAAATGTCTACTGTAGAGATCACTAAGGATGGTAGACACCCATCTCTTCAACAACACAGAGGGCAGAGCCAAAGCTGGAGGACAGATCAGGAGGTCCAGATTTTAATAACTGAGACAGAGAGAGAAAGAAACAGGAGAATTAAAAGAGAGTATGAGACATGACACAATGTGGGGGAGAAATAGAGGTCAGCATACAGACTCAGAGGTGTGTTTCTCTGGCAACAGGGGTCACGGTATCACTTGACCTGCATGACTTTGATTTTATTCTTCTGGAAATCAGCACAGAAACGCTCTGCAGTATCTTCACCCTTCTCAGAATCAAAGGCCCTACATTTAGGTCCATCCCCCCGTTACATGAGGGTGTACGTTTTACTTGACTCTGTTCCCCTTGTGTTCTCAGAGAGCTTCAGCGACCTTTAAGCAAGATGAAACCCTTAACTGTCATATAGGACACAGCCCTGCTAGATTCTGCATTACATTTAAAGAGCAAGAGAAGAATCCACATCTATAACAGTCTAAAAATAAAATGATGTATTCTGTGAGCACTCATGTGAGGCAACATTCATACTTTATCACTAGAATGTGGTTTAAAGAACAAAATCCATCTTCAAAGATTCACTGTTCCTTAGCTGTTACTACTGAGAAACTATCATCAAACAGGCTTTAAAATGTTCTTTTTGGAGGAAACATTGGAAAACGACAGCTCATAAAGCCAACATTTTCCTTGTTGAAACCTGAAGCTTCAGTTTCTGACAGCAGGAACTGTGGTAACGACAACATGCTTATGTCTGTAAAGCTCTCTGGTTTGAATATTTGACTGGCTGAAGTGACAGAATGAAAAAACAACTCTACTGTGAAAAACAAGAACTCTCTCTGAGATGTGCTTTTTCCTTTTTTTCTCTTTTATTGCCACTGTTTGTGTGCAAGATTATTTGGCAGTCTAAAGTGAAACCAGGTTTGCTGGGTGTTGAAATATCTCTTTGCTGTCCCTTAATGATGCATGTCTGTGCAGTTCAGCCTACTGGGAAGGAGATCAGTAACTCTCAAGGGGAAACTCACTAAATGCTAAATTAGGATGGGAATCAAAAACCAATTCCAGTTACAGATCGATTACAGAAAGCTCAAGAATCAATACCATTTGTCTTGGTGCCTAATATTCCCCGATCATTGCCTTCCAACAAGTTATGGATGCCTTGCATATCAAAGAGGTCACTGTAAAGAAGTCGAAGAAGTGATCATAGTCGGCAGAAGACAGGAGACAATAAAAGCATGTCCTAATTTAACATAGTATGTGTTAATGTCTGTGTGATTTCAAACAGGGGCAAAGACCCCAGAAGCTTGCTAAGGCATTTGACAATGCAGAACAGCACTGGCCGTGTGTTTGACTATAGCCCAATTCACACTGCAAGTTCAAGGCGTAATATTTATGACCCTGTGATGTTTCACCTCCACTGTGACATCGTGAAGATGGATGGGATGAATGAGTTGAACCCCGCGCCCCCAACATCAACATAGATCAATGCTTTTTTTACACTGCTACCAACTGTTTTGTTTTATTTTTGTTTTGTTTTTTTTGTTTCTTTTCTCAGTGAATGAAATGCAGACAACCCTTACTCAAAGTCAAAATTAAAAATCAAACCTCTCAAACTCAGGTAGTACAGTTATTTGCTTGAGCTTCCATGTGATGTAACGGCATATCAGCCTTCGGATCTTAAAGGTAGGGTCTGCAGGATTTTTTGTAAACACAACCTTCAAACGAAGCCCCCCCCCCGAACTCCTCGCAGCCTGATGCGGGTGCCCACCCTCTCTGGCAGCAGATGGAGAACACGCCTCCCCAGCCCAATAGCCCTGCAGCAGGCTCCGAGCAGGAAAATGAGTGACGAGGTACCTTGCAAGTTAGCACAAGCTAACTGCCTGTGTCCATAGCCTACTTGTCCAACAGCATGACGGCTAACTCTGCATTGCTTTTCCTCCAAAGACGGTCCTTTGGAGCTCGGAAGCGATTGAAAGCCAACCCTAGGTTCACTCTGGTTTTAGATCGAGCTTTGTCCGCTTGGCGTTTTGCTTCTGCCTGATTGTATCTCCTTTTCTTCGCTGTAGCGTCTGCCATCTTTGCCGGTCTGCGTAGCGTTTTGTTAGTGCATTTTATAATACTCAATGTCACTTGCGCACTGGGCGCGTTGTGATTGGCTGGGGTAACCCAGCCTACTCTCCGCCTAAAAACGTCCAGAGACAACCAAAACATCAAAATACAGGCTGCGGAGGGGGGTGAGGTAAACAAGGACACCATCACACAACAATAGAGACCCATAGGAGACGATTGAGCAGGATTTTTCCTGAAAAAGTTGATATTGTATTATTAAGGAAAATCCTGCAGACCCTACCATTAACTTTGTAAAAGGACAGGCACTACAGTGAGCTCAGTGTGTTCACAACATCATCTTTTATTCTTAAATAAAATCATTTCATTTTTTTATTTCTTGCTGTCTGTGAATGCTTTGTCTAAAAGACATCCTCAGTCCCTCTCCATACATATATGTTTGACCATGGAGGTTTGTCAGAGCTCCTGAGAGTGGAGGTGCAGCACAGTGTGACCCTGATGAGCAGTGGGGCAGTAAAGATTACAAGTCCAGGAGATGGAAAGGACAAAGACAAAAAAGAATAATTACAGAGGGACACTCCTGTCTCTCACAACCTCATGTTCTGTCTTCTCCCACCACTTTTCAGTGCATCAGAAGCTGCCATCCTCTGAACAAGAATCCACTATAATTTGAGAATTTCATTACAGGGGTAAAAGCTATCCCCCTGCTCCTCTGCTCATATCGATTTAGAGGATATTAAAGGTCAGAAGACTGCTCCACTTTGGCCTCACAAATCTGTCTCTGCCTGTCGTCCTCCAAGGGTGTCCAGATAACATATTGACCTGGCAGGTTGACCTGCAGTTAACTATCTGACTGTGGGGCCGAATCATCCTTGGTTTTATTTCACTGTTTACTGTTTACCCTCTGTGCTCGAGACGGACTTGTTATTACTGTAAACGATCGTAGGACCTCAATTAACGTGATGGCCTTTAAAGTAGAGCTAAATAAGTAATGAGACATCCTATCTGTTTGACTGAAGAGCATATGGATGAGTTAAAGGAAAGAGACATTGTTGGATAGACCCAGAAAAACAATAACAGTAAAACTGTGGTTTCTAATGTGGCTTATGGCTGACCTGCTTACTAGCACTTCCAAAAATTGTGGGCAAATTAGTAAAATAGTGTAAAAAAGTTGACACAACAGATCCTGGGTCAGTAAGGAGCGCTGGAAAAAACTGCAGCTCTGGCGATCACATGATTGCGTTGCCTGAAATTGCGATTTTGATCCGAAAACGATAAATCATTCCCTAATGCAAACCCTACACTCCCTGGGTCTGGAAGCAAGGGACACAAACCCCCTTTTAGCTGCATTACCTACTGCTGAAACCGGAGTGCCTGGAGAAACATGCACTAACCTGCTGCACCACAATGCCCTCAAAAGAGAGAAAAAAAATCACAGTATCTTAATGAATCTATTTTGTCTGTGACCTCTACATATTAGAAAAAAAGAGGTCACCACTATATGTCCTTCCTACCCTCGCCACCCCTTTACAGTTCATTGCCTCTTTGTCACAGAGGGCACCAGGTACCATTTCTAGTCATTAAAGCATGCAGGCACACACAGAGAAACTCTTATTCCCTCACACAGTCACTTGTCTTTGGTGAAAAGCACAACTCCATTATGGGTGCTCTATGGTAATGAGGGCCAAGAAAGGGTAGATGGAGGTGTCTGTGCATGAGATGCCAAGGCAGCGGTCTAGTTTAGAACTAATCAGCCTGAAGGTAATAAATCTACCTAGAGACTCTGTCAGCCCATAAAGCACCTGAAGTCATTTTAAGTCTTTTTCTACAAACTCAAGAGAGCATTTTTCTGTTACTGTTGCACAAATCTCTAAATACATATTCAAATCTGATCAAACAAACCATTATGCCAACAGCTTTCAATTATTTTCAATGACAGAAGCAACTGTAGGCAACCTTTCAGGCAGAAAAAGCGTCCAGCCAAATTATGCAAATGCCTGTCAATTTACCAAATCAGAGGAAGAGGATTAGCAGGCTGTTAGTCTCTGTTAGACCCACAAATGCTGCTAATACAGATGAAGAGCTGCAGCCTGATTTCATAATTGTTGCTATGTAAGAGGGGAAAAGGCAAAAGAGAGAGGGAGAGAAGTGGGAGATGAGGAAGATGAAGACAAATGTGAGTGGAAACACGGGCATCCATTTAGAGCTCTATAAAGACCAAATATCAAATTAGCAAAATGAATGGGACAAGATAAAGGATGGCATGGGGAGGAGAGCGAGCGCAGGGGATGAATAATAACAGTGGAAGAGAAAGAACGAATGAAAGGGGACAAAGCTGCGAGGGTGTATTTAGAACAGAAGGGGTCTGACGGCTTTTCAACAAACAGAGCACACAGTAAGAAGAAAGAGAGAGGGCTAACAGTGTATTTGCAATGAAGACAACTTAATGCTGCGACTGTCTTTAAGTTTTAATCAGATGAAAAATGACAAAAATGCAAGTTATTGTAAGTACACTCGACCTCTGCCTGCCGATGCTCCCCCTGCTGCAACATCAGCAATCAAGCAGCTGGACCACTCACCAGGACTGCTTTGTCTTCACATCACCCTCTTTTGCCTTAAATGTCTATTCCCTCTTCACACATACGCACACAGGGAGTTAAAAACACCTAGTGCTTGTGTTTTCTTTTGTGCTGCACTGAAACATCTCTCAAGCAGAAGCCACAAAATCAATGATCTCTTTTAAGCAAGCCATTAACTGGCGCCAAGGGGTCTAAAAGCACTTGTTCTTCTCAAACCATGATAGTTCATTATGTTTTGTGTTTCCTGGCAATTGTACACTACAGCTGCTCCATTATGGTAAAAACATAATGACGATTGTGTTGACAGGTCCTAAGAACACAATCATAAACACAATAACTCATCAATTTCACTATTAAAGGCACCCTGATCCATCAGAAGCTCATAATTCTCTGTCCATAATTATTTCAAGGAAAAGGACCAGCTAATTGAAATTGATGCCTGTGGTCATCAATATAGCTTTGTTGATTCTCCATGCAACACCCTTAGGTTGTAAACAAACATATCCACTTGTTGCTGCTACTGCTCTGTCACCCTCTTAAAGAAACTGATAAGCCCCAAAACTTTGTTAGCCATCCTCTTTTTTTAACAATACGAAACTAAAACTGAGTTGTTGTTCTGTGAGCTACTGCCTTTTAAAAAATCTAGCTATTTACTTCATGTTTATATGTATAGGGACATTTTGGAGGAAGAGAACATTGCTGTCTATATAGAGCAGTGTTAATTTTGTTGACTAATTATTTTCGTCATAGTTTTCGTCAACAACTTTTTTCCCCCTGACGAAAACTAGACAATAACTAAAAAAAACAAGTGCACATTGACAAAAACAAAAACTAAATTAACTGACATTTTTTGTAAACAGATAAAAGCTAGGCTACAATGTTTGACAGAGACTAAATCCAATCAGACCAGATTTCGTCATGTAGAAAGAAGGGACAAGTTAGGAATATATCCAGTCACAGATACTTTGGTTGTGTGGAAAGGTTGGATGAGTTAAGAGGGACATCCAATCAAAACTGCCTTAGCTTCGTAGTAGCAGGATAAGCTAGAGAGCAATCCAATCAGAGCTTCTCACTTTATGAATTGATATATTCATGTAGAGCAGGTTCACCGTTTTGTTGTCAATTCTGGTATTGTAATTAAGATGCTCTGCCAGGTAGCCTAAATAAAGGTGATTACATTTTACACAAAAGTAAAATTTGTTTCTGTTAATTTATACATTCAAACTTTACTAGCATTCAGTAATACTTATCCAAGTGTAAAACATGACTTCAGAAATTCAAGGAAACATAAAAAATGCCTTACACTTTACACTTCGTATTTTAGTCGACTAAATTTACAGTAGATTCCGTCGACTAAAATGTTTTGAAATCTCATTAACTAAAATTAGACTAAAATTAAAACAATTTAGGTGACTAAATTATGACTAAAACTAAAATATATGTTAGGCAAAAGACTATAACTAAAACTAAATTAAAAAGTGCTAACAAAATTAACACTGACACAGAGAACGTTTGCAAAAGAAAACGTTTTCGTCTCTGTGTGGACGGGGCCTGAGCCACCAACGCCTCAGATAAATGATCGCATTTATGTCAAATAAGTAAATCTAACAGACTAAAAAAAAAATCAAGATTGTTGATTTATGATTTCGCCCTCTGTTAAGAACAATGACATGTCTGACTCAGGCAGTAGAGTGCAGATTCTCCCATGATGCATCAGCACTCATTCATGTTCCCTTACAAAGGTATTGCCTCATTCAAAACACATAGTAGCTTAGGGGAGACTTGTTTCATTGCCTCTGCTCTGAAACAGTCATGAAATAGTCATGTGTCTCTGTGCTGCACAGAGATGTTCAGTGCCACGTGGGACCGCTTCAGTCCCAGTGTTAGCGTGAGCCTCGTCAGTGCATGGGGTCAGCGAGAGTTCACGGCTGCTCTTTACCAGTTTATCGTCACCACTTGCAACTTTCAGCACACACCACATTTATATTTCACACAAACACACATGTACAAGTTCACCTCACTTTAACCCACGATAGGTTGTCTTCAGAGAGAGAGTTCATGTCAGAGTCAGGAAGCATCACAGACATGGCAGGGGCAAATTCTTTTTGTTTACATCCTCACACTGCCTGATGATTGATCTTTTTAGTGGGCATGTGTATTACAGAATAACTTGATTAGCTTTGGCTACTTATTGATTTGATTTGTAAACCCAGCCTTGAGGAAGACATGACCGGTTACTTTGATTGTTTCTTATTCTAAATATCTTGGGGACTGAGGTGTATTTAAATTTTCATATATCATCGCTGGAGAGCCAGAACCTCATATCACCATTTTATATGATTATCTTTTTTTTTTTTTCTTATAAAATAGTGCTATTGGTCAACACCCATGTTAGTGACTGGGTGCTGTAAGTGTTAACCCAATTAAAAGTACAAAAATGTCTTTTTTTAACAGGAAAACAGAACATTTATCCATTAAGTATTAGTGGGTTTTTTCTCATTTCCTGAAAAGTAACTGTTTTGGAGGCATGAGGTTTGTGCACAACAGTGATGATGTGTATATTAAAATAATTACTGTGAAACTAAGACACTGAAAGAGCTGCACCAGTACAGCAAGAAGGTTGCTAGTTTGACTCCATGAGTGAGATGAGGCCTTACTGTTAGGAGTTCATGTATTCTCTCCATGAAGGCATAGGTTTCTCCAGGTACTCTAGGTTCGTCCCATAAACCAAAACATGCTCATTAGTTTAACTGGTGACTCTAAATTGCCCTTAAGATTGTGTGGGTGACTGGTTGTCTGACTCGACATGTGGTTGAGTGTGACGGGTTCAGGTTGTACCTAACGTTGGGCAGCAGCTGGATCTGCCTGATTCAATGTCTATCAGACAGATTAACCTTGCCAAGCTCCAACCTACAGTACGTTTATCGAAACAATCATGTTTGCAGTGTGAACATAATTAGGAAGAGGCTTGTTGCTAAGTTTGAGGAAAAATGGTTAAATGAAATTCTGTTAAAGGCAAAATTAAGAAGATGCATCCAAATCAAACAGTTACAGCCTTGAGTCTTATAAAGCAAATTTTACAAGAAGTCAGAGATCTTTCGTTGCTCAGTTGAGAACAGGAATCCTTCCACTAGCTCTTGAAATTGGCAGATTTAAAAACATCCAGGAGGAACACAGACTGTGTGAATTATGTACACAGATTGGCATTGATACTAACAGCTTCAGTGTCAGTTTTATCAGATTTGGACTGCATTTCATTTCCCAGTAAAGAACAAACAACAACAGTGAAAACAGTAACGCCAGCCTATTGCAATATCTGGTTTACCCATAACAATGTGATTGACAGAGCAATCATCCAATAACCTGCCAGATTTGCTTTTGAAAGGTTCTGCCCAGTCCCCAACCCCTCCTATGGGTCCTTACTCAAATGGACTAGTAAAGTATGTTGACCAGTCCATGTGGTGTGTCAGGTTAGCTCAAACCATGTGACCCAAAAAGGGAAAAGCAGGACAGGAAGTGGATGGACGAATAAAGACACCGTAACAATTACTATTTGATTTTAGGAAAAAAGGTTGAAAACTTGGGGATATGTAATCGATCATATTGAATAATTCAGTACTTCAAGACAACATGATCTGTTCCATTTGCTATGATTTCTTACACAAACAAGCAAAGAACATGGCAGAAGAAAAGAAATCACACTGAAAAGAAAAATTAAGGTGAAGTATTGCAGAGCAACGCCAACATATCATCAATGAGCAGCCTTGGGTTAGCTTTGATGCAGAAATACAAGTCAGGCTTTACATGGTTCAATTTAACCCCAACACCTAACAAACTTGTGATTACATTTCCTCCTGTCTACGTCACCTCCTCTTTTTCTGCCCCATCCATCATTTTTGCTGGGCTTCAGGTAATATGAGAATCTGAGCTGTCATACATGTGCTCTTCATAGCAGAAGCAGCAGGGTAATGTAGATGAACTGACACCTGATCTGGTGTAAGTACTCCCATTTGGCATGACTAATCTGGCTGTTTGCACGAATTTAAAAATTAACCAAGCAGCTGCTGTTCAAGAATATTCTGATTCCTAATTTGTTCTTGATAAACAAGAGATTATTCATTCTTTCCCTGACAGGAAACAGGTAACAGGTCATATCCAGCTCTTCTTCCTGCAGAATTAAGCCAACAATGTTAAGAAGGAGGGTCTGTGATAAAAAAGCTGAGAGAAGCAGAAGAGTTGAGCAGAGCTCAGGGCAGAGGAGGCTCCTGGACATTGATCTCTGGTTTCAGGACAGTGCTGACAGGTTCAAGTCCCCCAGCGCAGACCTCTGGACTGTAACCATAGATGCCTTGACAAACTAAGAGCTGTCACTGAAGTTTCAGCTAGCCAGAGTCACAGAGGATGGAAAACTAGAGAGACAGCAGAGATACGTGTATGCGTGTATGTAGGCCTTTACTCAAAATATCGATACGGCAAAATATCGTCACACACTCCTTTGGGATACATGTATTGATGCAGATTCTACAGAATCGATATGACCTCAATGTTTCAACAGTTTTTGTCAATACACTTTGGGTAATGTTGACAATGGCAAAGTACAAAGTAGAAGCCAAACTACAAGATGAAGCACATGTTCCAAATTTCAACTTGGGTCTACGATCTTTGAGGGCCTGAATTTAAGTTTCTTGAGTTGTAGAATCATTTAAAACTCATCCTTGTTCTTTTTCTTCTTGTAATAAAAAAACAAAACTTGTCAGGAATTCTGTTAAAAGCGTAGTCAATGTTCACAATTTACGTTAATCGGGATACATATCATATCGTGGCCTCAGTCTTGGGATACGTTTCGTATCGTGAGGTTGCTGGAAATACCCAGCTCTAGTATGCTGATGACAATATCAGTCACTATTTGGGAACATTTAGGCCAAAGATACAACAACGGTTTGAAGGAGAAATTCTTAAACAGGCGCACTAAAAATAGCAAACTGTTCCCTTGTGAATGTTACAGCTGTTTTAATCCCCCAAATTTTGATAAAAATAGAGAAATGCATGCAGTTAAAGTAAACAGGCAATAATAGAGATTAGATTTAGTTAGATTATGTTTGTTAGCACACAAACCTACCTGAAAATTGAGTGCTGGTTGATATTAAAGCAGAACGGAGGCCAGATGCCTCATAAAAAAAACAAATAAAAAATTATGCTACTTGCCTAATATCTGACATGGCTTTGAATATAACTAAAAATGATCAAAAACTCTGTAACTCTGTAAAAAGGGGCTTTTATCTGTTGCAAGTGTCAACAGTGACAACCAGAAGTTCTCCGGAAGCACAAACCTTTATCAAGGCATTTCCAACATTACCAGGGGAGTTATTGCCAATTTAAAACTGCCCTATCTTGCACTGCAAAAATCAGTCTAAAAATTCCTTGATCTGCATCCATTTTTGGATCACAACCAAAATCATATAACTTTTTTTTTTCTTGTATCATTATCAACATTCCCTGAAAATGTAATGATAATCCATTGAGAACTCATTGAATATCCATGAAAATGTAAAGAAAAAACTATCCTATCTTGAAATATTTACACATTCTTATCAATTCTTTCTAGTGCCATGACAACACTGTCTGGAAATGACATGAAAATCTGTGCATTGCTTTTTGAGTTATCCTTTTCACAATCTACCACACGCTGGCAAAAAAAACACTTACTTAGAGGAGGGAATCACAGAAATTAATCAACATGGTTAATATTTACGCCGTAACATCTTTAGCAGTGTTAGCAGAGAAACTCTGACAGCAATATGAAAGGAAAATACTATTTTTGAAAATGTGGGCATTCAAGTGGTGAAAAGGACACATTTCCCTGGTTGAACATCTTGATAAAATTGCAATGAATTGAGAAAGTTAGTTGATGTTGTCAAGTCCCATGATGATCTTTTAATAAGACTTTGAGCAAGATTAGCCCATCACAATCAAGCTACCCTGCATCACTGTTAATCAAACTTACCCAATAGCCTTATCACTGTTATTCTGTTGCTGTGTGTGATGAGTTAAACCGTTCGAGCCGGTTGCTTGGTCTATTACATTCTTACTGAAAACAAACTGCTCCATGGCTTGATTGACAGTGAACTAAGAACTAATCTCTTGAGGGTGAGCTCTGTTCAGGTGGTTATTTCTTTCCCAAAACAGAGTAGCTGATAAAGGGCAAAATGCCCACTTTTTGCATAACAACTTTGCAAACGATCCAGGCATGAAAGACCTCCCCTGATAAGTCATTAAGGCCCTGTTTACAAGAGGCCGAATCCGGCTGTATCCGAAGAGTTTTGATTGCATTTTAGCCTCCCGTTTACATGGTAATGGTGCCTGGAGTGCCTGAATCCGCAAACTTTTGAATCCAGGGTCCAGAGTGGAAAGTTTTGAAAACACATTGCCACCCAGCCTCCTGTAAACAATATTCATCGTTTCAGGGTGAAACGCTGACATCACCGCATGCACAGTACTCTTTCATATGAAGGCTGCGCGGGCATACCAGGAACAACAACAGCTTCGGCCATCTACCAAGTAACATGTGTGCTGCTTACCATGCTCGGTTTTTTATCCAGACAAAACTATCCAGACAGATTTGTTGTCCCGACAGATTTGTTGTCCAGACAAGAAACTCCTGCGTCTTCGTGCGTCCCTCGCCATTGTTGTTTGTGGAAAGTTTTTCTTCTTCGTACGTGTATTGTAACAGCGCTGTTTCTCTGCAAACTTACATCGCCATCTACTGGACTGACATGCACACTACAGCGTTTTAAGTTGTTCTGGCGTTTTCGTGTGAACGCGAATTGCTTTTGAAGACGCAAAGGAAAAACCTTTGCATTTAAGGTCAGAGCGTCTCCGTGTAAAAAAGGATCAGCATCCTGCCAGGCAGCTTCTAACTATGGAGTAAAGGTCAAGTAGCCCAGCATAAAACCTTCAAGGCATCAAAACATGTGCAGTTAGGCGCTCCTGTTACGCATTTAGGTTTCTATCAAAGAACTAAAAGAAATGCTTCTGTTTTGTTTTTCCAAATGTAATTCTTGATCAGTATGCTGGTACCATACATACTGCAACTTCCCCAAAATTTTCTAAAGTTCATTTATTAGAGATCATACTCAATAGATGAGCATCAATAAAAGAAACATCAAGAAACAACAAAAGAGACAACCAAAATGTAAATAACTAAAATGTAGCCTTGAACATCTTTGCAATGCTAAGTTTGTTTTTGGCAAAAGTACCAATAAATTATTCAACTGTCTCTCTTGGTGAAGTTAGAGAAGTTTTTTCTCTTGTTTTACACCCTTGCATGGATAAGTATGCCCACCAAAACACTCTGCGAGGGGAACACAATCTAGCCCTCAATGGAGATGCATCACTTGTAATTGAGTGTGAATCTTACACTACATGTCTGGAGCAGCATTGTCATTAAACATGTACACAGGACATGTCAGATTGTGCATCCACAGCGTTGTGTTTTCTCACTACTGAGGCTGATTTCTGCTGGATTTTTATTGAGAATTAATTGTACCAAGGAGCAAACAGGCCCTGTACATCTGGCTGCATGACATTCTTGAGGACACGTGACCAAAATCACACTTCCCCCAATGAGATTACTGTGAATGCGCACACTTCCTTCAATGGTGATGTAAAAAACAACATATTGTATCATTCAACCCTCATGGATACACTCAGTACTTTCATCAGTGTGTTTGGAGCAATATTAAGAGGGAGATGAGAGAGACTACATGCAGCCTTAAATAAAACTGTTGCTGTATAATGTGAATTTAGCAAGACTAGCATGATAAACTGTAATTTTATTCTAAAATATTATGTTTCAGAAGAATTGCTGTATTCAAGCAGTTTCTCTAACTGCATTTATGTAATCTTGCTGTGTACTAAAGTGTAATAACAGCAGTAATGTTTTTTAACATTCTCAGTCCAGTGCCCTGAGGTGTTTCTGCTTGTGTAGCTCAGCTGAATTTGCCTGAGAGCTTGAAAACATGCCCCCTTACAAACAGGGCAAATCAATAATGTCGGCCAAGGGAGCCACTTCCTATATGAGGGCGAGCTGACTCAGCAGTTCATACAGCCTTCAGGGGGAGTGTGGATGGAAATGATTGCTTTACAGCTGAAGGTGTGAAGAACTCTCTGTTGATGTTGTGCTACACATACTTTACCAACCCTCTGGTGGAGAGGCTGGGTGTAGGGGAGAGAGGAGAACACGTGCATACAGACTGGTAAATAATAAAATACTGCTCGCTTTGAAGCTGCGACTGCAACAGAGCTGTTAGTTTATCTTTCTGTAGAGACATGTGAGTGAGAGGACTGGATGTTGAGGGTCTCAGATTTTTAGACTGATCCCATAAATGAGAAAAGAAGATCATCTCTGAGGAGACCAGCTTCCCTGTGGGTGTAGCTGACAGGGTGAAATGAATAAAAGGAGCAAGGGTGTCAATGTGATGAGCGCTTATGGTGATTGACAACATATATTTCAGAAAAAGTTTAAGGCTCTGCGTGATGATTTTCACACCTGGAAAATAAATGAAACCATTTGTTTCTAATGAAGAGAAAAGTCGATCTAAATCTTGTCTCGGGTATATTTAAAAATTGAGTTTTTTTCATGATGTTACTCTATGCAACATTCTCACTTCTGTGTTGCAGAAGATGTTGTAAAATTGTTGCTGTTTTAAGTGTTGATAAATGGACACTTGACATGGTCACACAGGCCCGAGGCTACTGCCTTACAAATGACTGTTGACTGATGACCCATGGCTGCTTGCTCTGTGGTTGCCATGATTATAACAGTTGTTGAATCCAACAAGAGTACCCACCATAGTGTTTGATAACAGGTTTTGATCAAGATTATCAGAAATGTCTTGGATTTAAATATAAACAAAGAAATATCTATTCAACACACCTGTTATAACATAAACCGTAACACTAGTCGGGCATGTTGGTAGGAATTGTTGTGAAAATAAAATTGCTATAGAATAGAAATTACAAAATAATGGTGCATATCATGGGCATACTTACAATGTAGTAAACAATGTCTAACAGTGCATTTTTGCATTTTTTGCGTGAACAGGATTTTTTTTTTTAAGTGTACTGGTGTGGACTAGGGATGTAACAGTATGAAAGATTCATATCACAGTTATTGTGACCAAAATTATCACGGTTATCACTATTATCGCAGTATTGTTACAATGTGCTCAAAATGTTCTAAAAGCACTTAAAAACACACTTAAAGACATATAACCCTTTTAATACTATAACTATAACAGGCTGCCTGGTCTGTTTTTGTCTTTTTGTTAATAAATGTGTCAGGAATTGTCCTTTGAGTAAATGTTTTCACCCTTTTTTCATGAGAAATAAAAGTAAACAATTCTGGCAAGTATTTGTCATTATTATGTTATAATTGCTTAAAACAGTGTGTAATTATAAGAAAAGAAAAAAAACAGATCTGAACTTTTGACAGGTTTCTCTTTATAAACAATTGTAAATGAACATGTTCAAAGTTTTCGAGATGACCAAAAATAAAACTGGTGTCCGTGTTACAGCTTGTTATAGACCATGTCCATGTTTTGTTCACTGTCGATAATTTCTGATAGTGTTATTGTGTTTAATCAGACACAACTAACTGAATGACATCAGATATGAGGCAAAATGTTACAAAGCAATTTTTTGATTAACTAACCAACTATTAAGATCATAAATAGGCCTTCAATAATTGTAGTTGGATTTGTATCCATTAAATATTTATTGTACTTAATTCACCAAAAAATGTGGAATCTGAATAGATAACATTTAAGAAGTGCGTGCAACAAGGAAGACCAGAACTGGAATCAATGAAATCAAAATGATGCCCTACCATAACAGTTAGCAATTTCCCGCAAATTGACCCTGTGTCAAGCTTTGCCCTCTCCAGACATTGTCAAGCTCTACCCTCCTTAGTGACTGTTACTCGGTTAGACAAAATCTGTTGTTGCTGGTCTCTCCCCCATTTGAGACAACTGAAAATGTCTAATTTTTGACCAACTTTTATTCATATCTAAATAATTTGATTGTTTTAAAATTGTTGCCCAAATGAAAGAATAAAGACAGAACTTAAGTTGAGTGTAAAAATAAAAAACAAAATCTTTATGAAACTTTCAAAATGAAAAAAAACATATAACTACATTAAGACTTTGCCTACGCAAGAGGTGTTTGACTGTGTAATCAGACACATGCTGCTCTGATTGCTAAGTTAAAGAATTAAGACAAAACTACAGTAAGTGGGGTGTATGAAGAAAACTCAAAACTTTGTGACGCTCTCAAAAATAATTAAGAATATTACTGGTACTGTAAAATGACATTAGTGGTGCCATCTAACATTACCTGCTCACATCAACAAGCTTTATTATTTCCAATAAATATACCTAGAACACCAAGTATTGTTATCATTAAATTGCTTTCTCCTACCTTTGAGAGTGAGTTAGTTTTATATTTGATTTTCAATGTTGAAGTAACAAAATGAAAACAGTTTCACCACAATGCATTAAAATAGACTCTGCCAATACAAAAAGTCTGAGTTCTTCGATTCTGACTGGTTGATCAGTGAACCAATCAGAGAGCCAACATAGGTTCAACTACATGTCCACGGTTATTGAGCTTTGTGCATCAGGCCCGGACATCATTGCAAGGAGATTTTGACATTTGATAATTACCTAAAACAGTATGAAGACAGAAAATACCAGGGGAAGCTCCTTATGCCAAAACAAATGTGGTGAAGCACCCTTGTACATCGTTCAGTTTAATGTCACATGATATGTTTGTGCAAAATGTCAGGAAGTAAGGACCTTTTGTCACATCTTCAGTGCACGCTGGTGGAGGTTGAGGTAGGTCCTTCATTGTGTGGTATGATAAAAACTTCATAGAGATGGAGAGTCTGGAAATAGTGTATCTTAAATAAAAGAAAAATACACCCAGAATAGTAAAAGGTCTGAAAGCCTGAGGTCAGTATCTCAGGCTTTCCTCTCCACTCTGAGGTGATAAAATGGCAGCATTGTTGACAATGTGAGAATACTCTCTGCAGACTTTATAGCAGCTGTCTGCTCTGCTGAGGGCCAAGATGGGCCGACCGTGGTGAATATATTTCTCTCACTCGGTGAATGTCACGAATGTCATTTTAAAATACTGAATGTCACAGAGACTGTTGGGCTGACTGCTGCCTCAGAGCACCATGATGTGTATTCCTGCTGGTAACATCACGTATCCCTGATTTCTAAATATCAAACCAATATCACACTTGATGAGAGCAAAATAAATATCAAAAAGGCAGAGAAACAGAAGGTGTTGGTTTGTTAATGTTTGAACTTATCAATATCAATGGTCAACTTTGGGTGAGCAATTTTCACTGGATAGGAAACTTTATAAACTTTTAAAAGCAAACAGTACTACTGAACGAGCTCTATAACTGCATACAAAAACATGAAACAGCAAAGTTATACATTCCATTCTGGTGTTGGAGAGGTCACTATTTTAATACATGCCTCATTGGGTAGGCAGGACACTGTAGTGACAAAGATAGAAATTTTTGACAATCTCAAAAAGCAATCCAGACAGAAATGCTGCTCCTTTTACTACAAATTAATGTCTAAGGCCATTTTCTATTCTTTATTATATATACAGTTTTATAACAATAATATTGCTTATTACATTTCAACCAGTCATGTAACATCCCAAAGAGCCAATGTTTTACCTTAAATCATGTTCATATACTCAACTTCAATGACTGAGTATGTTAACAATCTCTGATGTTCAAAAAATCTTCTAGTTTTCACATACTGAGTACCCCTAATCTACCTCTATTCTCAGTCTGTCTGAGACACTCTGTCCTTTTAAGGCCCCATTCCCAACATGGATCTAGACTGCTCTGATTGGTGATTGGTCAATTCAGCAACTCTCAGCACCATGTTGTCAGTGACTCTGCATTCATTGCACACTCTACACGTTGCACTGGGTTTGCCTCTCCACGCCAATGGGCTTAAACTGCAGATGCAACAATGGTGGGGCGTCACACTGGTAGGGCTATTTGGACCTGGGGGAATGAGTTGTTTCAAGCAGGCACTGGTGCCATTAAATGGAAGAAAGTACTGATGGCACAGACTTTTTGTCCATTACGAACAAGATTGCAAGATTTAAAAGCAAGGACATGCTGCCCACTGCTGTGGTCTCTGGAGAGGTAACTAGTAAACAGATCAGAACAAAACACTCATAACTAGTGATGCACAATATGAAAAATTTCTACCGATAACCAGTAATTTCCTGCTTCTCATGGCCGATACCAGTACCAATAACCGATAAGTTCATATTTTTGTATTTAATATAATTTTTTGGCATGTTGAGATCTTGATCCAACCACTGAGCCGTTAAGCTAAGCTTGCTGACCAGACTAACGTCAGATGTCCATACGTCTGTGGTAAAACTTACGTGTAGTCTGATTTTGTTGTGTGTTATGTTATCAAGTTATGGATGTGTGTGGCAACGATACCTTAGAAGGCATGGAGGGATACATTCAAGCTGTCTCTGTCACCCTCTCAGAATTCTCGTTGAACAGGTTGTGCAAACAGCAATGCTGTTGTTATCTTCTGCCACTGAGAAGAACAAATACACTGGTGAAGCCATGTTCACTTTTGGTCTGGCAGGGAGACGGGGGCAGGCTTGGGTCCTTCTAGTAAAGTGCGATAGATGACGTAACCAGCGTGACATGGCTTGTATTGAGGCCACGCAGCCTGCAAACAATTTCCCCAATTTAAGTAATTTATCTGATCGTTTTATTGGATGAAATGTAAGTATTGGGTAGATAAAAAATGACATCATTTTTCCCCACATCAGCCGATATTATATCAGTCCAATAAACATTGTGCATCCCTAGTCATAACTGAATATCTTTCAGTCATAACACTAGCAGCTTTTCAGGCTCAAAAAAAAAGGTATCAAACCATCACTCAGATAATGAATATTTTTGTCAAAAGGCTTAAAGATTATACTCACAAAGGACAGCATGCATATGCCAACAAGTTTCACTGTATGACTCATAAACCAGATTTTAATCCTTGCTTCTCTAATTTAATTTTTGAGCATTTGTGCTGGATTTTTTCACATTGTGCATCCATCAAAGAGAAAAACACGATCACCTCATTCAGCTAAGAAAACATGCCACTGTGCCAGCCAGCATTTTAACAAAAACATTTTTTGCAGTAATTGCTGCCATCATCTGAGAACAGAGATTCAAAATGTGGGATAGAGGAGATAGAAGCAAATACTGCAAAAGCAGTCAAGGATGTTAGAGTCATCAATCTTCAGGATGGAGGTGCTGATGGGGGCAATAATGTCTCCAGACGGACACAGACCATTAAAGGCAGACATGACACAAACACTGGATAGTGATAAGTTTAAAGACTCCTCTGCCACTGATCTTTGCAGGTATAGTAGGTGCAAATTTTTAAGATCTTATACAGTTTTCTGAATGACAAGCAGCAGGTCACACACACTGCAGTAACAATATTTGGACCTGTCAGGATAAGGTGGGTAAAGCTGGGCTGATGGAGACAAGATTAAGACGATGTAAACAAACACACACACACACACCCACACACACACACACACACACACATCAATCGATCTGTAAAGATGAATTAAAACAACTCTTCCGAGCTTCAGTATGAGAGAGAAAATGCTTCACAAAGACACCAGATCTATCATTGTGAACCACATTAAGGGGGTATTTTAGTATTTTTGAATTGGGGTTGTATGGGGGGCTTCAAAATAGCCCGTGAAGTGGCAAAAGGGCTCCCAGCAGCACACCAGTGAGGTACACAGCCATTGTGGGGTACATTTATTTTGCATAATTGCCTGAGTTTTACGTAAAAACATGCCACGAAAATATGTTGGGTCGACTGTTCGATTTCTCCAAATTTTGAGAGGGCATTATTCATCCTCCAGGAAGTCTCTGTGTCTGGCAATGTTTTTGATGCAGCAAATGGCTATATCTTCCTCTTGTGTGCATTGATTCTGCTGATCTGCTGTTTCACTCTATGGCAAACTAATACTGAACCAAATATGAGAGATTTTGACTCAAGTGAGGATGACGTTCCATTTATTATGGATGCACGTATACAGAAGAAGCAATTCTTCAGAATGAGATTCAACGGGCAGAATCATTGCACACAGGCAGAAGAACACATATCCATTCGATGCATCATAAAATAGTGCCAAAGACAGAAACTTTCTAGAGGAAAAACAAAGCTTTCTCAAAATTTCCACCCAATCGTACATTTGATCCAACACAGTTTTGTGGTTCATTTTACATAAAACTCACAAATACACAAAATTACAGAAGGTCCCAGCTCATTTCTCTTAATGGTACAGCACTGCTGGGAGCCCTTTCAGCCACTTCACGGACTTTTCTCAAGTACCTGATACAACCCAACATCAACAATACTGAACTATCCCTTTTATATTGACTAGTTTGTGTCCAGTGAATGCTGCATCATTCATCAACTCTTTGTATGTACTTAGATGGTTGTGTGTGTCAAATTGTGAGCAGTTCAAGGTAAACCATAAGTCAAGGTCGACCCCTATTTATGCACAGCTACTGCCAGTAAGCGTTTTGCTGCCAAGAGCTAGGGACCAAAACAGCCAACTCTGCTCTGTTATCTCCACAAGCTCCTCAAGAGAGCCTGGACAAAGGTGTCTGAAACTGAGATGTTGAAGTATTTTAAAGTCTGATGCCATTAGAAGACTGGAAAGAGAGAGTTCAGCGCCATGCCTTGGAGCTCATCAATCCTTTGGTGGAAATGAGGTTTTTGGCCAGAGAACCACTTTCCCACAGGCATAACACAGTCTTCTTCACAGATCAGGGATCTCATCACAATGCCGTCCTCAATCCAAACTTCAGCTGATACCAGGAGAGAAGCATTATGTCAGCAGTCCTGGATCAGTGCTCAGGAGCAGTTTCTATCAAGTGTTGTTCATATCACAAGAGCTCTGAACTTCTCTGGTGAACAACCCTTGATATACACGTCCACAGCCACTGGCGGAGGCTCCAACACTCTCAGCAATGATTCATAGACTTTGGTTAATCTGATCTGGGAATACCTGGACACAGCGGTAATAAACTGAAAATTGCCTTGTGGTTTCTATTGAACCAGAACCAAGGGAACAACAAGCAACACAGCTGCACACATATCTGCACACTGCACTGACCCTGAAGAAATAAAGAAATATACATGAGATGAGTTTCTCTTGCATACAGTTCCACATTGCCAGGCATGAATTGCTCATGGGCCAAAACTGTACACAGCAACATCAGTGGCAGAGGTGGAAGAATAAAGGTAACACTATAAGAATTGATAAGACTGTATTGATATTAATGCCAAAACAGATTCTGCTTATCAATCCAAATTTGTTAACAATTCCCCTTATTCATTTTTGTGGATTTCTCTATGTGGGCAAAAGTCGACCTACACAGGTTTCATTGGCAACAATGTCAAACACGTCACTCCACGGATTTGACTTTCTGCATATGTGAATGCCTCCTCAAGTTCCTGCTGCCTCCACCAACTAAACATGCAGTAAGCGTCTTTTTGTTGAAAATAAAGCCACAGTCTACCACTGTCTCCTGTCTGTCATGATCACATCTTTAACTTCTTTGTTGTCATTCTTGCTGACTGCCTCTGACAAGATTGTGACATTCAAATGGACATGGACATATTCGGTTTATTTAACAGAAAGAAAATCTAATATCACACATCTCTACTTATAGCCATTAAGGCCTTTAAAGCCCATGTCGACATTGAGGAGAAACTAGATATATGCATTTAGTTTTCTGCTGATGACTCGAGGGTTAGACTACAATCTTTGATCAGAGTCCATGTTGAGAAATAAATTTCAGCAGACATTTGGTCAGTCACACATCATCAATGTAATGGAGGTGAAAAGGTGTTTTAATGAGCCATGGAAATGTTTAAAATATCTTTGGGAATCAGGCCAAGCTGACAGGCTGCTGCTGCTGCTGCTCAGTAAATGGATGGGAATTGATAAAATTTTATTGATATCAAAGCTTTAATTGATCTTGCTTATCTGCTGATTCCTTATTGATTCCTTTATCAATTCCTGTGGATTTTCTATGTGGGCGAATGTTGGCCTACACAAGTCTTTAATCAGTCAATCAATAAATCAAACTTTATTTGCAAAGTGTCAGTGGATACATCAAAAAATACAAAACCCAACCCACACACACACACACATGCATACACACACCCAGACACACCCACACACAAGGATACTAAGTGAGGACTCTTCAAACAGCCACAGACGACTGAGGAAACACTATCTTGAAAAAAAATGAGGAAACACAGGAGCTAATACTAAACTGCTAAATCCATGATAAGACATGTTAAAGATAATAAAGCGCTAAAAATAAAAATACACAATAAAAGACAATAAATCAAAAGAGGCAATAAAACACAAAACAGTAACTCTGAAACTGAATTTCAGTAAAGCCCTAATAAAGAAGATTAAGATAATAAAGCAAAAATCAGCTAAAAGACACAGGTAGCCAATGCAAAGACTTTAAATCGGTGCGATGTGGGCTCTCTTTTTGGTCTTCATCAGCATCCTTGTAGCTGAGTTTTGTAGGAGCTGAAGCTGGGAAATATTTTTTCAGAGGCAACAGCGTCAAAAACATGTCACTGCTGAAATTAGATGAATGTTTCTACGAGGATACACGATGTTGGATTTTTGCTGACGTCCAATATGCCAATATTCCAATAATTCTGAGCTCATTATCCCCGATACTGATATCGATACCAATATTTTTTGTTAAGAGAACAAAGCCTCCACTTTACTATAATATGCCTACTCTTTCTATTGTGACAGTCTCTTTGTTTGCTTTAGAAACAGACACAGAAGTAAAAGAACATTTTATTCTGTGTAAATTCTAATTTTGATTTACAAAGGTGAACTTTCAGTGATGATGATGTAAACAATCAACATGCACTTGTGCATACTGCCAATATTTCAGCCACTATATGGGATAAAAAGGGCCAAATATACAGCCAAAATATCGGGCACCGGGCAGAAATTTTCATATGTGCTGACACCAATATTTAGCCTTTGGAGCTATTATCTGCCAATACTGATTTCATACCAATAATCTCGTACATCCCTTGCTTCTACTAATTGCTGGTGTTTCCACCCACTAACTGCAGTAAGCGTCATTTTGTCAAAATCTGACCACTTCGTCCCCAGCTGCCATGATACAACTAGACTTCTTTGCTTCTGATGACTTTCTCTGATGAGTGTAACGACCTTGATTTGCAAGGCATGCAGAACAGAGTGGAAGGAACTGATAAGGGAATTGTTCAGCAAAAAGAATAATGATATCAACTCCTTGAAGAATGGTTATCGATTCTTAAGTGGAATTGGTTTTCAGCTTCTTTTCCTGGCTCAGAGTATTTGTGCTGAAACTGAACAGTTAACTGCTGCTTCTAAACCATACAAGAGGGATATAAGATTTTTCATTCATCAAACAGCCCCAGTTAGTTTAACATTTTAAAATATCAACTCGGTGATTAAGAAAAAGAGCAGAATTCACCAACAAATTAAAAAAGGACAATGCCTCCTTCCGTATGTACATCCATTCCTTTGTCACTGAGGATGATACAACTGTAAAATAAGTAAAAATATAGCTGAACAGACAATATGATAATTTACCAAAAATGATCTAAGTTTAAGCAAAAGCTGTTGCAATGTAAGACAGTGAATGCGAGTGAGAGTGTAGGGGGTGTTAAACTACTTTAATACTTTTCCTCTTACTTTTGATGTGTTTATGCTTCAGTCCCCGAGGGCACTTAAGAGACAGAGCACTGATAGCACTTCTGAAAGTACCAGCATTTCCCATTCACAGATATTAGCCTAACCGCTTGGATAGGATGCCTCACTAAAACCCCTGCTGTTTGTGTGTGTCTGGAAGTGTGTGTGTGTGCGCCTCTTTGGATTTTATGCCCCTTTAACCACGGGCCGCCCCCTGCCGTGCCGTACGTCTTAATGACTGCCGGGGCGTGCGTGCAACAATTTCTCACAGTTTATGTGATGAGAAATAACCTGTCTCTTGTGACAGCCGCTGTTTATGTGTGAGTTTATGTCCTGCTCCTGCTACGGTCCAGTGATGGCACTCTATTGTCCCTCGGTTTCATTAAAGTTAGGCATTGTGAGCCAGGAAGGCAATAGAATGGCTGGTGAAAGGCAGCCACCAGAAAGGAGCTCCATATTTTCTTCTGACCTCTCTGCAACTAAGACAATATCTAACATATCTCATGAAAGGTCAAAGGTCCACTACCAGCAGTGTCTTTACATGAAGAACTCCACCATCAGTTTAAGTCTCTAAAGCTTAAAACCATATTGTGCTACAGCACACCAAATAGGCAGTTCAACATACACTTAAGATAGATGTCACAGGTCCATCTGGGCTACGGCCAACAGAAAGAGTTTAAAGAGGGCGGACCCTTTCAAAAAACATATCTAAAAGGAGACTGGATGATTGTTCTGTCTATCACATTCATTATGGGCCAATCAGATGATGGAGCGGGGAATGGAATGGAATAAAGAATATAACGCTAGCCAAGTAAAGTAGACAGTGTCTTCACACTGTATAGGTGTGCAGTTTTATGTAGTTTTTTCATTTTATTATAATTTTCAAATCAAGGTTTTGCAAATTTAGGGGCATGGTTGGCATCACTACAAGACTGTGTGATATTGCTATTTGAGTACAACCTTAAATCAGCTTCGTTTCCAACATGGCATCAAAGGCTCCCTTCAGTAAACAAACCTAGCGTCACTCTGGCTTTGTCCAACATTAACCACGGTCTATTGGTGCGCTCCATATACCTCAGAATTCGAATCTACTACATCACATCTCAGTTAAATGCATTCCAGTTATGAGCTGGTAAACTCAGGGTACCTGAAGCCGTCTGACATTCAAAGTAGAAATTCCAATATCTGTGAAAATTAGGCATTTCCAGTGACGTAATAAGGGCGCTTTTCCAGTTTCTAATTTGAAACCTCAGAGATCAATGAAACACATCATCCTCCTTCAAGTTGAACCGACCCTATGTTAGGGAATACAACAACATAGGGTCTTTCAATACCTGCTGTATGTGACTGTTTAAAACACTCCAGAAGAGTGAGGTGACACAAAGCAGACCAAAAGCCATCACAAAGAAACAACTGATTTTTTCCTCACAATATAGCAAGAAACACCTCAAAACAATTATTTCTTACAGTCAAATATGTGAACAACAACAACCTCAATAATCAACAGATGTCATATTAATGGACTAAACCATGCTGGACTGTATAGGATTAACAGAAGCCTAACACATCACAAAAAGAACTTTACCCCAGTGAAGATTTAAGCCAGAAAACACAAGCCCTGTTTATCATTTACCATGAAAATAAATACACACTCTATAAAACCAGACCCTGACCCCCACCCAAGTGTGTCTGTGACACCCTGTCACCTTGCTCAAGGATCCCAGACAGTGTGTCACTCCACTGAGTCCTCGCAGTGGGTCACCCCATTAATTCACTTCTATTTCATCAACAAAAATCAAATCACCGGGGGGTCTTTAACATGCCAGAGGTCCAGAGGTCCAGGAGTAATTCTCTCTGTCAATGACCTGAGATCAGCTCTAAACCCTGTAGCTGCACAGAGGCCGACCTGGTCTTACTCAATGCAAGAACTGAGCGATTGTTACAGAGGAGAGACAAAAGTCAGACAGAGCTCATTTTGTGGACTCAGCAGGGAAGTCAAGCTGAATTAATGAGGCTGGATATCAAATAATTTGGACCACCAACCCCCCACTAAAGCAGGTCAACAGCAAATAACATGAACATATACAAAATGTGGGTCAGAGGATCAACCACTGAAGAGTAATGCTACATTTCCACCAAGCAGTCTGGTTCAGTTCATCTCAGTAGGGTACGCAATTTCAGGTATTTTCAGTAGGGGAATAAGGAAAAAAGGTACCCAGTTCACTACAGTTAAGCTCTCAATGATTCTGGTTTCAGGTCTGCTTATCAGTTCCACACTTTAGGAGATTAAACTATGACATATATTTTGGGAATAAAAATCTGACGGTCATATTGTTGGCCTTGTTAGGATTAAAATAATCTTCTGTCACAGATATTTTGAATACATATTGAAGAAACCAGGTTAACATGATTACTGGGGATATCCAGAAATAATTTGTGATATCCGACATAAATACTGCTTACAGTATCAAAACCCATCATTACAGTGACAGACTTCCTCCCTCCTTGTTCATTTATCACTGAGCTCTGCAAGGTCTCTTCACAATAAATGGGGGTGAATGGGGCACCCTCTGGACTCACATCTAAAGAATATATTGATAATATTTGTCAAAATTATTCATTTGCCTTAACAGAAATATGAACTGGGGCTCAGCTGGGTGTCATTTGTGTGATGAGGAGTTAGCACAGATGCTACCGCCAACTGTTACTGGGGATATAATGGCAAATGTTCAGGGGGGATCTTACATTCCCTCAAATTAGCACTGTGTCATAGGGAATGCTTTGTCATGTTGTTTCGAGTGCCTTGCCTTAACCAAATGTCTCCACTGTAGGAGATGTCATTATCTTTTCAGCTGAGCTTAGTCAAGCTGCAGCAGTCCGCCATGATCTTGGATTCGTGTACGTAATTCACACATGACACAAGGCTGCAGAGACAAAGTAGGTCCTTTAAGGGTTGATTCAGAATTTTTCAAGTGTTGTTGTTAGAGGCCTATGGCACTAGTAAATATGAGTGCCAATAAAAGAATCTGCGAGCTTTTTCCTGGGGGGAGATATCCAGGGGTGGACAGTAGCCAGCACATAGCAGTAGATGGTGCCACAGAAAGCCTTGTAATAGATTAAAACTGCACAAAATCTATGGTGGCCTGACAATAGGGTAATGTCAGATTCTTTACAGCGGTTGACTTTACCACAACAA
Organism: Cetoscarus ocellatus; assembly: GCA_037902135.1. Classification (NCBI taxonomy): domain Eukaryota; kingdom Metazoa; phylum Chordata; class Actinopteri; order Labriformes; family Labridae; genus Cetoscarus; species Cetoscarus ocellatus. The sequence continues at coordinate 2,495,032 of JBAMNC010000523.1, read as the reverse complement.
AAACCTAACTAACACTTTAAAGTTACATAAAGCTTACAGGGATGGTCATATTCTCCCTGAGGTAAAATCATTAAAAAAGATTTATGCACTTTAGGATCAAAAAAGTGGAACCAAAACTCACCTTCCCCTATCAATTACATGTATTTTGAAAACTTTGGCACCGAAGCCCACAAATAACTGATCTGCACTGTCCCACAAGTGTGCCAAACTGACCCTAAAGAGTGGAGCTACAAATGCTGCATCCTGTTGATTGGCCCCAAAGTTGTCATTTCCCATGCAAGAGCAGCTTAAACAAAAAAACATACCACGCCATGCTCCACTACACCGTGGATTCAGAGAGATTTGATCACTGCTGTTGCTATAAAGAATGTCCACACGAAACAATTCTCCATAGAGTACTGGAGTGCTTGCAGTCCTCCATTTCGGCTCTTGGTTCATAATCACGCTGTACTTCAGAACACTTCACTGTGTCTCGCTGCTGTTATATCACGTAATGACAAGGGGTGTAATGATCCATCGATCTGGATCGATACATCGATTGGTTAAGCAATGATCCAATCAAATCGATGGAAACTCAAAACATCGATCAACATCGTCATCTTCAACGCCTTAATTTTGAAATTCTGACCGGATATCCGTTTCACTGCTTCCGCCCAATAGCGCCTCTTTCTTGGCACTCTACTCGTTCTTAAGTTTCAACTTTACAGGGCTCTCAAGTCTCACGTATTCAGCATATGAGACGCGCACCTTTTTGCTCTCTCACACACCACACCCGGTATTTCTCCTGCATGAAAATGTATTGCGTAGCGCCCACCGAGTAACACCGCTATATGCTAACGCGTAGCAACACGCTCTTAGCATCACAGAGCTAAACGGGAGCTTGACATGTCAGCCAATCAGAAAATAGCACTGCTGTATTCGGGTAAGATATGGTCGATCTGACAGCAGAGGATGCATACTGCACACACACTACAGGAGTAATCACAGGAGTACAGTAAGTTATCTCATCATTTGATTTTGTAGCGCACTGATTAATGAAAGTAATTATTGTATGAAAGGAAAACAGTGAGAGCTTATTCTTATTCTTCCTCCACACCTACCAGTAAACAGTGAAGCAAAGTCTAAAAACACCTGACAACTAATTAACCCAATTTTAATTTTAAACACGATTAGATCATACAGATGGTTATAATCCTCTATAACCTATCATACCCAAAGGTCAGCACATCGTTTCACATTTCAGTAATAAAACTGTCAAAACTTACAAATTGCGTTGTATTTTTTTCTTGCTTTAAGTGAAATGTAGCTGATTGTGTTCAATGAGTACACAATATTGTCTTAAATCGATCGAAGGTCCCTGAATCGTATCGTATCGAAATCGAATCGTGGCAGACTTTGTGATATCGGCAAATATCGTATCGTTGTCCAAAGAATCGTTATCGTATCGTATCGTCATGAAACTGGTGATTTACACCCCTAGTAATGACGTAGCTGGCATGACATTCGCTTGACAGGTCACATCCCCACCCTTGAGTGAAGGTGCAGCTAGCGGTGAAAACGCAAACCAGATCAGGCTTTACCGCTTCAAACTGAACAAAACCAGACCACTCAGCAGAAAAGCAGCTGAAGAGTCAAAAAGTAGGTTTAGCCTGGTTCTTAAGTTTAATTCAACAGCTGTGTTCATTGTGAGAAATTACGCTGGCAACATTTTAAAAATTGAGGAAGAATATGCCGATTCAACCTGCTGCATTTTGTTTTACACTGTTTTTTTCTGGTGCATAATGAAGTGTTCATTGCGACAGAGCTTAATGAGCTTCTCATATCTTACCGTACCTTAGGTCTCTGGTGGATGGGGAAGCTCATCACAGACAAATGAGATCTTTAGGGTATCACCGTCTGCACCTGCAGAGACAAAAACATTTGGAGAATATGGTGAGGTTTAGAGGCAGAAACACTGATGAAAATGTTCATAAATCAGTCCCTGTTCTCCTCAACTCTATTCTGGATTACTCATCCGTTTAATTCAAAAATAAATCAAGCATACTTTCAACAAAGAGCGTGAATATAAATCATGTGCGGAATGATGTGCATCTAGAGATTTATAGATCATAATCTTTGGTGTTGAGAATAGATAAATGACCCCACAGAGACTCATTCTTTCTCAAACTATCCTGAGAGAACATTAGAGGTAAATGGAGGATAACTCTGTGGGGGGAAAGGTCAAACTGAAGATGTATGGTTACAGCTCTCAGGGACTGGTAGTGAATCTATTCATTTTTATTTCCACTCCAGAATTTCAGTTTTGTGAAGCTAAAAGCTCTGCTCTTTTAAAGACGACAGCAAAGGAGGAGGTTTTCACTGGATATGACACTTCAAAGACCTTCATTGTCAAACACATCAGCAGCCCTGGAGTTTGAAAGAAGAAAATCACGTGACTCATCTGCGGTGGCCGCCTTTGGAAGTCACCACAACTCTTTCCCTGTGTCTGTTTGTGAAAGAGTCTCTGCTGCGTTTTAGTACTTGTGAACAATGTCATTTTTCTGGAAAAGAAAGACAAGTGAAAAAGAATCTTGCCAGACTTTCTGAAAACAGCAATCAATGACTGAAACTGAGCAATGCTGCAAATAAAAGACTAAATTTGTTGTAAAGCATACTATATCAATTTGATGTTTGAAGGATATATTTTTTTACATTCAGTTACAAGAATGATACTAACGATCCAGAAAAAAAATAAAAATCATCTAGAGTTCGACTCTCTTCCCTTTACAGTTCCAAATATTAGGAGGTAACAAATCAAACTTCAATCAAAGGAATAATGCATTACCAGCTATCATACCAAATTTGAAGAAGTGCTGTGGGCAAAACCAGTGAGCGTAGAAAGAACTGGACGAAGCCATGTGATGTCTGTAGTAGTGCTAGGTGACTGATTTTCTACTACAATTATGGCCGCCCATGGTCACAATAACACACTACTCGTAATTACTCGATCATCATCACTACCTTCCTCCCTTCTCTTACCATTCATCCACTCCACAGTGTTGCTTAATAAACAAGCTCATATGTGATGAACGATGCACAAAGCAGCTCAATGTTCAATCAATAATAAGGCGCGTGCTACAAGAGACACCAAGAGCTTCAAGCTGTGTGTGCAGAAGCACTCTGCACTGCTCCAGGTCTGTTGAGATGTCCTGAGCTTCAACACAGTAACTTCCCGGTGTATTCAAAGTAAAAGCCCAGTCTGATGTATTCAATGATAAGGTTATCCAAGTTTCCACACAATGCTTTTATTCAGAAGGTGTTTCCGGGCCAGTTGTTCAGATATTAATATTACTTACAAAGCCATATCACACACTCCTGTCATCTCCTTTAAACTCCCCTTACAACAAAACACAAGTTTTAAATAAATTACAAAGGTGATGTACACACTATTTAAACAATGTGAAATAATTATTAAAGTGCTTAGTTTAATTAGATTTGCCCCTTTTCACTCCCTGCCTGACTTTCTTTGCCACTGGTTTTTGTTCCTGTGTGTGCATTGGATCCATGTTTTCAATACGGTCATTTTATTTAAGCAGAATTTCTGAAACTTTTCAAAATAACTTAAACCACCTCTGTTGAGATATAAAAAAAAACACTGTTTGTCATTCATTCTACAGCCGGTTAAAAAAAAGCTATTCAACATGTTTATTTCATACATTAATTATGATTTAGTTGATTGCATTGCTCTTTAACTTTCTGTCCTACATATTAATTAATGATTGCTTTAAAGCAGTTTTCAGACAATGCAAATTACTGTGCAGGATTTACTACGGCTGTAGCAGCATCTCAATGCAATATTACGTGTTTTTCCCCTTTTCAAAATTATTGCACAAATGTCATAAAACCAACAAGTTTATAATCATTTTTTAATTATCAAGCAGCCCTGGTCTGTAGTTTGTAGTTAGTATCAAAGGAGTCACTAAAATCACTTTCCTATTTATCTAATTACCTAAACAATAGCAAAGCACAACTGAAGTGGCAGTCTTCAATGAATTTCAATTAGAATGCAATCCTGGAGACAAAATGCCACAAAAACTACACAGGAGTGGGAGAATTACAGAAGCTTTAAACTCAGAGCACTGAAATTTAGGACACCGCTTCATCTAGAGATCAACCTACTCACAGAGGGAACGGCCATGTTGAGGCGGGACTTAAAGCCCTCTGACCAATAGCAACTCTGCACTAACTTGTAGCACTGTCAATCATGTTCCAATTTCCAAATCTAGAAATTCTCAGTAACTTAAATACATATTGAGAAATTCACCCCTATTAAAGTGAAAGAATTTTTCGACTTGAGCTGTTTTCTTTGACCAGGCTGTAATGATGTTCCAGTAGCTCAAAAATCATCCGTTCCCCACACACAATCCTAACACCTCCAGTGATCCTGCAGTCGACGCTCAAAGAAATGGTTTTCAGCACTTCTGCATGGGATTTAGTTTTTATTCCCAGAGATTGCCCCCCAAATACTTCCCCCTTTTAGCAGGACAGAAGTGCATAGCCCCAGTGAAAAGATGTCTATCTTATGTTGGCTTCAACTGTTGATTTGTATTTTGATTTCTCCACTTCTGACTGAGTCATTGCCTTTCTTATTATTGAAAAAGGGCAGTCTGTGTCTGATAGAGTAGAATTAAAAATAAGGAACGAACTGTAGGTCAATTTAAAGCAGCACTAAGTAAGATTCCGGCTTTTTAGCTCTCTAGGGGCCTCTATGGTCGTTGAGTGTAACTGCGCGGCTTCAAAAACAGAGCGCCTCACACCAATGTGCATTTGTTGACATACAGAGGGAGGAGAAGCGAGCTGACAGGACGTCCCAAGAGACAAATAAAGCATGTGGACTGATAAGATACAGTCTGATCATGTTTTTTAGTTTGTAGTTTTTTAGTGTGCAAGTGTTCCTACCATCCACATCGAAGTTACATAGTGCCAGTGAAGGTGATACAGACTAGGGCTGAACAATTTATCGTTATCGTATCGATATCGAGATATGAACATTCAAGATATTGATATCGAAAAGCAACCAGATAAACAATATAGATTTCCCCTGCGCTAAAACTGCACTTTCCACATTCTTTTGTATTATGTTTTTATTTTTCTGAAAAATGCTTGGTTTTCACCGAACCCATAGTCGTATCGTTTCGTATTGATATCGAGATATCTGGCATGAATATCGAGATATGAAATTTTGTCAATATCGTTCAGCCCTAATACAGACCCCCTCAGACTATGACAGAGGTGTCATTCAATCTTTTGTAAGATGATGTACCAACACAATGACTCTAGAAATACTATATTAGGGTGGAAAAACTACGTAGTGTCGGTCGAAGATATTTACTTGAGCATGATTGATGACGACTCATTCTAATTCATCAATAATCTAACAAGGTCCTGATTAAAGGTGAGGAATGAGAGTGTGACATATTGGGAAGAAAAGGTTATCTCACAAGAGAAAAGCTGATCTTCTCAAACATACAGGATGTGCAAAAAAAAATTATCAGTTCAATGTTTCTTATGGAAAAGCTGTCAAATAAAGCCCAGCCATGAATCACTGGTGTAATTATAAATTGATTGAAGGAGCTATCTAAATGTAATTAACTCTTAATAGCATCATACATTGGTTTTAATGACATTTCTTAATCAGAGTGCTCAGCAATCAGTAGAGACCAATTAAGACCTTTAAGAGATAGACACACACCACATCAATAATCAAAGTCTAGGTTAGAAAGGATGCTGCAGGCTATTTTAAGTTAATACTTGGTTTAATGGTAAATGTTTGATTACTGTAGAGTTGAAACAAAGTGCCTGAACACATGTCAGTGTTGATCTTGGAGTGTCATTGAAACTTATTCTGACTTAGAATGAATTATTTTTAAGTGTTCATTTGACTGCAAAAGGTGTGGAGATGATAAGCCTGTATATGAAAATCATCTCTGTTAGATTTCATGTAACACTGGACAACATCACATTGATTCAACACAACAGATACACATCTGAAGCTGATATCTGCTCATTCCACAGTGACCGATGTTTGTAGAAGAGCTGATAATGATGTCAAACCAAAATAGTTATGCATAACTATTTTGTTTCCTGTACATGTAAACCCAAATATAATCAAAGGAAAAAGTACTGTGAGCAATTGCAACATCACTGAACCTTCAAAACTGCACAGGGTCACCAGAGCCCCCAAGCTGTAGCACTCACTCTGTTCACTCAGAGCTTTGTTACCTAACCGATCTCTTTGGGGACATCTGTATATGAACGCTCAATATTTTGTTAATCTATGGAGGGCTTCAGGTCAAGTATACCCTTTACAGGTTGTTTTTTAATCCAGCCATGATTTGCAGGGTTGGTTCTTCTTTGTCATAAATTGTGTATTTGGGGATCCACACTTACACATATGTAAATGGTCATCTTATTTACCAATTTTGTTTGAGTAAAATATTTAGCTTTGCTGTTGTAACTCCTGTTTTGATTCCTAGAAAAAGTGACAGCTTCTTTTCAGTCTATTGACCAATCAACGACTTATTTTGTTTCCCTACAGTGTCCAATAAAGAGCAGGTAAAAATGAAACCAGAGACAAAATAGGAGTCTTTAAGTTCTCAAAAGAATCAGAAATATAATTTAGATAATATGATGTGGCCCATTGTAACATTTAAGACAATATTTGCTCTAAAAGTGGCACAAATGACCAAATAGAGCAATAAAAATTCAGATGTGAAATGCTTGTTGATCATTTATCTGTGTGTCATTTGTATAAAGTTCTGTGAGATTAAAATTTTCTTTTGTTTTTTTTTGTATTGTTTCTCTGGTCAAACAACTTTAGACACATCAATCTTGCATTGTTACAGTCTTAATTTTCTGATAGCCTAGTTTGTCCTGAAGAAAAAACAGCCTTTAACTTGATCCTGCTTGAAAGTGTCAAAGTTCTACATACATTCTAATAATAAAAATCCAGGTGGACTAAAAAATTTAAAAAAATAAAAATGGTATGGAGCAGCAAGGGTTAAAGCAGTGGCCCCAACTTTTTGTGCACCTCAGAGCAGATTCACATAAGACATTTGTTTCACATATTTTCAAAGACCAGCTGGTGATCTATTAAAATAAAACTTCCTGGAGAATCCATCCAAAAAGGGACATAAAATAATGTATTCAAATCTCTGTTTAGCCTGATACTAGTTAGTTGGAGATCCCTGACTTCAGACACATTTCTTCATGTTTTTCTTTAAAAAAAGGCAGGGGTGATTGGTTTAGTGACTCCAGTGACAATGAACTGTTTTTCTTCTCTTCTTGAGAATTCTAAAGTTCACTCTTTAACAGACGGAGCTGGTTTCAGTTTGACATTCAGCAGACCTCTTTTAAGCTCTGTCTTTCCCCCAGGCTGATTCAATTATTAAATTCTGAATTATTACATAATACATCCATGTCCCTCTAGGAGCCAGAGCACTCACTGATAACACTGGGCCTATTCTGCATATTCAACTGCAAGGACATAAGTATAGATACTATGTTTCATTATAGATGATGTTTATTCCAAAGTAGAGTTTAGATGGTAAAATACATGTTGTTAAAATGTCCAAGGTTCATGAGGGGGATGTCAAGGGAGCTGTGGATACTGAGCAGAAATATTCCTGCGGTCAGGCTCAATGAGAGTCTGCAGAAACAACTAAACGTGGCTGTAGATGTTTATGTGATACAAGGCAGAAAAGATTTTCCACCTTCCTCCCATCTCTCTTCTATCGATGCAGCTAACCAGGCGTGTCATCATTGGAAGCTAACAGGCTTAACAGGCTCCCCATGGAGACACTCACAGACTGCAGGGCCTCTGACATGGAGCCTCACAGGCTTGAGTTCAAACCAAATCCTCACACTGTGTCCCAGAACATGCTGATTGGATTTAAGCAGTTTGTATAGGTATCATATCATGGAAATGAATTAAGATTGTCTTTGTATAGAGGCTACATATGCTCTGGTTTAGAGGAAAACATAATAAAACTAGAAAGCACTCGGAGAGTGCAGACCTCCGCCAAGCGCCACAGTGCCCCCTATTTGTCATTTGCACCATAAATATTAGTCCCACATTTATTTTGACTACATGTTTAGATTCCTTGACCATGAAAACATACCATTGGCAACTGAATTCATAATGATATCAACATCTGTTCAGCAGTTATTCACGAAAATCGCATTTTCCTTAATGGTAGTTTTCTTCTGGATCGGATCGCTTCCAAAATCTAATCATTTGTTCCTTATCCCAATCTGGACATTCCCTGAAAATTTCATCAATATCCGTCCAAGACTTTTTGAGTAATGTTGCTAACTAACTAACTAACAGACAGACAGACAAACAAACCCTCCCAAAAACATAACCTCCTTGGCGGAGGTAACAAATAAACAAACACATAAAGCATGAAATGACACTGTGTTAATGCTATGGATGAATTTTATGGGTCTTCATTACTTCCACCAAGGAGGTTATGTTTTCTGTCTGTGTTTGTCTGTTTGTAAGATTACTCAAAAACTACTGGACGGATTTTACTGAAATTTGCAGGAGATGTTGGTTATGGCCCAACTTAAAAATGATTTGATTTTGGTGGTGATTTGGATAACCACCATTAGTGATTTTCTGCAATAATTGTCAAACTGATAATAATATTAACATGATTCCAAGTGCTAGAGGTAGGTTTTCAGGGTCGAGGAATCATGTTGTGAGGGTTACTTCATTGTGGAACTGTTGCTTATAGGTGTAACAGCAATATGTGAGCTATCCTGGCAGAGGTTTAAGCTTTCTGAGTGTTGTCTAGCCATACAAATAGTCAAAGCTCTGGCTGCTGAGAATCTGGGTATAGGTAGCACAATTTGGCTCTCATCCCCCAACCACAAGAGAACAAATTCATATATAATGAATTAAAGGCCACAATAAAATGGTTTGATGCTCAACGTTTAACTGTTGTATGAGTATACTATATTGTTGTGTTATGTGATGTTGCTAAAACACATATTGTTGAGATATATAAATATAATGCTGGATTATACAGTTCTAAACTTCAGTATTAGTAAATGCTATAGCAGTGTTTACTTCTATTAAAGTCACACTGGCCTAAAAAAAATCCTTCAGCAATAACCACCTTTAACAATCTTTGATAGATACTTCACATTTGAAAATTTGGCTGAAATCTGACTTAAAATCAATTTTCCATTCAGACTGATTAAAGATTTAAAATGTATTCTGCTTCAGTCTGCAGTGCACCAAGGAGCTGGAAAATGTTGACCCTGCCATGCGGATGAATCAGCCATACTCAGTGTCTGTAAGAACCATCTTGGCAAGCTCCAACCAATAGCGATTGTGAGTGGTCTGAGGCAGAACAGCCCAAACAGCATCTTTATGAGCAGGAGGAGGTGGGAGGTCCAAGCGAGACGACAGCAGGACGTGGCACAGAGATTAGCATAGATGCTAAGAGCTTCAGTAGGAGTTTTATCAAGTCTGGACTGCATTTACTTATCAAATAAATGACAAATATCAACACAAACCTCTCAATAGAAATATTTTTTTCACCACAATACAACATGTTTTGGCAATAGTTTGTTTTCGGGAGTTGTTCACATTTTGTCCCTTACACTGTAGCGCCTGCCTCCTACATTATCTGATTGGCTCATAATGGATGTGATTGACAGAACGATGGTCAAATCACCAATTGGATATGCTTTTGAAAGGTTCTGCCCATTTCCAAACACTTTCTAACTACTGAAATATCTAGGGTGTCAGGTAAGCAAAATGTGTCCAATGCACAATAAAATGTGTTCAAACATTAATCGAGCAACAACACACATAGCATCACCAGAAAGTACAATAAGGTGCTAAAGCATGAAAAGGATTTTCTGTCAACAAAGATTCTCATTTATTTCCTGATACAGATAGGCATGGCTGTTGCTTACATGGTGATTTCAGACCCTATCTGATAGAGCTAACCTGTCAAACTAAATGGGCTGTTCAATATATTTCACTAGTCCATCTGGGCAACAGTCATAGGAAGTGTTCGGGGATGAGGAGAACCTTGTATAGCAGGTGATTGGATGATTTTACCATCATCACATTTATTATAGGCCAATCAGATAATTTAGTAGGCGGGTGCTACTGCCTTGGTGTAAAATACTAAACATGAGCCACTTCATAGAACAAACTCTTGGCAAAACATGTTGGAAGTGGAGCCAAAATATCATTCCTATGGAGAAATTTGTAATGTTTTCTTTTGTTTTTCATTTAATAAAGCAATGCAGTGAAGATCTAATAAAACTGCTACAGAAGCTGTCAGCATCTAAGCTAATCTCCGTGCAAGCAGTCACCTCCTGCTGTCATGTCGCTCGGATCTCCCACCTCTTGCTCAGAAAGCTGTTTGGGCCGTCCTGCCTCGGGCCACTCACAATCGCTATCGGTTGGAGCTTGCCAAGAGGGATCTGTCTGATTATAGACAATGAAGCAGGCTGATCCAGATGAACTGCAACATTATGATAGAGGGATTGTCCAAGTTGTGTCTCACTGTACACTGCATGACAAACAGTCCAAGCAAGTGTTGAGTGTAGCATTTTACTCAAAACAGATTACCAGAGCATCCGGTGATAGACTGAATCTTTATATATGAATGAATTAAAGTGGGCAGAGCACAGTAAGAACAGTTCTACAGGCAGTAGATTTTATTTCTGACATATAAAAATAATCCAAGTTGGTCTTTCTGTGATCGTTTTATTTGCTCATGCCACTTCAGCATGAGTAATAAGAAACTGCTCTCAGCTTCATCTATACATTTCACATAATAACAACTCAACATCAAAATACAGTTATGACCAACTTTCACTACTGGAAAGAGCAAAACAGCAGTGAATGTGAGAGGCATTTGTCTTAACTATCTAAAGGAAAAAGACACAGACTACCTGATTTCCTGCAGTGGTGTTTGTTGGAGAGTCTGGCACAGCCTCTGCTTTAGTCCATCATCAGAGGCACATACAATGGACCATAACATGATCAAAGTACAACACAGAGTGTAATATCACATGGGTTCATTTCCTGTTTTACAGTGGAGGGGGGGAGGGGGTGTGCGTCTCACTGTGGAGGAGCAGCCATCACATCGATGGGAGATAAAACTTAAACTATGAGAGAAATGTTGTGTACATGGTTGAATATTTATTCCTTTTAAAGTTGATAATGTTGTTTTTTTCATGTAAATTGAGGAAGCAAAAAGCAGTATCGGCCACAAATATCGGCCCAAGAGAATCGGTCATCGGCTAAAGATGACGGAAAAAAATCGGTATCGGCATCAGCCCTAAAAAATCCATATCGGTCGATCCCTACATGGAACTCCATCCATAATCTATATTCTTATCCCTTTTGGGGTCACAGGGGTCGCGGGGGTCTGGAGGTCTGGAGGTGGGAGGCGCTGTACACCCTGGACTGGTAGCCAGCCGATCACAGGGCCGCATAGAGAGACAGACAACCATTGATGCTTAAGCTCAAACCTAAGGGCAATTTGAAGTAAGTAATTAACCTAATGAGTATGTTTTTGGTCTGTAAGAGGAAGCTGGAGTGCCTGGAGAGAACCCACACATGCACAGGGAGAGCATGCAAACTCCAAATAGATAGGCTCTTACCAACGAGGCTATAAAACTTAAAAAACAATCAAAAAAATTTCAAAGTCAATCTTAAGATGTACAGGAAACCAATGGAGACATTAAAACTGTTGTTATATGGTCAAGTTTTCTTGTCCTTATGAGAACAGCAGCATGTTGCACAAGCTACAGAGAGTGAAGAGATTTGTGCAGACCAACAACAAGTTGCAATAATCAATCCCGGGGGTTATAAAGGCATAAATATAACCCTTTCAAGGCCACTTTTATTTAAATAAGGCTTCGCTTAAGCTAGTAGTCTGAGTTGGAAAAAGATAGTCTTGACAACAGAGGTGATCTGCTTGTCAGATTTTAATGTGTTGTCAAAAATAATACCAAGACTTATACTAAGATGAGCTATAGTTGGAACCCAGAGGGCCAAGAACACCTGTTTCATTTATCAAATTTGGCTGTCAAAAATAATGACTTCCATTCAAGCGATAAAAATTTAAGACCATCCAGCTTTTGACATCTTTTGAACAGGTCAACAATTCATGGACTGATTCTGAAGAAAGTGTTTCAAGAAACACAGAATGAAACCCATTTAGATCTGAAATATTACCATTAACTGACTTGAATGCTAAAGAAATGTAATAAACTCAAAACGTACGTCTGTAGAGGTAAGACTTGGCAAACATTAAGGCTGTACACTGAAGCTCACAACATTTCACAAATCTGCATGTTGCTGTTCATGCTGAGGTGTCAGTCTCCACCTCCTTTATTCTAAATACGTGGAGACAATGAGAGGAGCCCTGCTAAACGGCACAGCTCTGAGGCAAATGAATTGTGTTACCTCATTGAGAGCAGAGCTGCCTGTCTGTTCAGGGAGGACGAGGACTAAAGCCCTTAATCCTCACATTGATTCATAAGAGGCTGCTAGGTTTTCTAAAGTCATCTGAGGGGAAGCGTGCCCTCATGTCTCACATGGTGGGACATTTAATACAATAACATTACCAGGGCAGGGTACATCAGTTTAGGAAGAGATACTAATACAGTCAGGCCACACTGCTATTTAAAGATAGCAACACACTCGTAAACAGGAATCGGTGCCAAGACCAGTGAGGATTGACACGGATACTGTTCGGTATGAGATGCTATTAAACTGCTAAATTTGGAGCACAGATTGAATGTGATAATACCAAATCCAGCGCTAACCACACTCAGGCATCAACAGCTCTTTACAAGACAGAAAATAAATGTAAAACAGAGGCAAGAAATGTAAAGTTAATCCCGTCATGGCCAAGTGTGAGCAGTAATAAATACATGACTCAGCTTTCAGCAGCGACTGTGAGCCAGGAAAAGGCGCGGAGTTCATTACAAGCAGAGCGCTACTACATATCGAGAATAAAACACTTCACTGTAACAACACATGGGACTGTGAGGAGGAGGGCTTTGTTGTCTGGAGGATGAATGCGGGCTACAATTTGTGTTCATGGGGAGCATTATTACAAGATTTACTAAATACACTGAGGCACATTGTAGAGTGTGCAAATAGGGAAAGATGAGAGCTAGATAAGACATTGACAACATCAAGGGGTCTCTACTGGTGGGTCGAGACCCTAGTGTGGGTCACAGAAAGTCTGCAAACAGAACCTCAGAGCAGACATCACTTATATCTTAGTTTGCTCTGAATTATTGTAATACATTTTGGTGGTGCCCTCAAGGTAGAAATTGAAGTACCGTAATTTCTTGATGATAACACGCACTCGATTAGAACACGCATCCCATATTTTCGCAATTTTTGCCTGGAAAAACACTGCACTCGAATGTAACACACACAAATTTTGCCTAAACCTTACTCTCTGATAACTCAAAACTTACCTTTATTTGAAGTTTTAATCAATGAAATTTCAGTATTTTCACAACAAATACACAGTTCTATCTATTTCAAACGGATGCAGAAACACCTTTTGCTTCACGCAAGCGCAAGTACTCGATTTCTACCCGAGCATACTCAGTCATAGTGTAGCGACCAATCAGAGAGCAGCTATCAACATGCCAATGTCTTCAACCAATCGCAGCACAGCTATTTTGCATCCCTTGCTCACAAGATGGCAGCGTTCTGTGTTTGCCGGTGAGTGGTAACAGATAGGAAATTAAACAATGAAAACACAACATTAAACTAATTAAGACCCAAAATATTTGATTAAAACCGTTTAACAGTCAGTTTAATAAGAATTACGCAGGTTTGGAGGGAATGTTTCGCAGAGAAAGAGAATATTTCACTTTTTGTATCAGATGTGTTTCAATCGCAATATTGGCAAGATGGAATAATTTAAGTAGTTTGTTTGTACTCGTGTATAATACGCACCTGAAAAATTATGGCTCATTTAAAAGCAAAAAAGAGTGTGTTATAATCAAGAAATTACGGTATTAATATTGAGCATTGATGCCTTCACCTGTACTCTACCGGTATTGACTACTCCCCCTAAATATTGATATCAACTAAGTACTCTAACAAATGTTTATCTGTGAAGTTCTATGGACTGTTTTCGTTCTTTCTCTCTTGCTTCCTGCCAAGACAGCAGCTTACTCCATGACATGTGACCATGGAGATCAATTAAACTGATCAAACAGCACTCAACTGCAACTGCAGGCTTTTACACACAAACATAACACAGTTTTGTGGCAAACTAATGTAGGACTGACAGAAAGAAAACACAATCTTATGGATTTCTACTTCAAAAATATCTTACAGTAACATTTTAAATGATGTAGAATTAATTATTTTCAGTTTTAAAAGATATATAAATCAGTTCAATATGGGCCTACATTGATAAAGTTGTTTCATTTGTATTTGTATTTATGGAATAAAAATCAAGTCATCCAGAAAAAAACTAAACATGTCACTCAAATCGTTGATGGTGGAATATTTGATTGATTTATTATTTTTGTACTAAGTCTTAATACTGAACTAACTTTAGGATCTGATGGTCTAGAGTGTGAACAACACATTTGCTTTACGTGCTTTAAGTCGGCAAAAAACATAAAAATTCAAAAACATGTTTTATACATTGCAGGAGGTAATCGGTATCTGAATCATATATATTTGAAAAAGCCATGTAGTTCCCATTACTACCTCTAGATTGTGGCTAAAATATCTACTTCAATTTGAAAAATTCAAAAGAGTTCGTTAATTCCTCAAAAAGTTAATGCTATCAAATTATATATATATCAAATTAGGTTATATATTTCTGCATATGGGACAAAAAGCTAAGTGTAATTTCAGGAATAAAAAGTGAAAACATAAAAAACAGCACTGGGCTGATTGGACACCGCAACTACAATACTTTACTTTTCTGAGAGCAACTACTGCTGCAAAATCAATTGGACATGACCGTGATATGAGCCTTTGCAATAAATGAATTTCAAAGGTCTGACTTTATCACAACAAATTAAATGTTTTCTTATGTAATCAAACAAAGTCTGCGGTGTGATGGACCTGCTTTCTTCCCTTTAGTTCCAGTCAAATGAGGCTAAATCTGGCTATAAGCTAATTCTAAACGTATTTGTACCAGTTAAGCAAAAAAAATCTATTTGGTTAAAAAATATGATGCAGCAGTAACTGTTGTATAAAACAGAATGTGTTATCTTCTTTTTTAACTCCATGTAGGTCTGTTAGCGACCCTTTTTGTTTTGCTTAACCCAAAGCAAAGTGACACATCGGCTATGCAGTATGCCGATTTAGTGCCAATACGAACGGGCTTGTCCAATTAGTAAGGCGTTAGAATGTGTTCACTGAAATGTGCAATCATTTCAAAGTTGACTTTTCAGTCTGCTCCCACTTAAAATTCATGAAATCACACAAAGCCCTTGGCCCCATCTGCAACAATGTACAGCCTAGTTTCCATGTTGGTTCTCTCATTACCAGGGCAGAGCTGCTCAAAATCACTGTGGCTGATGTGTTTAATATTAAGAGAACCTCCTATAAGCCCACTTCAAATATACCGGACTGTACCTTTAAGTTAGGGATTTCTGAAACATTTATTTATTTATTTATAGTTACTAAACCATTGATACTTTACGCCCATGCTGGGGTGATAGAAAGATGGTGTGTTCACACAGTGATGACCAAAAATTAAGCGCAGCATTGGAAAGGAGTGAGCTGCCCTTCCAAAAACTCAAAACACTTTCTTTACTTTGAGTATTTTACATATGTTGTAAATCATTTTTCTAAAAGGATAAATAATAAGTAACTGAATAGTAGAATAATTTAATTTTAAGGAATATGTAATATTGCATTTCTGCTGATATCAATAAGGCTTATTTCCTCACTCTTTGTATTGATATTCTTTGTCATAACAAAGGCTCCACTTGACCAAAATTGACCAGTCCTTTTCATGGTGACAGTTTTGTATAAGGATGTATGTATATATGTAAAAACACACATTTACTTTTATGTATGAATGTACCGTAGTGTATATTTTGAGATATGTAACAGCACAAATAACAGGTAAAAGATCGTGTGATTGTGTGAAGACACTGTATGAAAGGACAAATCTTGGACAAAGGGTAGGGTCACGTATTTTATTCTTCCTCCGGCCTCCTTTTATACCTGAATGATGTGTATAATGCCTTTTTAGGGTAAGTGTGTATGGATGGGTTCACATGTGCAATATACATGTGTATTTATTTACTAACATGAATGTCTGTGTAGATATACACAGACATGTGTACTTGTATGTATTATGCATATCAATATTATTGTATCATGACTTCATTTATTTTATTCTACTTCATAATTATTTTGTTGTTGATTCATTTTTACTTTTCTTTTTTATTTCATTCATGCTTGGAATAAACTTAAGTTAAATTTTATGATAGAAACAAATGTGAAGCAAGTAAAACAACATTTTAATCTTTAATAAATTACACTTTTGATTGAAATGGGTCGACATTCACTGATGTTGAGGTAAACCATTATGGTAAATTTGTACATTTTGTCAACTTTACAGCTATACCATTTGGGTTATTTATGGTCAGTTGACGCAGCCAAATATTGGTTGGAAATATTGTCAATAATTTTCAAAGCTGCTCACACAATCTGATATTGCTCTGATAATATCATGCATAAATAATTTTAACACATAGTAAATAAAGTTGCTTTTAGGGAGCAACTTTTCCAATAGATACTAGGTATAAGATTATAATTTGGGGGAAGTAGAGACTAAATTAAATGACTGAAAATTTAGATAAAGACTTACCAATTTCTTTTATATAAAGAAATTTGGTCATCATTTAGAAGGGAGAAAACAGAGCACCTTCAAAATATTTATCATATATTGTTTCCAAAGTTTCAACTGAAGGCTCTCTAAAAGCTATAAAATGTAGGGTTGCATGAGAGTTTTTATTCCAAACGCTGCATTGTGAGGAATTTCTTAATAATTGGATAATAAATGTAAAGATTTGGTACTTGGCACAGCTCTTTGACAATGTCCTAGTTCAGAGCATACTTATAATCATTTCCCTAAGTCTGTACATGCTGAGGCTGATAAGTTTGCCCCCTGCACCTTCACATTTTTACCCTTTCTTCTGCTGTAACAGTCTCTGAGACCTGCAGCCGTCTCCCTCTCCCCCTGAGCACTGCAGACACTGTTTGGTGAGCTCTGGTCCTCGGACTGAACAGGCAGACAAACTAATCCTGCCTTTTTCACGCACAATAGCACAGGTGCCTTCGCATTGTCTCCCCCCTGGCCGTCACACAGTAAACAAAAGCAGAGATGACAGTCAGCGTGGTGTCCGCCTCCACCCACACCGGCCGCGCTCTTACCTCCTCGGTCTGTCGCTCCGGGTCCCTCCTGCGTTAATTGTCTCTGCTCCACTGCGACGCTGCTCACGAATGTAAGCTGGTGTTATTCCATAAAGACTGCTGCCGCATTTTACATCCACAGGAACAGCAGCGTTGGCTGGTGGCTGCTGTGCGCTGGTGGATAAATGCCCTCTCTGTGCACGGTGCAGATCTCCTCCAGGAGGAGTGTGCAGGACTCTTCAGGCTCCCCTTGCTGCTCTCCTCATGAAGCGGTGGATGAGATGAGTGTAACTGCCCGTACAGTTTGGCACACCGTGCAGATACATTTCTCCCGATGCTGCTCCGCCTCTCTCACCCTGATTGGTCCATCAGAGTCGTGCAGCGCCCCCATTCACCACTACGCGTAACTGCACGCACCTGCAGAGCTGGATTCTCATTATCCTGCTGAGGGACCGGGGAGGCCGCCGCCGCCGCCCTCATAGGGGGTTTTGGGATTATGAGGGGCTAATGAGGAAGTTTCAGAGATTACTGGAGGTCCAGGCTTTGGCAGTGTTGTTCCATTCTCAAGATAGCCTGTGTATGACAAAGATAAATGTGCATTAAAATGTTAGAGATTATCATATTATAGTCATAGAGAGCCTTCCTGCATGATTCCCTTCGTCCCTCATTTCCCTGGCCTTGCAGCTTCACTCCCAGAGTTATAGAGCATTTACTGTTTCTTCATGCACTTCTTATTCTCAGCTCTAAGTGATGGAAACACTTGAATTAAGGGCCAGATCAAATACTACTCAAACTTAAACTGTCAAGCACAAAAAAATGTGCATTTTAAAGCAAGCTTTAAAAAAGACTACACATTTAAATTACACTGTGCTTTGATTTAATGCTTTTTTGTCACCAACATTTTTCATCATCTATTAAAATCAAACACTAATAAATTATTTCAAAAATTCTAAACCTTTGCATGCCAGGTTTTTGTTATCGTGCCACTGTGCTTTCAGATGAAAAAATTACAAACTAGAAAACTACGCCGAGAGCACAGCCCTCCGCCAAGCAGCTCAGTTACGGCAGTGGCTTTTCCATAACCTCTGTAAAAGATTCAATTCTGGATCACCACGCGCTCCGATTGGACAGCCGAGTCTCCACTCATGTCTGTCCATGTGGAGAACTCCTCCGCTTGCATTGCAAGGGAAGCTGGGAAATGTAGTGACATAGGCTTGAAAAATGTTGATGTCAGTTTGCAAATAAACTACAATTTCCATAATGGGGTAAAGGGGGTGGAACCCCCACAACAGCCGAGGAGAAATGAATGGGATTTGCCATTATAAACTTCAGTGTTTTTTTGTGATGTCAGTTTGGATGGGATCCAGATGAAATTGACCATGATGGTAGGGTTATATTATATATTCTGTAAATTTTGAAGCGAATCCATCAAGTGATGTCAGAGATATGATTTTTTTAAAATATGGCCCAATGTTAAGTAATGGGAAAACATAACCTCCTTGGCGGAGGTGATTATGAACAATTTTCTCTTGATTACTTCATGCAAAGTAACTTTTTTTTTATTAGAATTGTTCACACTGGTTGTATTTCCATTTTTCTTAGGCTCAATTTTTAAATCAACATCAATCCTAGATTAGAAATTCAGGCTTTTGCCATGGTGCCCCCATTTTTTTGCGGTGAAAAAAAAGAAACAGAAATAATAAATTATGTTCAATACATTACACGCAATAATCAAATAATCACACTCATTTTCAAAAATCAAAAACACTATAACTATGTCAACAGTGTTGTTTTAAGATATATTACAGAAAAGGGGATGTTAATATCCTACTCTGTGAGAGTTAGAAAGAATGTACATCTTTGTGTATGCATTATGAGAAAGTATATCCCTCTAAATATGAAACTCTATTTTCAGTCTCTGCAACACTTAAGCTTTTTAGTAAAATAGTCACCAATACATGTATTTTTCAAGATGATTTATTAACTTTTTTTTTTTTTTTAGTTATGATCAGCCTTGGAAATTGAATAAATGTTATCATGGTATGACTCAGAGTATCCTCTATGAAGACATTCATAGCCAAAAACAGCTTGTGTAGGGTATCAAGTAAACATCCCAGCTTGACTCATCTGGTCACCAGTGCAACAATGTTGAGTTTTACAGGAATTTGAATGATGACGATGGTCTGCACTAGATCACACTTTCCCTCATCTGTACTTTGAAATTGCCATTGAATTTTGATCATGATTTCTTTAGACACATCATTGGTGAAATATTTGTTTGGTAATTGCCTTGGATGACGGCAGCCAACCTGTGGATCTTTTGCTGCTCTCTTTCACACTCCAGTTTCCAATCCCAGCCTCCATCCTACCTGATAAGGGATAAAAGCCCAAATACTCCCCCCACACACACACACACTCACACACACACACACACACACACACACACACACACACACACAAACAAAAAGGACATGTCTTTGTATAACCATTATTTATAGCCATTCCTGTTGATCAATGTGCCATGCTATTTTGAATTGTCTTATTAGAAAACAATGCCCTCTAAGCTTTTTAAGTCCTAAGCAATGAGTTCTTCCTAATCATAGCTTGGGGAAAGGGATGATTGGGTATTGACAAAAGAGAGTAAAGACAGCATGCAAGACCGCCCTCCAATTTACCCTCATCTTTAGGTTCTGATTACTCCATTTATCGACCACATGAGGCTATGCTTTATCTTAACATTCTTAGGATGTAAGTGTTGTTTAATATTTTATTTATTATGGCACTTTTTACATTTCTTTTACAGTTGAGACTCATGTGACCTCCTCATTTTAGTTAAGATGATTGAACACTGAAGCTCAAATAAACAGCTAAATGCTCTATAATTAACTCTTTTATCCATGAAGGAGGAAACAGATGGACTCACAGTTCTGTACTTTTTTAGCCACTTTGATAAGCAGTATTCTAAAGATAATGAAAAAGCTTACATGGTTTCATATTCTTATATGTTTCAGAAAGTAATTTATATTACTGTGGTGCAAATGTTTTAAAATAAATGATATAACCAGTCAGAATATCTTTATTTTAGCTAAATTTCCCAGTAAACATTAGATATTTAATTACAGTAATATTTTCACTGTGAGAGGTTACAGTTTAATAGTAATAAAATAAACTCCGGAAGAGCACATTTCTAACTCAAAATAGAAGTGTTGATAATAAGTCACATTGTAAAGGGTGTAAAGGGTGTGTAAATGTGCCAACTGTCCAAAAAGAGTTCAGTCTACTATCTGTGGTGTAGACCAATATAGACATTTTAGAAGTGTTAATATGAACTCTAGTTGTGTTGATTAGAGTATGCAGGTTTTGCTGTGTAAGTGTACACAAACTGTGTGCACGAAGAAGAGTAAACACTCGCTAGCTGACCATAGGGGACACCAGAAGCATGGGAGTTTATCTCAATGTACATACAGAGGTGTCCGCAAGAAAACAGTCCACGTTACAGGAAAGGAGAGAGAAGCTTTGTAAGGATATATTTTCCAGCTTGAACGAGCTTGACTATTACAGTCGGAGATGGTGAGTAATGTGCCTGTGCACAGAAACAGACCCTGTGTGATTAAAAGCATTATCATGAGGTTGTATTCAGTCATCAGCTTGGACGCCTGGTAGCTGTAATGCAATAGTTATTACTTTTACAGCTGCTTAAACTACTACAGCAGTGTGATGAGTAAATGTGTTGCCCTGTCTGTGTCGGTTCCTGGGACAGTTGTGTTCTCACTGCAAACAAACTGCTCTAGGGGCAGACTGGAAGAGCTAAAACCACCGATTTCAGACAATCTTGGTACGTTTGTTTGTGCTGAAACATGAATCGATTGCTGTGCTCAAACAAAGCGTTCCAAGCACAGAACACCCACTTGTGTGGAACAGCTCTCCCAAGCAACCTTCAACCAGAACAGCACTCAATTTATTGATAATTACTTTGAATTGAATATTCTTTCTTTTTTTTGCTTTTTGGGGGATAATTATCTCATAACTAATCAGATTGGCACAAGCCTCTAAATAATTAGAACAACATCACATGCTTATTGCAATAGAGGATATTTTTAAATTTTGTTAGTGTTGATTAATCAAACTGATCAGTAGGTGCATTCCCAAGAGACCCATCCTCGTATTTTGAGGATGAGAGCACACATTACACCCATTTATGGCTCATTCCTTTGTAGTTGTTAATAAGTGGCTGTAAAATCAAATGTCGCAGATGTGGACCACCAGTTTTGATGCTCTTGAGAGAGTCATTATTAGCCCCGACCGGAGCTTTGACTCATTAGTTTATCACAGGTGATTAATTTGTGACACTGACAGCTGGTTTTCACCTGGAGCACCTCAGTGAGGCAGCTATTAAGCTAATTGATCAGACTCAGTCATGTCTGCAGATAATTACACAGAGAAACAATAAAGCTCTATTGGTGGGGAAATAGAAACAAACTGTTCATGGTATTTCACCAAGTGCAAACATGTTATTTCATTGTTTTTGCTTCCTCATTTGTGAAAATTAGATCACATAAAGGTTGAAGTTATCCTTGATCATAACCTGCTGTGAAGACAATTAGAGCTGTTTTGGTGTCTGAAGGCTAATAGTGTTTCAGAGGAGCCACCCTTACCTCAATTCTTTTTTCCAAATCCTCATTCCTATTTGCTTTGAGCTGTAACATTGAGATCAAGAACAGATGCAGAAATGGGATGAATACTTTGGAATAATGGTCGAAGCAGGTTTTGAAAACTAAATCTATTCCTGAAGCAGTGTCTGTTTATAAGCTGAGACCCTGATGGTCAGGGCAGCTGCTCAGTCAGTCATGAGTTGGAAGATGGGATTTGTTGCTGCTGTTGATACAGGGGTAAACAGGATGAAGGACGTGGTCTTGATTTGTCTTTATGGACAGTTCTATCAGCACCTTGTCTGTCACAGTCCTTCCCTTTGTCTTCCTCCACTATTCCCACTGTTTACCCCATGGAAAGGCAGAAAAACTAAAGGCCCATTACCTCGACCACAGCTTTGGGTTCATACAGAGGGCATCGTGAGAAGGATCTGGTTGATGCGGAGTGTCTTCATTTATAATTTAGACCCTTCGGTTATATGATTTGTTCTGTGAGAATAACTGACTTTCACTACAGCAGATTATTTTCCTGTTACAATTCAAACAAAAATATAAAAGAATGCACAATTACACATTAATGTCTGATTATAATCTTTCCTTAAATAATGTCAGACTTGGATGCAACAGGTGAAATGGTGTGCTGCTTTCTCTGTCTGAACTGTTTATGGCTTACAGATGTTTTTCTTCAACTACTTAAGATTACACTGAATTTAGCTGTTGCATTGTTTGTGCAAGAAAGGATTAATGATCTATGTCATTCCATTACATGCCCAAGGCTGCAGCCACCAGGCTGCATTCATGCGGAAGAACTCTTGTATCTTACATCACAGTAAACAGACAGCTCCCCTCCCCACTGCCAATGTCAGTCCATTATGAGACCTTGATTGGACATTTAAAGTCATAATGAACTCCCATAATTCATTTTTCCTCAGGCTGAACTGGTCACAAATGATTGCCTGTGCTTTTCCTCAGGACAGATTTGACAGCAGGCCACAGCTTGTTCATGCTGGTAATTGTCACCACAGGTGTGTGGAAATGGACAAGTAGGTGTGTTTTGTCCGTGAGCGCTGTTAGGGACATTCATCTTGCTTGTGTTTGTCCTTATATGAGGTGTGGTTGGGAGCATTGTTGCATCTTGTTATCTGGAGACAGCAGAAAGCAATTTTACAGGCAACAAAATAGATAGGGTATTTATTCCACTATTTTCTTGCAATTTGAAAAACACTGCAGTGATGCCCAGGAAAAAGGACAAGCTCAAACACCACAGCTAAATCTCAGAAAACAAAGGTGGACTCTTTCTGCTTGAACACGTGGTTTGTCCACATGTTTTCACCTCATTGAAGAGCAGATTCTTTAAGCCTGTTTATACAGAAAACATCCATATTGGACACTAAATGTCCTATGTCCTGCAAAATCAATTTTATTTACTTAGAATATTGTTGGAGGGGCTTGGGAAGCTAAAGGGAATAATGTATTTGACTAAACTCTCAGTTTACAAGGAAATGGACTATATTTCTTTAAAGAAAATGCTCCTTAAAACTTCCCTTAAATTTTACAGCCTCCGCAAACATGTATGTTTTCTGCTCATCAGAAGCAGATGACACAACTGTTAATAAAGTCCGCTCCACAGCCTGTATCCTTTTCTCCCCCCTCCCATTAGTCATTGTTTGGGCAGTAGACATAAAGAGTCAAACACAACAGGACAAAGGACCTTTGAAACACCAAGCTAACTGTGCACACAGTGCTATATATCTTATGACAACCTGCAATCTTACTTACTGCTTGCTTCAATCTTACTTGATCTTTTAAGTAACTGCTGCTGTCTTACATTCTGTTTAACCTACAGCTTGAAGTTTTGCTCATCAAGCTCTGGCAGTGCCTGAATGGCATGAGGATGAGCACACCCATCAAATGTTAAGTTTACTCGTATTCTTATTTTTGTACTGACTTTTATTATTTATACTAACGCAGCACCATGGGCCTTTGAGTATTGTAATTTCAGTCCTTTATATGTTTACGCATATTGCATTATTGACAATAAAGCTACCTTGAACCTTGGATCTTAAAAAACAGTACAAGATGAAGAAAAATCACAACATGTTGGACTGTGTATCGTTTGATATTAGTGGTGCTGTAGGATGTTGCCTATTTTGATCCTTCGGGCAGGTAAGGTTTTAGGAGCACATGACAGGTGGGCACTCAGCCACTTATCATTCCTGACAACCTGTCAGCACCACCAGCAATGTTTGCTGCCCAAAGGATCAATGTGTTTATGTATGATGAAGTTTAGGGGTGCAAGAGTTCAAATGCCTGAGGCTCCACAGGCAAGGGACACAAACCCCTTTTTCAGCTGCATTACCAACTGCTGTAACTGGCAGTAGTGCCCCCAGCTACCAAACCAACTTCTATGTATGTCTTTATTGGGGATTGAGGCAGCTACCCTTTGGTCCCCAGCCCAAGACCTTACAGATTGAGTTATACTGCCACTGTTGCTGAAAGAAGACCAAAAATGAGGAAAAAGTGGAACATGAGGACAACAAAAGCCATAACTGAGCAGCTTGGCAGAGGTCTGCGCTCTCGGAGTGCTTTCCTAGTTTTATATAGATCTATGCTGTGTCTCTGTCCTCACTTTGTGCATAAGCAATTTAACCAGAAGAAATTTTATAAAAGATTCATTCTACTGTGTTGTCCAGTGTGCCAGCTTTGGCATCTGACCTGAAGAAATATTTTTTGATCTTTTTTTATTAGCCTTATTTAACATGTGTCGCACAGTATCTGAACTTTTCATTACACTGAGAAATCAAGACGGCTCAGAAAGCAAATCCTTTAAAAAATTCCAGGATCCGCAACTGAATTTGGATCACTCTGAAAATCGAATGACTACTCTCTTGTACCACGACCAGCATTCCAACATAAAAATCCAACGGGAACTTAGTGGGTTATCTTGCTTTGACAGACAATCAAACAAGAAAACTGACCAAAGCATAACCCCCTTGGTGGTGGTAATAATTACTCTGTTTAAAAATGGTTGTCCAGTTTTTCAGCTGATAAGTCGAACACAAACTCTGGAAGGAATAATTTTCTTTCTTCAAAACACCAAGTCGTGCTTTATTACTTTCAAATTGCTTCACACTCATTTGGTCCAAACGAGGAAATCAGAACAAAAGCACAGAGATAAAATTCTGCACTTGTAATCTGACTTCATAAGTTGATTTAAGGAGTTACAGATTCTTCATTAAGACAAATTTTGTTGAAAAGTGGTTTGTGTTTCTGCAGATGTAGTTTTACTCTGGTGAAATTAGAATGAGTTACACCTTTCTTTTCCTGGTACCAGAGAAATTATGTTTGCCAAAACCTCCAGTGAGAAATGTTATGCTGTTCTGTGGATCCAATAGTCTTTTACCTTTCTCAGGGATGGACTTAGAAGGGACAGGAAAACATCATAGAACAAAACTTCTGGTCTGAAACTAAATGATAATTATTATTCACAATATGACTTGGACACTGACTCTCCCCAACGACTCTGCCATCTTGAGTTACGGTCAAACCCTGTGGCAGTTACAGCACTTTTAAAAAATAATGTGCAAAACACATAAAGCACAGAGTGAATAAGCACTGAACTTAAGCTGTCATTTTGTGGGCATGGATGCCTCTTGGATCATTGTGGCACCAAGCGTGAAATGAATGTAAAATCACCCATGATGCCTCTTTGCTTGCATTTGTTCTTTCAGGGCCCAGATGAGCTGACATCAGTGTTTCAATCTGTGTCTGGACCTTTTGATTCACAGTGTATCTTTGTGTGGAGCTGTTACTGCATGGTGAGTGCATAGCTGGCAAGGCTGTGTGGATATACTTTTTAATATTTTTATTTTATTACTGTGCACAACAGAAAACTATATAGTTTGGCTTACATATTTGCCTGAAACAAATGAGCCTGAAAAGTTAGACTAGAATGATTGAGTGAGTAGCTCAATGCCTTTGGTTATGCCTGATGACTGCAAGCTGTGCTGCATGAGGATGGTAGACGGTGTTAGAAAAAAAGACAAAAAGGATGAGTGATGAGGAGGCTTTCAGGCTGAGAAAACAGGAGCAACACCCAGTTATGATACATGGTTATTGTCTTTTTAAAGGCAACAGAAGTGTTATAAAGGCTCCAGGACAGAAAGACTTCCAAAACATCACTTCCTGTTCCACCTGCAAAAATTTTTGCTTTCTTCAAAGAAGGAAAAAAATAAAGATTCCACAATTTTAACATTTTTATTAGCATGTCACTTTCTGTCACTTAGGGGGATTTTGGCCTGGGAATGCTGTTTTTTCTTTATTTTTCTTTTTTTTCAGTTTTACATGAATGGCTTATGAGCAAAGAAAATGATTGGGCCGGTTAAAAAAAAAAGGTGGATTTTTTTTTTAATCAGAAGAAAGTAAGAATCCTTTTTAGATTAAATTCAGAATTCTGTAATTAAAGTCAGAATTCTGAAATGAATTCAGTATTCTGAGAAAAAAAAAGTCAAAAACCTGAAATCAAAAGTGTAATTCTGAAGAAAAAAAAAAGTGAATTCTGAAATTCGAGTTTGAATTCTGAGTTTGAAGTCAGAAATCTGAAACTAAAGTAGTAACTCAAAAATTAAATCAGTATTCTGAGAAAAAAAAAAGTCAAAATTCTGATATTAAAGGTGTATTTCTGCAGGAAAAAAAATGAACCTGAAATTATAGTTGGAATTCTAAGATTCAATTCAGAATTCTGGAAAAAAGTCGGTATCTTGAGAATACTGCAATGTTGATTTTTGTCAGATACATACCAAAATTTCACACATGCCTAGAAATTTCCAACGTTTGTTCTATCATGCTTGTAAACGCCAGCAAGAGTTAATCGCTTACCTTTTCTACCCTCAGTTACAGCTGTGTTCACCTCTGTTGGCAATCGTAGAGGTCTGCCCTTTTATATATCAATCATCTCTGTCAGGTCCAGGTTTTTCCACCTGAACTGAGCTCCTGTTGCATGACTTGAGGCATCCTTCTGGGGACAGCTGTCTTTCATCCTTTGGGCATGATGTCAGAATACTGAGACCAGCTGCAGCTGAGTGTGGTGAAATGGAACAAATTTACGCTTTTTTTTTTTTTTTTTTGTCATTTGTTGGATGGCGTCACAATATGCTTGTACAACTATCAGCAGCACCGTGCAACACTGCACCAAAATTCTTAAGTTGATCGCTCAACCCATGCATCTAAGTTGGCAAACGTTTAAATTCTGTGTATAATTAGTGAGAGGGCCGTCGGGATAAGTCATAATCTACCAGCACAATGTTTCTCTCTGCTTTAGATGAATCAAACACTGCAAAATTGACCCTGAAAACATACTTTCATGAACATTTTTATGACTTCTCAACGTTGGTCGGAATCAGCTGATATACGTTGATGTGTGAATGGGCCTTAAGAAAGCAAGAGTGCATTTTTCAGTATTGTTTAGCTGCTTTGGCAGAAAAGCATGATGTGTTAGGTGAGCAGGTCTTTAGGTGAGAAGTGGGTCTGAAAGAAATAGGATAGGAAGTGAGTAAGCGCCTTCATTTCTAGGAGCAATGCCAGGATCATTTATTGATTTGGACATTTCATTTAGTGTCGGTGTGAAGTGTCACAGTAGGTGACAAATGGATGTTTTCCTTTCATGGCCCAAAGACCCTGAGGCTCGGAGTCACCATGACAGCCTTATGCCTTTTATTGCAAAGTTTAATCTCTGACAGCAAATGTGATCCTTGAATTCTCTGCTGCATGTTTCAGTGTGGAGTTATGCCCAGAAACAGAGTGAAGACATAAGATTAGTTTTGGAAAAACAAAGATGAAAAGCAGCTGGTAAAGATCAAAATGCATCCAGTTCAGGTTAAAGCCAACCCCTCAGCTGAACAGGAGTCATCTATATTTAATGTGGGTTTGATTTTCAGACTGATAAATAGTTTTCATTTTACCTTCTACACTGCTTAGAATTTTAAATGTGCACTTGTAAAAGAGCAAAAGAATCATAGAGGAATCATTAAAATTACATGCCCAACATTTATACTATATTAACCTTTAAAGCAGCTCTTCCCTTTACATGTGTTTAACATACCCAAGGGTGGTTATTCAGTTTTTATTTTTGCTATATACACTTCTAGACAAAATCTGAATATTTTTTGTTATTGAAATTCAATTGATTTTTATCCACTCTACATCTATGGCTGTGGGTGTAAAGTTTTTGTAAAAGAACATTGTTTTTTAAAGATTAAAATGTATTGTATGTAACCCCAGCTATGACACAATGAGTTCACAAATTTTGTTCATTTTCAACATGTAAGTGTCTAAAGAGCATATCTTTAAAGTTACTCTCTTAAATTCCTCTAAGGTATTGGATAAGTGTAATCAGATAAATCCCACTGTGTTATTCCTGCTCAGCACAGGCTGTTTTATAAGTATATTTTGGGGCACTTTATGCCCTTTTATAGTCTATCTCTCATCTTTTACTAAAGATGAGAGATAGACGCACATCCGTGAGATCAAATGCACACTCACTGAGCTTGTTTCTGCACAACAGCACATATGCTTTGTTGATCAATATTAGATATTTGTTGATTAATTCAGTTTGGGTTATAACGAGACTGAGAGCCGAGAGATGGTGTGTCTTTTTTAAGTGCCATTCAGTGCAAGCCATTGATACTGGCTGATAAAGAAAAAAAAAAAAAAACACATGTAGCCATCGGTATTTGATGTTCAGTCAATGGGTCTATCAAAACCATAGACCTATATTACTCTGTTTTATCTGGAGATTTGATTATTAATGAGGTTTCGCTTTAACACTTATGCAGAAATGCCTAACTTCTCTTTCTGATCATTTAAAATGTTCTGGAGTTCCTCAGTAAAAATATAATTATTAATATATTTAATAGTTTCCTGTTCATGTCTAATGTGTTGATTGTCACTGTGAACAGAGAGGAATTAAGTGGTCCAAACAAAGAACTCATCAAGTAAATAGCAAAACACTGGCCAGATGTGGGCACTGCTTTAAAGGTAATGAGAGTGAACACTTTGATTGGTTTGATCCATGTCACCCCTAAAACACACCTACAGTTTATATAATCAAAGCACATGATCTATCCTCTTTGGACCCTGCTCTAATGCCAGGAATAAGTGTTGTCAGAATAAAGTATAGACCAACACACCCAGAACCACTGTGACGCCGCACGTTCACATAGGGCCCATAGTCTGATTTTCCCAACTTGCTAGCTCCCCAAAGCAATGACACTAACTTTGTTGCTTTATGCCTCTGAAACGATAAACTGATCCTTGTGGTTACAGCTGTATTTTGCAGCTCACGCATTTGTTATGCCCATAGGGAAGACTCCAGATGACATATATTCATGTAAAAAAAGTTATTTCAGCCATGAAGTGCAGTGTCTTTTTTTCTGAAATTTTGCATCCGTGGATCCACAATGGCAAATCCATAATTAGTCATTTTTTAAGAATGTGATGTCATTGAAGTACATTTTGACCCTTTGACAAAGTGATGATGTCTTTCAGTCTTACATACCAAATGGATATGGCCAATTTTTCTTTTTCTTTTTTTGTTTTGACTGTAAAAAAACAAACAAAAAAGGAAGTATGGGGAATCTGATGATACCCTTTCAAAAGCTGTTGACAGAAATTGCATCCAAGAGTGGCATAAATAACTCTATGGAGTTCACTTGGAGTTGCGGGGCTTAAAAAACAGCATCATGTCATATTATTACTCAGGTAGCTGCAGCTCTGCTTATGTGCATAGCAGGTGCTAAAGCTGTGTGAGGAGATTTACTTATTTCTTCATCTGCTTGTTTATGTTTTGTAACAACTTTAAAGCCAGAGCTCCCTCCCATCAGTCACAGGTTGAGGTTTGAGGAGATCAATAGCCCATTAATGTTACAAGATTGAGGTCCTGACTTGAGTCTATTCCAATGATCCAGGATGGAAAAAAAAAGCTGAGCTGGCTGCTGGGTTGTGACTGTGGACATACACTGTGTGAGTCTGTGTGAAAGTTATTGCTCCAGCATGCTTAATGTGAACAGAAAGATACACAATCACATTGGTTTTTACAGCAACAGACTGACAGGCATGCAAGGTCATCTACAATCTGATGTACGACTGTTGTAGTTGGTAGCATGCAATATTTATCAAAATTTTGATTAAAAATTTAAAACACAAATGCATTCATTGATGGCCTACACCATTTCTTAATCATTTAAGTCATAATGCATATTTTATCTTTAGTTGACAACACTACAGTAGTCAGTGGTAGTCAAATTCTAGCTTTGGAATTTCCCCCTGTGGGACTAATAAAGGAATATCTTATCTCTTACCCTTGAAATAACTTTAAACTTGAATCACATTGACTCAAATCATCAGCTGTCCTGTGCCTCATACATTTCTTACTCTCATTTTAAAGTCAAATATTTGTCAATGTTGTTTGTTGTTGTGGGTCTGGCTTCATTTCTGATTCCTGCAGCTCTCATTCTGTGACTGATGTGAATCTTAAATTATCTAGACTGCTTCCAGAATGAGGGCAAAAATAATGAACTTCTTATACATTATGAAAGACAGAAGAAGAAGAAGGGAAAAATTGAACCATCATTTTATAAGTGGTTTTTGTGTTCCTTAAATCCACATTATTTTCATGTATTTCCAAGCATCCAACACTAACCAGAAGTCCTCAACCTTGCAAGGCAGCTGGACTCTCAAAAATTCCAGATTTATCATCAGGCAGATCCATCTTGCAAAACTTTGAGCTGGCAACAAAATATGGGCTGAACTCACAGGATTCTCAAAACTTCCAAGTGTCTTTCTACCCTTTTCACCTCTTACAGCATTGTTTACTTCCTTCTCTGTCTGTGATACCATCTTTGTCACTGTTCACGCTCGATGCTGATTGGCTGTAACACTATGTCTTTGGGCTAATTTGCCACAGAGGTTGGATATTTTTTAACTTTGGCAAAAGAGGTGTAGACACCATATAGTCTGTTATGAATCTTTAAATATTCTTTAATTGTTTTCAAGCGAGAGATAGGCCAGTAAGTCAACAAGTTTGTTTACAGCCCTACGATTTGCCTTTGCAGGGAGACATGGATGCAGACCATCTGGAGAGCAGAAGTCAAGTCATTAGTAGAATAAAGAGAAGCCATCATAGGACGCCATGATCACAAAACAGAGCGCAAACAAACTGAGGCTCCTCAAACATCAGACAAGTCAGCTGCTCCGCCTCCACTTTCATTACAAGCAGAGCCAGACCTTTTGTTCCCATCAAAGAGTTCATCAAGCTCTGCTATAAATAAATGGACAGTCAAGAGGACAGGTGTAAAATAATGTGTCCTCAGTATCTGCCAGCAGCTTCAAATAGAAACTCTGGTTTTAAATCAGTTATGTAGCAACAGCAGTGGTGGTTTCCCATCAGTTTAATCATAACCTCAAATTTATTTCACCAGGTCATATTACACAGCAAAATATGCATAGACAATTTAACACTATCAGAATAAATATCAGCTATTCTTAAGTATCTATACGGGTCCACACCACAAAGTGTTGTTTTCACCCTTTTTGGAGAGTTGGTACTTTAATGCTAATAAAGTCTAACTGTTAACTTTTTTTGGAGTTCAAATTAAAAACTTTGTAACACCTAACAGTGACTTTTGATCAACCCTTCTATGTAGTTTTAGGAATGCACTCCAGTTTTAACTCTATATTAACACTGCAAAGTGTAAACATTGATGTATTTAGCTACCATACAATCTTTCAGTGGGGGAAATTGGCTGTAAACAAGATTTCATGTTGTTAAAGCATGTATATTAAAAAAAAAAAAAATAGAAAACATTGGAACTACAGCTTTTATTATGTGGGATTTTGGCATTTGCTGGTAATCTGCACTCTTCCACACTATATTTTCAACTACTTCAGTGTTAAGTCTATATTAAAACTGAAAAGTGTAAACATTGCTGTATTTACTTACTGTATGCATATACATATATGTAAAAAAAAAATGCACTGCATTTTATATGAAGTGGGCTTATGGCATCTGATGATAATATGATACAGGTGGAACGATTGACTCCACAAGTGTCAGTCACTATCATGTTCAGAGATTAAAGTGAAAAGTTTGGAGTTGAAGATCCCACAGTGACACTGATGGATTTGATTTACTGAAACATCATTGTTAGACATTTTCAACTGAGAGTAATTTTTCAGGGATTTGACTCCATTAAGAGTATAATGAACTCTGCACTTGCAGACATTTTGCCAACACAAAAATTTGACTTTCCTCAAGTTGCTGTGTAGGTTGTGTTTTATTGCTGCCATACTGCATTAAGTCCTAACAAACATCAACGTCCATCCATCCATCTTCTTCTGCTTATCTATGGTAGGGTCACAAGGGCAGCAGCAGGGAAGTTCCCTCTCCACGGCCACTCCAGTCAGCTCTTCCTGGGGGATCCCGAGGCATTCCCAGGCCAGCTGGGAGACATAGTCCCTCCATCGTGTCCTGAGTCTTCCCCAAGGTCTCCTGCCGACGGGACATGCCCTGAACACCTCACTAAGGAGGTGTCCAGAAGGCATCCCAATTTGATACCTGAGCCACCTCATCTGGTTCCTCTCAACGCAGAGGAGCAGCGGCTCTACTCCGAGCCCCTCCCGGATGACCAAGCTTCTCACCCAATCTCTGAGGGAGAGCCCAGACACCCTGCAGAGGACACTCATTTTGGCCGCTTGTATCCATGAGCTTGTTCTTTTGGTCACTACCCACAGCTCGTGACCATAGGTGAGGGTAGGAACAAAGATCAACGTTAACTCTTTATTCAATCTATTAATCAATGGTATCCAAAGAAGGAAATGTATCAGGAGCACATCAGAGAGGCTTTGGAAATCCACAGAGAGGACAAAGCAGGGTATTGGATAAAACCAGTCCCTCTACATTATTCTGTTGTCATCAGTCATCAGGGACTTTAGATAAACTTTCCTATGCACCACTTATTTAAAATAGTTGACTAGAAGCAACTGTCTTCAAACTATATGAAAGTTCACTTAAATCACATTCTCAGTCTGAAAATTACTGTGATTTAGGGGTTTGAGTTGAACTGAAAAAAGTTAAAATGATGAAATAAGAATTAGTTATGTAGCTGCTTTGGTGTCAGACTCACATTTTAATAAACCGAAGCTGACAGTAAAGCCTCTGTGCACATGTGCTTTGATTGATTATTCCAAACTGAACAGTCTGTTCTTGGAGTTATTAAAAGATAATGTAGATGTACAGAGAGCTCTGACTGGAGACTTTCACAAAAGACACAAAGACACTCAAGCATAGAAATACACGGACTATAACTCATGTTTGAGTCCATTTTAATGAGCAGAAACTTCGGACTTTAATTCTAATGTGAAACTCTCTGCCTCAAACAACCTTTGAGAAATACAAAGTGATACAAACATTTGATCTGCCTAAGTTGTAAAGGGCTACCTTATGATAGACTATGGAAATGGAAATGTCATGTTTTTGAAGGAAAGGATATTATATTTCTAACTCTGCCAATGCACAGTCATGACACCATAATGCAAGATCAGTGTGAGACATGAGACTGACTGCCTAAAAAATGAAGTACAAATGAAACCAAGCAGCAACTTTCTGTATTAAAAAAATGAAGCCAAAAAACTTCAATCTCTTGAGTGTCCACTTGAGACTGGCTCCAGAAACCACAAAAGTTTATCTCTAGGACACATGAAAAACTACTTCCATGATGTTTGATGGGTTTATCTTGGTCCACTTTGTTGCTGTGTTAACCTCTATTGTGTTTTGAATGCTGCCGTTATGTCATTGCTTTTATCAGTCTTTTCATGTCATGCTTTGGAGTTTAAACAATGTAAATGGTCTTTATTTGTACAGCCCATTACAACAACCCTAGCGGTGCACCAAAGTGCTATACAATAGATAGTAAATAAAAAAGAATTTAAAAACAATAAAAAGCAATAAAAGCAATAAAATAATAATAAAGTACAATGCAATAAAATAAAGTAAAAGTGTCACCATGCTATTGGGTATTAAAAGCCATACTAAATAAATACATTTTCAGTCTAGATTTGAAAAGGCCCAGGTCAGAAATAAGACGTTTCGACGGGGAGCTTATTCCAGAGCCTGGGAGCAGCAACGGAAAAGGCTTGGTCTCCCCAGTGTTTGTATTTTGACCAGGGCACTTTCAGCAAAAGTTGATTTGACGACCTCAGAGCTCTACCAGGCTGATTTGGTGAACAGGGTAGAGTGCACGCTCCAGGTCGGGGATGAGATTCTGCCCCAAGTACAGGAGAAAAGATGGAACAAGAGATCAACAGGCGGATCAGAGCAGCATCGACAGTGATGAGGAACCTGCAGAGGTCCGTCGTGGTGAAAAGCTCTCGACTTACTGCTCGAATTCCATCCCTACCCGCTGTAGGTAGTGTCCGACAGAACAAGATCACGGTTACAGGCAGCGGAAATGAGTTTCCTTCGCAAGGTGTCCGGGTTCTTCCTTAGAGATTGGGTGAGAAGCTCGTTCATCCAGGAGGGGCTCGGAGCTCATTTACTCTGGGGGATTGGGAACCAGGAAGTGTTAAATTCTAACTCACTTTTGCATACTGAATTAATTCCTGTATCACATTATTATGTCCAGGCCGGCACTGCTTTGACTTAGAGTTACACGCTGCATTTTTGGATGGAAGTAAGCAGCCTAAGCTATCTAAGCTACCCCAGATAAACAAACAAAAAAAAAAGCTGAAGGCCAAGCCATTGGCCTCAGATCTTAAATCAACAAACATTTACTTACAACATTAAAAAGTCCAAGACCATTTCTACCGATCACACTACAGAAAAAAATAAAAAATAAAAAATGCCCTAGCCTTTCTTCTTGGCCTACTACTGTAGTGTTATTTTCTAACAAACTTACACTCCACAGAAGCACATAATCAGCACAAAATATTTTTAGTTTTCCATGAGCCAACCTGTCAAATTAAATTCTGTTGTTTGCAACTTTGTCCAATATGCTGCAGAATGCTGTCTGGATCTAAATGAAGATCTCAGCATAAATATAACCTGAGGCGTGTTTCTCCCACTACTCCAAAAAGTCTGATAATCATCTGTTTGCTTTCATCAGTAGTCAGACCCTTGTCCACAGATGAACTGGCAGAGGTGCTGCTGATGACTACAGATAAGAATTTAGAGACAAGAAATTAAACTCGGGT
Organism: Cetoscarus ocellatus; assembly: GCA_037902135.1. NCBI lineage: Eukaryota > Metazoa > Chordata > Actinopteri > Labriformes > Labridae > Cetoscarus > Cetoscarus ocellatus. The sequence continues at coordinate 2,459,698 of JBAMNC010000523.1, read as the reverse complement.
CTGACCATTTCCTCCATCCTATGGAAACACAAATGATCATCCTCTGGGCCTTTTTCTACAACAGCCGACTCCTAGGTGTGAGTGTTTGCAGTGTCCAGCACAATGTGGAGTCTTGTTGATTTGAAGCAAGTCAGGGCTTCCTGATGAGGTAATACCGTTGACAGAAATGGTCCCATCTAATTTTTCCCCACCTGCCTTCATTTTTACTCCTTGTAACATCAGGGTTCCTCTGGCAAACTGGCCATTATGCATTTGTGTTAAAAAGAGAGCCCCTTAATAGTTGTGCTGGACCAGAGTTGATTGGCAATAAAAATAGATAGCTATAAAAGTATTGCTTTTACTCCTATTCAGTCTCAACGATCACCCTGACAGTGCAGCATTTTTTTGTGGCCGCTTTACAGAGCTGAGCCTGCAAGTAAGAGCAAACAAAGAAAATAGTCCACACATGCTGGACATTCTTGTTTTGTGTACTTTCTCAATTTTCTTTGGTAGTTTGCCTTTCTGTCAGGCTTTTCAGGTGATTTATTCTGTTTTTAAAAGTTACCAACTCATGCATTCTACTCTACTCTTAAGCAACTAAAGTCTGTGCTCATGTATCTTGACACCATAAGTAGAAGCATTTCTTAATGCTTGTTTTTTGGTTTTGCCTGTATATTAAGATAATAGCCAACAACACTGGTCCATCACTAAAATTAAGATCATGATGCTGTAGTAGCTGGAAAGGAGTTGATAAACTAGACATTAAAAGAGGGCAGAATGCAAACCAAGATAAGCCATATACATTTGAGAATATGGTTAATGTTACAACAGGTAAAAGGATAGTTTGGGCTTTTTAAAGAGTGGTTGCTTGAGGCCCATAGCACTAATAAATATAATTGCAGATAAAACAACTGACCATCTCTGCCCCTGAGGCGATAAATATGGGTAAGGATGCTGTACAATACAAAATAGCAAATGATGCCACCAAAAACCTCTTAAATACCCCACTTCAGGGTAAAACTACAAAAATCAATGTTGGCTTGAAGAGAGGCCACAGTAAGATTTTTAACAGTGTTTAACTTTTCCTCGACAAAGCCCCTGTGTTTAGAGCTTTTATGTGATGTGACAGGGATTATGTATCCTTCCACCCACAAAACACTTTCCTCTGATCAGCTGTATAGATCATCGGTTTCCAGAAGAAACAACAAGCACTGACCACTAAAAATTGAACTGAAAATGAGCAATTTTGACTAGAGTGACAATGACATGCTATTTGTAGTGGGTATGAGGGACTATTTTTATGAACTGGAGTATAAAGAGGAAGAAGTTGGACTAAAGGTGCACTAACACCAAACGCAACCTGGTCGACCACTCTCCAGGTAAAGTCAATGTACAGCCGAGATGGGGTGGGGCCAACCCTCCCACGATGCAGTGGAGGCAATCTGGGCGACTTGGTCGCGTCACTCGGTCGCCAAAGTTGAAAAATTTGAACTCTTCGGGCAACGTCATATGTGACTGTGCTGTAACAGCCAATCAGTGTTGTGTGGGTGTGTGACCAGAGACTGTTTTTATTCCGGTTCAGAGTAACAATTCATGTCTGTGTGGGTAACATTAGAAGATGAGTACATTAGTTCCACCTAGACGGGACCGCATAGACCTCGCAGACGATGCTGCGGCAGGGCCATCAGCTGCAGTGTTTTGTGGTTGGGAGGTGAGTGAAAAGGATACAGCTGGAATAATGTCAGCTAGTACATCCTATTATATGAAATGATATGATCGCTGGGAAACGGGTGTGATGTCACTGAGCAACAGCAGTGGTGACAAAATGAGCTATTTACGGACAGAAGATGCGACTCGGCTGGGCAACGCAATCTCGGTCGCCAAGTCATGTTCGGTGTGAACGCAGCTTTACACACACACAGACTTTCTAAAACGTAAGCAATGGGTCAACTAAAGATCCTTTGGACTGTACAGTGTGTTTTAAAGTAACAGTGAATTGTAAACATGCTTCTAATTACCTGTCAATTTGATAGAAATTACTTCTGAAATACAGTTGACCCTTAAACGCTTTATCCCCATGAACTGTATCTGCTGTTAGCTTCTGTAAGAAGTTAATCAACTCCATATAATAGCGTGAGGTACTTTGTAGGTCCTCCAAAAATATGTTTATCAGTATAACATTTTGAGTAGACATAAAATACTTTATATGTAATTTGTTCTCCACATCAGATTCATCTTGATGTGGTGGTAAAGAGGATTGAAGAATACAGAGTAGAGAAGTGGAGAGAGTCAACAGAGTTGCTGAAGGTAGCTAAGTTTGGTCAGTCACTCCACCTTAAATCAGACGGTTGAAGGTTCAAACCCAGTTTTTTTCATTTTTCACGTGTCTTTGCATCTTTTGGCAATTTAACACCAACTTGTTCCCATTGCTGCATCAGTGGTGTGTGGGAAAACCCATGGATGCAATAGACTTTTTTTTTTAACAATGGTTAAAAAAGTAATCAAAATGAATATATGAACCTGATTTAAGTCAAAATCTGACCTCAGTTACTCCTCAGTAGTGTCAGAGTTCACCACAGTTGATAGGTCAGAGGTCTATACCTATATTGTCTTATTTGATTTGTCAGGAGTAGAGCTATTAAAGCCAAAAAACTACATCATCAATATCATCAACACCATCAGAAAATATTTTGATTATACAGAGGTTTCTTTATGTTGTGTCATGAAAGTTATTAAGTTCTGTTATACAACAAATCTTTATATTGTTAGCATCATGGCACTGTATATTCCTCTCATCTCAACACACATAATAATCCTTTTTTACAATCAATTTTCTTTATTAAGAACTGAAAAGATAGTCTGCAACATATTTTTTCTATTTTCATTGTTTATCTCTCCCAACATTGTTCAACATAGCTGCAGTATATTTCTTCCTATTTTCTGGTCATCTGCTGCTCCTATTATGTCAGAAGCCAGAGTTGGCTGTCAGGGTGTTAGAAAGAAGACGCTGTTGAGGCGGTGGTGCTGGGTGGAGGAGGGGGCTTTGTCTGGCTTCATTTTATCCTGCAGCCTGAATTAGTGTTAGCAGAGCAGACATACCAGCTTGTAAATGTACACACAAACACAGGGTTAAAGCTCTGTATGGCTTTCAGTGTCACACTCTGCTGTGGCAGCTCATGTTAGTGTCCATGTATCACAAACAAGTGAAATGTAGCATGAACAAACATTAGTCTCTTTCTTTTCCTGCTCCTCCTCTGTAGTCCTACAGGAGGGTTGACCTTTAAGCAAATAGAGTGGATTGTACTTCACCTTCGATTGAATTCAAAGGAACCCTCTGTGCTCTGTGGAGACCATGCTGTCCTGATCTACAAATAAGCTGTCAAGCTGTCCTCAGCCTTCTCTTTTATTTTCTTTGTCAGGCAGCCATTTAGGCTTTAAAAGAGACCTTTCCCCCTTCATTCTGGCCGACTGCAATGCCCAAGCATGCAGTCACATTTGTAGATCATCATATAGGATGGTTTTACATCTTTTGTGTCAGCTTTTGCAAGTATGACATCGTGGGCAGCTTAACCTGGAGCCGTAAATGTTAGATATTTATGACTTGAGATCCGAGAGGCTCCAGCACACAACTGAGGAACATAAGGCAAATAAAAGGCTGAGACAAGCCTAGAATTGCATCACTCCAACCTGGTCCATGACTGGGGGGTCTCAGGGCAAAAATTGTCCAGTGTATGGCGAGCTTTATTTGTGTATTTGCTACTTAGATGTCAAGCCTTGAGATCATAACTGGATGTTTGTTCGCCTCCAAAGTTAATAGATGTATTGCTGTTTGAAAACTTTTGTAAATGCTAGATCTTAAAGTCCATAAACTATGTTTTTCAGAGAAGGTCAAATCTGGATGCCTTTGTTGCACCCTGAAAAAGGGTGGTATTTATGAAGGGTCTCACACATGAAGCTTTCTCTCTGGCAGCTTCAGAGGAAATTTAATTTGTTTTCAAAAAGGATTTACATAGTTACGCGATGTTTTCAAGTTCACAATATTTTCCTTTTTACATTTATGTAAATTTCTTTACACATCATTGGGTCAGTTACACTTTATTTTCTTATTTATCGACTTTCTGCTTTCAAACTATTACATTTTTAAAATGCATTAAGACTCAATAAACAAAATAAACATGTTTAATGACTCTCATTCAATCACCCTTAACAGTCTTCTTATCAGGCTCTTGATGTGTATCTTTCACTTTTCTTCACATTTTCTACCTACACTTTAAAGTCAAGGCAACATTGGCCTCTGGTAGCGCTTTATTTACTGCAGCCAGCTAAACCAGCTTAAAAGGGTGTCTGACATGACACTTCCTCTCTGGCAGCATTGTGGCCAAAAGCTTCCTCTAGTGACCTATGCAGGCTTAATTAATCAATCACAGATATACAACTCTAGCAAGAGTTCTTTATGACATCCTTAAAGTGTTTTTAACCTTTAAAAAGGACTCTTTTTAACACATAAATCTTTTTAACATTTTAAACCTTACATAAACTTCTGCAGTTGTTTTTATGATTTTTGTTAACATGAACTATGTATTCTAATTATAAAAACAAGTACTTTATTCATCTGAATCTTTTTAAAACTCATTCACTTCTTCAAAAAAAGCCCATCTTTCACACCTTTAGGTCACATCAGGCTTTTGCAGAATGTACTCCCATAAAACCTAAATGGCAAACATCGAGCTCTGCTGTCATTCCAGAGGCCCTCATTTCAGGCCTTTTGTGCCACTGCTTTCCTCTGTGGCACTGATGCAGCTCAGCCTTTCATCTTTGTGAGTGTGCTGTTTGGAGCCTGAAAAACACCACGTCTATCTGGACACAATATTTTGTTCCTTCATATATTCAGTCTCTCCCATGGAGTTACATTTAAATTGACCTGTTTAGGTTTAAACAGAGGGGTTAAAAGAAGGCACGGACGCAAAAGTTACAACATTTTTACCACAAACTGTTTGAACGTCATAAGTTAATGACATTTTAACAGTCTAGCAAATGATGCGGTTTACCTCTGATAATGTATAGCACTGATGGCTCCTTTGGGAGATGCTGTTTATCACTCTGCATATTTTGCCTAATGAGGGATACAATAAACAAACTGTTGTTGCCAGAGAACTTCTTCAGCTCTTACACTGCAGTCATGGAGGAAGTTTGGAGTGAAGGCACAGGAAGTTTGTTTGATAACCTGCTGTGTTCAGGGATGAAAATGTGAGACGCCTTCAGACAAAAAGACTTCAGATCAGAGAGACAAAGGGTTAAAGCTGTGAGGACTTTAATTGTGTGTTGGTGTGTGGGTGCTGAGCGAGGAACGTTAAAAGAAAAGCGTTGAAAGCATTGATGTGTTTGAATTATTTGCTGAGCCTAACGAGTTGAAGCTATCTGGAAGTTTTCCATGTCAGAGACTCTTAGCTACATTTCAGCTTTTTCTGTTTAAATAACTCTTTAAATACAGAGTTAAAAGACCAGCTGCACTTATAAAAATGATATAATACAAGGTGTTTGAAGGAAAGTTAAAAATATAGGCAGAGTAGAAGCTATGCTAAAACCTTGTCTAGTGTTAAATAAGAGTGTACTTGTCATTTTTGAATGAGCAGGTGGTTGTCCTTCACTTTAAGTTTCATTCAAGTCTAGTACCAGTCATGCCTGAAATCTTATCTTTTTAATTCAATGCCATTTGGCAGCTGACACAAGCAGGTATGAATATGAGGGGAAAGCATTTCATTGCATATACAGATAACCCAAAAATAAACCTGAAATAAAAATGCCTCAATAAAGTATTTGGTTTACACACCGATAGTGACAAGAATAAATGGCACACAATTGGAAATATTCCAGAATAAAACATCTTAGTGAATGGGTAGATGTGACCCACAATGTAAAGCTGCCTTGAGTCATTAGAAAGACTAGGAAAAGTGCTATATAAGCTCAAGTCCATTTACCATTTACATGGTAGATGTTAAAGCAGAAAGACAAACATTAATTAAGTTTCTCACCTGCTCTCTCCAGAACCTCCAAAAACAGGAATTAAGGGTGTTTTTGCACCTGAAAGTGTTTACCAGGGTTCACACCATGGTTTTCATGTTTGTTACTTTGTATACATTTGGTCTTGTTGGTTTTGCTTTCATATTGCAATTTAATGAGCAGGCTAACAGATTTTTCATGATAGCCTTGTGTCATATCATCATCAGCTATGTAAGTCCTCTACTTTAAATTGATTGGGATGTCAGTACCGTATATCTGACATCACCACATAGAAAATTAGCAAGTAGACTTGTCTGTGTTAACATACAACATGAATGAGAGGATTAATGCTGTTGCCAAAATCTGATTTCATACTATGAGCTTTATTATCATGCAGACACGTTATCGTCATCAACAGGAAAGGAAGAGAAGCACCCGCGTGGGGAGAAAATAAAGTAACTGCATCCTCTTACTTCTATCCTCTCTAAAAAAAGCTGCAAATCTCGGCACGAGGGTCTGGACCTTACAGAATAATGTTCTCACACTGGGCATGAACTGAACTATGGTGTAGTTTGGTTCATCTGACATTTTGGTCAGGATCAAACTGAAAAGTGAGAAAGTCCAATCATTTAAGGTGTGAAAGCAAACTAAGAAACCTTTGATCAGTCAATAATATCTAAAAATCATGTGTGATTGTGGGGTTTGTGCTGGTGGGGTAAGCCTGTCTTTGCCTGCAAATGCTTCATTTTCTTTAACTGTGTGAATTTTCTTTTTACTGCTACGTTATTTTGGTCCTTTTAAAAAATAATTCTTGTCGCTCCTGAAGTTGTTATGAGATCCCTGTCACTGTCACACTGACTCAGCCATTCAGCCGGAATGGTATACACAGTGTAACATCTTCGACACATAAATCATGGTTTATGGCAGAATAACATCCATCTCTTTTCCTCTGTTCAGATTGAGTCAGTGTCAAACTGTTTTCATGCTGAGAAAAATCTCCCGTCTCATTCCAGCACAGCTCTGCTTTATTTTACACCATTTATCACAGTGAGGGCTGCTGTTTGCTGTACTATGTGACAGTTATATTAAAACTATAGTGCACAGATGCTTTATATTCACACATACAGTATATTCTGTGATTGTGTGTGTGTTTGTGTTATGAAAACCTTAAATCGTTAGAACATATAGATCTCACTGCCAGTGTGTCTCTGAAAAAACAAGTCTTTGTAAATGCCTCTTCTCTTGTGGCCAAAATCTTTATTTACCAGATGAGATTTTCTTTGGATTCTTCTGTAGAAGTAAGCAATGATGATGGAATATCCAAACAGCATGAAATTGATGAAAAATATATATTCTGTGGACAGTAGACATAGTTTATTACCAAAAATCTACCCTCTCTGAGCTCAGCTGGTGTTTGACATCAAATCCAGAATGATAAAATGCAGCCATGTCTGAAGAGCCATGTGTTGGTGTAAGGGTCCAAGCTCCAAGCTAAAATGACTGAGCTTGGTGTGCTGGGGCTCTGCTCAATCAGCATCCTGTAAGGCAGGAAGGTGAGGGAGGGAATAAATATACATAAACAATAAATATCCATCAATAATCAATGGAAACATCAGATTTCCTTAAACTAATGACCAATGGTTGAAACACGCTTTGTCGGCATCCTTTACCGTGTGGAGGGTAGAGCAATTCAATATGTTACTGTGTCTAATGGTGACTTTCAGTGTTCCTGTGTTCTTAAATGTCATTGTGAAGCTGCTGATGATCTCTTTGTTTGATTTAAAAACAGGCCCATAGGTCCTTATGATCTTGAGTTAGAGTGAGTTATTTCATGCACAAAATGTGGGATTGTTTATAGAATGGATGGATGAATGAACAGAGGTTTAACGCCATGTCCTCAGCTGAAGCCGTCTTCATGGGGAGAGCAAATTAGCCTGGCATTTTCAGATCAAGAATACACAACTTATAAAAGTATATAAAGCCTAGTGGCTTTCAAAAACTCCAAAATTTCTTCTGCTTTGACTCTGTTAAAAAGATCTTGTAGACCAGCAACTCTGTAAAACCTTTCCCTCAGAAAGATAAGATCTGCACAATCTAAAAGACTGTGTTTTATCGTCAGAGGACATTGACAACCTACGCATTCAGGAGAAGGCTCCTCTTTTAGTAAAAACCAGTGAGTCAGCCTTGAATGACTAATCCAACATCTAGTAAAGTCCACTTGATCCTTGCAGTTTTTCAGCCATTCTGATTTTAGACCGTTTATCAAAGGTGAAATTTCATATAGTTTGTTGTTTGTGCAGTCACTCCATTCAGCTTGCCATTTTGCAAAAACTTATTTGTGAATGATAGGCTTAAAATCAGAGTGAGGAATAGGACATGCTAGGGATTGTTTATACACCCCCCCCCCCCCCCCCCCCCCCCCCCCACACACACACACACACACACACACACACACACCACCACCACCACCACCAATGATACTCCTCAAAAAAGTTGGTTATTTCTTCCCTCTAATAAAGCCAACCAGTATTGTATTTAGATGATTGGAAAGCCTAATCAGTCACCTTGTTGCAAAGGTACAACCTGTGAGGATTTTGCATTTGTGGAATGAGCAACATAGCTAAATGTGTGGGTAGCGCCCCTAAAAATGTGCCGAAATACCCTCTTCCCCTGAAGGAGAGCCCTAAGTCCTCAGGGAAGCAAGGGTGAGGAACCAATCTTCTGGGGATGTTGTCTTCCTGTATAACTCACTTCGTAGTCTGTCTTTGACTTCATCAGTCTAATGGAACCTGGACATTTGGAAATGGTACCAGGGCTGAATAATGCTGCCACTATAACAACACCAGCTTTTCAGTTGCAGGGAATTTTGGCACATTCTTTATGGTGCCACCCACGTGTATATGTATATGTGATGTTCATTTCAAGATTGCAAGATCCTTACAAGTTGTACACCGTTATAAAGGTGACTAATCAGATTATCCAATGATACAGAAACAATACTAATTTGTGTCATTAAATAGAAGAAATAATTGGCTGAAATAATGTTCCCAAACTTGTGTTTAAGGTGTATTGTCTCAAATAAAACCAGGGCTTGGTACAAAAAAAAGGTTGTGGATCGCTGCTTTATAGCATTAACAGGGCTCATCTGTGTAAGACTAACAAAAAGACTGTGTGCAAGAACACTCTGAGCTAACCGTTAGATAGCTGTGACTAATAATACTTATTGAGCTGGGCCGCGTTGAGATCACTGAGAACTCATTCAGCTATCTATACTCTGAACATGGTAATGAAGCTTGCTCGTCGGGGCAGGAAAGCCAATGGAAAGTAAATACCTGCACAAATGTTCTCATGTGATATGAGAAACGTAGAACTGGAGTTTGCATGCAGAGAGGATTAAAACTTTGGCTGAGAGCTGATTTGGCATTTGTACTCTTGTTGAGGTGCGCAATTACATAAGGTATACGCTCCAGCACACACAATAAACAACATGCTGCCCAGCAACAATTTTAGGTTGCTGCTGGGACTGACAGAGATTATTACATAAATCCTAAATCCACTCAGAAAGAGAGCACAGCTGATCTCAAACAGAGAGCGAGCAGGTCAGGGTGCGGGGCTGCTCTTCCTGATAAACAGAGGGGAGGTTCAGACCTGCAGAGAGCCGGACGTAGTGCAGGGGGACTATCACTTCATCCTCACACACTGGAGATAGTGCTGGTTCTGACTGTGTGTTTCTCTTTGTACAGCTCTGTGCTGCGTTCACTGTCCTCTCCTTCATCTCCTCCTCTCCAGTGTCAGACTTAGTTAAATGTAGCAGAACAGCTGCCTGCTGCGTGCTGCTACAGATTATCAATACCTCTGACAACGTGATTTATGTGACTCATTTTGCACATAGGGTGACTGTAATGTTTTCTAAATTGTTTTTGGGTCTTATCTGGTGACTGCAAAAATATACAAAGAAAGTGTTCTGGCATAGAAAAGTGGGTTCATTTTTTTGCTGACTATACACCACAGTGACTCAAGCTTGGAGGGCTATCAGTAAGTGACTTTGCTGTTGTTAATGATATTTTAGATCCCTTTATTAATTCTAAACATAATCATCACACTTTCCAAACTCTCTGCAAAGAAATCTTGAGTAAGTAATGACTTATGTTGCAGTGTGAAGCCCGAATAATAAAAGAAAAACGTTGAATTGTGAAGTTTCGATTTCCAGTTGATGTGTTTTGTTTCTCTCAGTATGACAGGCAGTTGCATTTCCAGTCAAGCAGTTTTACAAATTAAGGTCCATTCATTAGCAAATATTTGTTCTTAAAAACTGTTTTTATTTTTAGAGATGGAAACTCTAAAAGGCTTTGTTCAAGTTTCTATTATCTGCCCTACAAGGTTTCCTATTCAAACATTTAAAAAAGACGTTTTTTAAAAGGCTGTACAATAATATAGTTATACGTGATATAAAGTCGTTTTTAAGCTTTTATAACCAAAAACATTTCAACAACTTTGTTTGACTCCACCTTCAGAGGTTTTTGGAAGACAGTCTATATGGCATATCCTCAAACCAAATTAAAGAGGAAATAAAGTCTGCTGAATGAATTTCTGATTTCTGACCCTATAAAGGGGTTTATTCAGTTAAATGAGCTTTATTAATGAAATATTGTTTGCTTTAAATACATATTTTTACATATTGGGGAGGCAAAACTTTGATTGCCTCCTCAGCCTGGTCTGTGAGAAGAGACAAGCGGGGCAAGAGCACTTTACACACGGATATAGAAAGAAAATAAGTACAACTTCAATCAATTATTTAACTCTTTAAAGCTTGAAAACACAAATTATAGCCAGAAAATTCTATTTTTTTGGAGCTAAAATGTTTATTTCACTTTCTAGTTAAACCCCCCCCCCCCCCCCCCCCCCCAAAAAAAAAAAAAAAAATCAACATTTCCATAAAATTTAGCATAAACATTTTTGTTGTATCTCATTTGATACATTAGGTGTTTTTGGCAACTGATAACCTACTTGAGGACATTTTTTTCATTTATCTGATTGTATTTAGATGTTTTATTTTAGTAATCTGTTGATCTTATTGATTAGATAGAGGTATCGTAATAGTATGTATCAAATATGATACAACAGACTTTAAGGGTTAATGTAATGCAACTTTGTGAGGGGTGTTCACACCATGAAGATATATGGACTTTAATTCAGTGAGATTGTTTTTAGCCGCTGCATTTATCAACACACTGTCAGTTGTTCACTGGGATGGGCCAAATACACATGTTTTATGAATGGAGGTTGAAGTAGTATGGTTTCTGCCCCAAAATTGGCTCAATTTTCAATACCAGATTGATAAATGATGGTGAGAGAGTGGAGGATATTTTGATGAAGAAATCAAAAAGACTTTCTTCAGCTATTTTCTCATGCAGTAGACATTTCTGTTGAGTGTTTGGCATCATTTTTTTTCTTTATTTACCCCTGTGGTCCTCAGTTGTTATTATCAACATTCTTATAATTTTGTCTATACTGCACGCAATATCAAAAACTGCTCTCAGAAATTGCTGGCAAACCAGTAAAACCCCAGAGTCTATTATTCACTTTGGATTTAGTGGGTTCTGCTTCAGTGCATAAAATGGGTTACCTAAGCCCTTATATTTCAAAATTGCATTATGCCCTCTGGCTGGTCCATGGATTTGGAAAGAAAAATATACCATAAAAAACCTGTGCATAATATTGGAAACACATGAGCGAACAGGTGAGACTATAATTCAATCTGATACAGTATACAGCACATCAGGAAAACAGTTATTAAAGCAGCTCCACAGCAAGATTGTAGATGATGGCAAACTAAATGAAACAGAGGTTTGTGGGGAGCAATTTCATTGGACACCTGCAGGTTTTAAGCAGCAGCTCTGCTGTGAAGAGGGAGGGATCTGATTTTACTCTAATTTCTCCTCAACAGACTACAACTGACCAGTTAACAAACATAATGAATGATGTACAGGGAACATCACTGTTTTCTATACAACAATCATTAGAGGTAAAAAAAAAAAACAAACAAAAAAAAAAAAACAGAAAAATTCAAAGGAAAATGTGTGATTTTACACACAAAAATGAGTTGAGCATATAATCACAGGCTTGGTTGAAAGGGAGACAGGAGATTAAACTCCTGGAATACAATTAATTAGCATTGCTGTCAAGTCAAAACCTCTTATCTCTATTTTTAATGATTTTCATTTTTTTGTGGGTAGTCTTTGTAAATTTTGAACCAATCAAAATTCACAACATTTATTCAGTTGTAGAGCAGATGTAAGATTTGATGGGTCAATGGATAGCTTTCAGTCACATTACCTGTGCAGAGGGCAAGAGGACAGTCTGTAATTGTTATTAAGGATGAGTGTTTTATGCCCAACGTTTAAACCAGAATATTGATTGCTTTCAATAGCAAATTAACACAACTCAAGGGAAACAAACCACACATTTGGCTGCAACTACACGAGAGCAGTACTTCAGGAGTCTCAAAAGAAAAATTGTGATTTTATACAAAAAAATGGGTTGAGTATATAATCACAGGCTTGGTTAAAAAGGAGACAGGGGTTTAAACTCCTGGAATACAATTAATTAACATTGCTGTCAAGCCAAAACCTCTTTTCTCTATTTTTAATGATTTTCACTTTTTTCGTGGGTAGTCTTTGTAAATTTTGAACCAATCAAAATTACAACATTTATTCAGTTGTAGAGTGATTTCTTCATTTCCTGAAAAGAAGTAGTTTTGGAAATAAGAGATTTGTGCTTGACAGTGATGAAAACTAGTCCCTTTAAATTCCATAATACTGCTATATAATATGGTTACTGCAAAGAGCCACTGATAAAAACAAATACAATGAAATCACTTTTATGTCATATCACCCAGCCCCAAATTCAACATTTCAAACTTTTTACCCCATATTTTAAATTCAAGCATGTGCGAGAAATGACAAAAATGCTATCAGTCAAACAAACTAGAGTCTACTCTGAACATCTGCTGTACCCCATGAGTTCTTGGTTTAATTTATCTCCTCTTTTTAGATGCTGTGCTAATTTGTCCTCCTCAAACTCTGCCTCACAACTTTATTTACTATACTACTGTCTTCATCTCACCGACATGCTTCTGCCAGTCTTTTCCAGCATAAGTGTGGGTTTTACTAAAAGCGAACACACATTTCTTGTATTCGTCCCATAAACACTCATTCCTCTCTGCTCGCGCCTAAGGCAGAATAATAATAGGATGCTCTTAAAGGAAAAACCCTCTCCCTCCGTTCTTCAACAGAAACTCTCAACACTGCTTCCTGCATGCAGCTTTCGTTTATTCCATTCTCATTTGGTAAACCTTTGCTATCTGCTGTCAGTGTTCAACATCTCCACTGTTTTGCTTCTGCTCTCATCCCCCTGGCCCTCAGCACGGATAACAGCTGTTTCTTAAATAGACACTGAGATACAGTAGTGAGTGCATGAGTGCATTCTTGGAGGCTCATGCTGGATTTGTAAGGATTTGCAGCTCTAAGGTTCAGAAACGTAGCCCACAAAATCTTCAAGTGATCAGATTCTACGGAAGAGAACAAATAAGTTAGGCAATGCATGTGAGTACGATCAAGTAGACAGCTGGAGCTGCACTGGTGTTACAGTGAAGTGAATCATTCAATCACATGACAAGCATCTTACCAATTAGCAGGATATTTATCTCCACATGTAAGTGGGTATATTTTTGAAATCGCAACTTTTTGTGTGCATTTTGGCCTTCTAACCAGGTCTTTTAAGTCATTAAAAACATTCAATTTTGAAAACTCCTGCAAAAGTGAGGGTATTTAAAACTCTGTTTAGAGTGTCTCAGTGTCAAGATGGCATTTGTGCCCAAAACATCACGCACTGACCTCTCCACTGGGTGATGTAACACCATGCCACATTATTAGCAGCTATGTGCACTTTTTCATCTTAACGTAAACGTGAATGTAGCCTTGAATAATTATATTTACTGACAACATATAAAAATGCAGGTCAAATATATTATAATATTTTATTATATATATATTGCAACCAGAGCGACATGAAGCAGAACATTATATAGAATGAAGGAAATAAAGAAACTTAAGATGACCAGCTCGGTTAGCAAAGTCCTTTTCCTCATTTGGAGCTGAATTAAATACTTGGCTTATGGACTTCTGGCTAGCTGAGCTCTGAGACAGGGAAGAAGACATTTTTTTCCTCCTTGGATGTCTTTTACAGTCAGCTATCATCCACTGGCTGCTACTTCTTGATCTTTGAGCTGTGCAGGCGAGTTTATTGCTGTTTGCAGTTTGAGACTGTTGGGATAGTGAAAGCAGCAGACAGCTTAGCTTCAGGAAATTCAGGGGCCGTCCACATGGAGACAAGTTGAGGAGTGTCTGCAAAATTCTTTACTGTATGGGCACTTCATCCACATGGAGCCAGCGTTTTGTGAGACTGGAAATGCACATTTTATCACATTTTTGATGTTATAGTCCCACCTCTTTAAGAACCAGCATGCGCTAACCCCAACAGCAATAGAAAAAAATGGTTGAATACAGTGTTGTGTTCGTGCTGCAAAAGCTAGCTAGCTAGCTTGTTGTGGCTTTTACAACAAAATCTTCTGCTCCTCCATGACCACAGTGAGCAGGAAGTGAACATGGAGAACAGCATACTCAACATCTTGTCTTGCTTGTTTACATTGTACACGTTTAATGCACATGCTCTATGTCTTCTTCTCTAGTTTTAATGTATGTCTGTGGCACTGTTACAGCACCACTTACAGGCCAGGCATATGTACTACAGTGTTTTCATGTGGATGGACACATTTCTTGAAATGAGGCAGTGAAAATGTTTTATTCTCCTTGTGGACAGGACCTTTGTGAGAAAGAAGATTTCCTCCACTAAGGGTCATCCACGATCAGCCTTTGACTAAATGTTCAAACTTCCAAATGTCAATTTGAGAAAGGCTGTTAAATTATCGGATTGTGGCTTACTGCTATTTTTTGTTTGAAATACGTAATTGCCTCGCTATTGTTTTCATTTTCATATTGTAGATAAAATTAAGTTAAGTTATTGAAATATAGTTGCCATTTTATTCATTTTAAGTGTATTTTACTCAAGTGAAACTTAAAAAAGGTACAATAATCCAGTGGCGGCTTGTCAATAGGGGGCGCTGGGGCACCGCCCCCTCCAAAATTCAACAGAGAAAGTCCACTTAAACACAACATAATTTGTCTTTAAATTATAAAAAATAACGGATAAAAACATTTATTTTTACCACATAGTAATAGTCTGTCAGCAGCACCTGTCACCATTCAATAAAAGGGGTTTCACAATGTTTTTACGTAGTAACTCTGTTGTGAATACATAGTTTACGTACAGAGGGGCGCCGGCTTAATGGGTGTCTATGCAAGTCCTTAAACTTTTGCCTCAGCATGTGACCTGAGGCGTCTTTGGGATTGGCCGCTTCAACTTTGCCCCAGGGACGCAGGCCGGTGCGCCCCGGACACTCCCACTTTGACTGGCAGCAAATCAGTATTGTTCTGGTGTTTCTTTTCCTCGTCTGACTGGACAACGAGCGCCGTCAATCATATCCACACGTCCCCGCAGCAGATATGATTTACTCATGCGCAAGTATCTCACGTATCCTCACGCGTCCGACCGATGCTCCCATGCTCTGAAGAGGCGTCGTCCAGAGATCTGTCAGAGGATCACAGAAGAGGTAAGATTGCATTGGAGAAGAAAATCAGTAAGAGGCTCTGCTGCACTGAAGATTAGATTAGGCTGTTTCTTTCCTAGTAGACATAACATAATTCAAGGGGCAAAGTTTTGCATTTTATGTCACACATGGCTCTAAACTATAGATCAGGAGCCACAAAATGAGTGTGCCAAGAGGATATAAATGCTTTGTTCAGCAGAACATTATCCTTTTGCAGACTTAAGTTCTCAAAAATCTATATAGTTTTTAATTCTTGCATATTTTTACAAAAACAACATACTTTTAGGAGGAATTGGGGCTTTTATTGGGTTGGTAGGTTTGTTTTTACCCCACTAGAAGTTCATTTTAAATTTAATTGACAAAATTGATGCATTATTTTGATTATAATATTATAGTATGGGACCTATAAAAATATATTTTTAAAAATCATGGCAAAGCAGGAACAAGATAGGAGAAACTGTAATACACAAGTGCATGCGGATTATTGCAGAGGTTTTATTGCACTGCTCATTAAATATTACTGTTACATTGTGTGAAAGCCTTTGAAAAATTACAAAAAGAAGACTTGATAATGCTATCAAGTTATGTGTTGCAGTTTACTGGTGAAAACAGTGGGGTTTTATTAGTCCCAAAAGTGTAAACGTCACAAGTTCTTTACCTCTTAGGTGTATGTCCATTACAGAATTATTTTTTAATCCACTGGAGCTTTTAGATTTGACACTTTACTTTCCTTGCCTTTCCAGCTTGTACCATTGTGCACAGTATAAAATCAATGAAAACAGACCAACAGGATGTATCATCTTGTCTTTAAATGTTGTAGTTTTATTATGGCAACTAAACATGTGATAAAAAATAATAAATATCAATATTAATATACATAGTATTGTCATTATATATAATTGTATACCATATGTTTAGTTGCTATAATAAAATGTTCTATTTGGATACAAAAATTATACTTTCTGTTGGTGGTTTTTGCTGACTGAATACTGCACATAACGGTACAAAGTTAAAGTATTCAAAAGCTCCAGCAGATGGAAACAGACTCCTGTAATGTAAAGTTTATTTTTTTGACTTTTTAAAATTTGAAGTAATTTTGCTGAAAACTACAAATGTCATCCAAACACTGACAGCCTCCATTTCAGCTGTGAGAATCGGTCAGCTGGTGTGAGCCGTCTGCCCTTTGTGCTGCATGCTTGTATTTGATTTTTTTTTTCTTATTTGTTTTTTTTTTTATTTGTTTTGTTTTGTTCATACTTTTTACAGTTAATCTATACCAAAACTGTATCACATAGTTTTACCTTTAGTTTTAAAGCATCAGTTTAGTAGTACATAAGATTCTGTTTGTGTTTACAATCTTGAGCCATGAGACATCATGTATAAAATAAGACACTGTTCAGGTGACACAAGAAATGCTCATAAAATAGTGAAACTGACATAAATTACAGCTTTATTTTATGGGAGCAGGTTAAACTTTGGCTGTTTTATTGATTTTTTTCAGTAAATACTGATGTTAACTTTTAGTAATAAAATGTGCTTTTCTATGTATTTTTTAATGACAGATTCACACAGTACCACGCCATGTTTCCTGAAGATTCTCTTAGCAGCACCTTGAAGGCCGACCCAGTGCTCAACTAAAGCAAGCTGAAGACAGAGCTCAGCCTTATGTACAGCAAGGAGGAGTTCAAGGCCTGCTGTGGAGCTGTGGATCTTATCCTTGGAGAGGTATTTTCAGAGACTGTAACTCTGCTAAAGATCCTCATCACCACACCCATGACCACTGCAGAAGCTGAGGTGCTTCTCAGAACTTTCCTCAGAAACACCATGAACCAGGACAGGCTGAATGCACTGGCCATGCTGTCAATGGAAGACAGACTGGTGACGGATATGATGGACTTCAGTCAGAGGGTCAGTGAGAAAGGACCTCTTTCACAATACATGTAATTTTGCCCACAGCCCAATTTTTTGTTTATTGTGTGGTATTTGTAGTACACCCAGAGACTCCCAAGAATATACCTTTAGAAAATCCAAAAGTCATCCAGGGCCTGTACTATGACCTATTTTATGATCATTGCCATAGGTGTGAGCCAGGGTGCACACTTTACCCCAAAACTTACTCAAACACAAATAATAAATCATCAAATTGGGTCAAATCACCTTCACTGAAGTCTGGTGCATCTTTTGAAATCAAATGTAAAACTAAGTATTACAATTGAAAGAAGTTATTGAATTTTAACTGGAAAAAAAATAGTTTTTTTATGATTTTTTCAACAAATTCAATTCTTTGGAGATGTGTCTGACCAACTTACAGTTGCTGTACACCTAAAATACTTACAAATTATTTGGCCACATATATATTCTCAAAGTGGGAAAAAAATCATCAAATTCTGAGACCGGTAAAGTTGTTCAATTAACAGGTTGGGTTACTGTGGTAGAATCAGGATACTGTTCCATATCTTGTATATCAGGGAACCTTTAAAGATTTGTTCAGAATTCATCCTTTAAGTATGATTTCTTTTAGAATTTGAATGCTAGATTCAAAACAAACATTTCACATGAAATGTTATTCATTTTAATATTGAACAGCCACAAAGGGCCTGTATATTATGCCTTTGTGATGAGATAATAATGAGCCATTGATACAAGTACAAACCGATGCAGTTTTGGATTGTTATAATCAGATTGTATATATCTACAATGACAGCAATACATAAACATTACTTCTGTCAATTTCTGTTTCTAGTACTTATATATACATGTAATCTGTTTTATGGCCTTCGTGTCTTTTTGCATAGCAACGGCTTGGACAATTTTAATTTGTAGACTGGAACTATAGTGAGGGAAAGGGGATCTGAGAAATCCATAAGATGTATGATTGGCTGGTTATTTCATAGAATGGAGTCTTTGAATTTGCTTGTGTATGGTTGGAGGGGTTTCTGATTTTGAAAATGTTTATAATATCCCAAATAATAGATTACAGATGCAACATGGGCACACATGCCAGAGGTTCTCTTTCCAGCAGGACAGAGACAATAATATGCCTTCACAGGATCATCTGATGCATTCTTGTCAAATTGAATCCAAACATTGTATTTTATATATATATATACCATCATTTTTTTTTTCAAAATATCTGCAATTGTATGAAAATATCTTGACAGTGTAGCTTGGGAAAGATTAGTAAGCATGGTCATTTGATTCCATGAAAGGTTTGAAAAATAAAAAACAAATATGTCACGTAGAGCTTGTAGTGAATGGCAGAAGCTTGAAGCATCTGATATCTTGTTCCCTCATGTGGATCTGGAATACCTTGAGACCATAACATGCGGTACATACATGATTCTACCACAGTAACCCAACCTGTTAATTGAACAACTTTACTGGTCTCAGAATTTGATGATTTTTTTCCCACTTTGAGAATATATGTGGCCAAATAATTAGTAGTATTTTAGGTGTACAGCAACTGTAAGTTGGTCAGACACATCTCCAAAGAAATGAATTTGTTGAAAAAATCATAAAAAAACTATTTTTTTTCCAGTTAAAATTCAATAACTTCTTTCAGTTGTAATACTTAGTTTTACATTTGATTTCAAAAGATGCACCAGACTTCAGTGAAGGTGATTTGACCCAATTTGATGATTTATTATTTGTGTTTGAGTAAGTTTTGGGGTAAAGTGTGCACCCTGGCTCACACCTATGGCAATGATCATAAAATAGGTCATAGTACAGGCCCTGGATGACTTTTGGATTTTCTAAAGGTATATTCTTGGGAGTCTCTGGGTGTACTACAAATACCACACAATAAACAAAAAAGTGGGCTGTGGGCAAAATTACATGTATTGTGAAAGAGGTCCTTTGCAGCCCCGAAGGAAAGGAGGGCAAAATTTCTGTTCAAATAGTGCATTGTTCAAAGTAGGTTGTATTGTGATTATGTTTTGTCTTTAGTTTCTTTTCACTGTAGTATGGAGCGCTTCTTTGGTTTGTTTCCTCCAAAGCTGCGCCCCCCTTAAAATTTTTGGCACCAGCCGCCACTGCAATAATCCTTCATAAGTTAAATTAGGACAGTGTCTCCATGTGTAAATTTCAAAGTACTAAAAAGGGTTAATTCACTGGCTCGAGGTAATCAAGTTAACAAATCTAGGGTGCTGCCTATAGTTAAGGGTATGAGAAGTACAGCATGCATACAGGGACACCTAAGCTGATGCAGGTTTGTACTCTCAGACAAAACAGCAAATTCAGCAATCCCAGGACCCCTCAGGCTGAGGTCAAGGACAGGCAGCAAATACACATACAAATGCACGCACACAAACACAAAACACTATGCTGCATTCAAGGCTGCTGTCATAACAAACACCATGTTTGCTGCCTCACGTTTTTATCTGCCTCAACACAGCAGATTTCTGATTCTATAAAACCCTGAAACTTCTACAAGGACAGCTTACATACAAATATATCACAGCTTGCTCCGTGATACCAACATTGTACCATAAATGTACTAATATAAGACTGCTCTGTCTGATAAGATCCCTTAACAGCACTTGTCATCACAAGCCCCGAGAAACTGTTCAGTCAGCATAAACATAAACAGGACAATCTCCTCCTAAAGATGGAGGAGGCGGTGTTGGACGTCCTCTTCTCCTTCCTGTGTCCCTGCAGAGAGAACATTTGAACAGAAGTGGAGAAAAGAAGCTTTAGTTAGTGTAGAAGATGTTAAAACATGCAAGCTAGAGCAGCTCTTACATTTGTTTTCTCACACAGCATTACTGCAGAATTAGAGCATCTCCTGAAGAAGTGAAAACAGCAGATAAAGTGGATGAATGGTGGGCTTTGGGTAGACTGGCATGACCTGTGAAGTAGCTATGGAAACTCCATGCCTTCTCCAACACGCCTTCATCTTCTCCACCTCCATAATGAGGCTCTAATGTTGCTCCACTTGTCTTCCGTGCAACTCGTTTCTCCTTGCCAAAAATAGATAACTCACAAACCCTTTTCATTCTTGCGTTTTGTGATGGAGGCTGTGTAGAAATCTTACAGAGTGAATTCTCACTCCCTAGGAGTTATGGTTACATGTTCAAACACACCTTTTCAAGAGATAAATGAGGCTTCATGAGTTCTGTATGTGAGGGGAGATATTTACACTCCTTTTGTTTCAGTACGTAAAGTCCCATCCATCCATTCATTATCTCTACCACTTATCGCTTTTGGGGTCGTTGGGTTTGGTGCCTACTTCAGCATTGTGCAAGAGGCGGGATACACCCTGAAGGCTCGGTTATGCTTTCCATATGGACCATCATGCCGGCACAAACTGCCACAGACTCATGATGTGGAAACGGCTGGTATATTTACTTCCGCCAAGGAGGTCATGTTTTCGCCGGAGTCTGTCTGTTTGTCTGTCAATCTGTTTGTCTGTTAACAAAACTACTTGATGGATTTACAAGAAAATTTTACCAGAGGTGTGGTTTGGTCCAAGAAGAAGCCGATACACTTTGGTGCTGATCCGATCCAGATTGATGTAAAAAAAAAAATTAAGTTTATAACGGCAAATCCCATTCATTTATGGCATTATGGGGATTGTTGTTAATTTGTAAACTGACGTCTAGTTTTTCAAGCCTATGTCACTACATTTCCCCAGCTTCCCTTGCAATGCGTGGGGAGGAGTTCTTCAAGGCGCACCCTCTGCTGTCTCTACTCTGTCTCGCAGAGTCAGAGCACGCCAAACAGCCAATCAGCATTGAAAGCTGTGCATGCAGTTCTGCTCACAGACACAGCGGAGAGGAGGCAGTTTTACCAATGGAGAAAGCCCAGCGCTGTTCCTGGAGCCTTGGTTTCTAAGACAAATTAAGGCAGCAGTCTCCCAAAATTGTTAAAAACATCCCAGTCCTCTACAACTCACAGCTACCAGTAACATCACTGTGAGCTCATTAAAGTTATAGAAACATACGAGTCAGCTGTGCGCGCTCCAGATGTGCCTGTTAACCTCTCAAAACAAGGCTGCTGATAACGTCGATACGGAAATAGTCCGTCATAGCAGAAGTCTCCGTGTGTGAGTGTAAAAACCTAACCCCCAAATTCCACATAGAGAGACTGTGCCGCGCACCAAAGTTTGGTTTTGCTCCGACCGACAGACTGGAGACATCGCCCACTGGAAGCACCGTGGTGCTTGGCAGAGGTCTGCGCTCTCAGAGTGCTTTTCTAGTTATGTATTGTGTCACTCTCTTTATCACAGACCGATGTTCTCCCAGATGCCAAGGAGCAGAGTCAAAGTCATGATTATTGTTTTATATAACTGATTCAGCTGAAGTTAGTGAAAAAAAATTACTTCTTTTCAATTTGGAGAACCATGAGAAGTTGTTGTATTTACTCATAATTATTGCGACAAGAGAGAGAGAGGAGATGGCCCAGACAGCCACTCGATCTAGAGAGGACAAGACAAGAGCGCAGATGATAACCTGTGAGACAAAGCCGGTTTTTGAACTAATGCAACCATAGATCCTTAAAGCCATTTTTATGTCCTTCGCGTCTGTGCCTGTTAAGATTTTGAGGATGTGAGCGGCCAGGTGAAAACCTGCTATGGGACCCTATAATCCTACAACCTGCTAATGTTTATGTTACTGTTTCTGCAATTAAGAGAATAAGTGACCTCTCATATACAGAGAGACACATTTTATTTCCCCTCAATTGCTGAGAATGAGCCAACAACAACTTGCTAGCCACGATGACTAATGTGTCTGGAAGATTGTTTCGCCTCCAGCTCAGCCCTGCCTATTAAAAACTGCCACACTGTTTACAAACATGAAGAGGGTCTACACTGCTGAGCAAATAGATGCAGACAAGAGTTGACTCTGATGAGCAGAACTGCAGGGGCCACACACATCTCAACATTTGTTGAGGGACTATTTTTGGCACAGGTTTCAGTATTTTTCACCCTGCAGGAGACGGAAGTCAGACCTGATAAGTGTTTGTAAAATCCATTTGCAGTTCTGGGCAAAGATGCTCCATGCAGAGGAGTGCACATCACAAGTACACACATACAAACGCACAGTCACAGCTGAATTTGTGTCAGCTAGTCTGTAACACAGTGTTAGAGGGGATGTGAGGCATGAAGAGGATGGGGAATAGAAAGGAGGGTGGATGGAGAAATGCTCCCAGCTGCTTACTAAAATCATTGTCAGCCAAATTTCCCTAGAAGCTCTAAACCGTCCATTATCTGGTGGCTCATTTACTGTTAGATACAGACTCATTTACACACTGACAGGTAACGGTCTGTCGCTGTAAGTCATCTACACATACACATACATAGGAAGATGATAACAGCATGCAGGCACATTTATGGAGCCACTTCTTGACTCATTACATAATTCATGTGTGTGTTTACCTAAGAGTCCTCAGGGTTGGAGAGTTTATATGAGGTAAGGATGTGCTGTATCAGTGTTTCACTACATGTGTTTATCTAATTCTAACTCTGTCATCTGTCCTGAAAGCTCTTTGACACTCTTAATTTTTCAGATCAAACCCAAATAATTCATGATCATAATCAAGCTCAAGCTAGTCTTGCTCCAAAAAGATTGATTTGCCCATTAATCGACCTCGGTAGCGGTTGTTTACTCAATCGAAGCCTGCAGATTACAGCTGTGTGCCAGACTAAAACTGAAACAAACCTGGTACATTGTGCAACCACCTTGCACTAGTTTTGTGGCTTGTTTTCACCTTAAAAACTTCATATTATGTGGAGTTGTCTGCATCATTATATAGCCATCTCTTCATGCTTATTTCTGTACAGGAGGAGAGATAATCTCCATAATTCTGGCTGTTGTTTATGCTGTTGCCATGTGCCTTATGGAATCCCCACTTCGAAAATCCCAAAGTATCCCTGTAAGTGGCAAAACAGTTTCCTAGACAAGAAAAAAACCTTTTAAATAATCCTTCTCTGTTGCATCTTTAAAGGATTCAGTTTTGTGATATTACTGCCTGTGGATAACATCTCTGCACAGGAAACACAGCTGTCAGTGCTTTGAATCACATTGAGTTGTTTACTGTGTTTTCCTGCTACCATGGAGTCATGAAAGCTTGGTCAAAGTGTTTTTCCTGTTGCTTCTTCCTCCAAAGGTCTCTGTAGGCTTAGACTGGAGGGCTGCAGGCTTGTGAAGTGAATACGGAGAGTTTGGCCAACAAGTCAAATGGGTTATTTGGACTCACTTATCATCAGCAACAGTCAGTTCATTAAAACATGGGAAAAGGGGATCACTAAAGAAACAGACCATGGTATTTAAAGGGTTAGTTCAGTTTTTTGAAGTGGGGTTGTTAGAGGCCCATGGCACAAGTAAATTTGAGTGACATAAAGGAACTTGTGAGCTTTATTGTCAAAAGTTTGGACAGCCCTGACCTAGACTGTGGCTGTTATCATCTATCGGTCACACTGGCTGCTGCTGAGTAAACCAGCTTAGGAAGAGGAGAGACCATCTCTCACAGGGTTTGTGATTGTCTTATATAGTACCTGGAGTGCGATGTTTTAGATAGACTTCCTTACGCTTTAATATTAATTTCAGTCTTGCAATAAATTGGAATAAAAACCAAAGCAAATTAGTCATTAGAATCCAAAGGAGGTGTAAGTCAAGGTTGAATAATTGTCAGAAAGTCAGGACTTCACTTTGATTAAGCAAATCAACTCTGAGGAGTCTATGAATAGTTAGTGATACTAAAGCAGAGGTCAGTAAACTGAGAACAGCAATTTCAACCAATGAAGAGATGTTGGCATCGTGTTAACACACAAAGTAAATCAGGTATCATACTGCTCTGCTGCATGAGTTGTTTTTCATCATAACTGAGTGATCACAATGTTATTGGATATGTATTCTTATGTGGTAGCCTTTTGTCCAAGGCAAATCTCCCACTGGACATTGAAACTAACCTTGAATCTTGAATCTCTGGGAGCCAGCTCTTTTGTGTCGACTGTCTCTACAGTAATTCCATTGTCACTGAATCTGTACCTTGTCAGGACTTTTCCGGATGAAAAATCTGGTATCAGTCCTCAGAATATCTAAAAATTGTATCATGTGTTTAGGATAACATTTAAATTTCCATGTTTTGGTTGTTCCTTTCCACTATTTCATATGATTTTCTTTTTGTGGGTTGATGTTTTGATCTGGTCTAAGCGGGAGTTGTTGTGGTCCTGAACCATTTGATTTAATTAGGGGGTTGCTGTGGTCTTGGGGTTCTCTGGGTTAATCTTTCTTTTTCAAGTTCTTTGTTGATCCTAGTGAATAAAATGTCAACCAAATCTCTTTATTTAAGGGCAGCAACAGTTACAGTCTTTTCATAAATATTTAATAAAGTCTGGCCTGAGGCAAAACTCAATAGGCAACCCCTCTTTGAGAGATTTCAAAAGTAATACAACCACTCTTTCAGGAGGAAATTACTCACCAAGGCTGATGGTATACAGAAATGCTCTTTTTTCAGTTCCCATTGAGCTGAAATCCCAGTGAGTTTCTGGTTTTGGCTGCAAAGCTGACATATAAAAAACAGAATGAATACACCACCAGTGAAGATGAAAAAGACTTTACCAGTGTGCACAATGACAGCAATTAAAGCAATTACACAAGGTAAAATATGTTCAAAGCTTTAAGACATTAGTCTCTGGAGTGGATCTGGGTGTCAGTTCAAGAATTGGACCTCTCTCAGTGAGCTGTCTTTGGTAGAGTTTTCAACACAAAAATGGAAACTCAGCTGTGCTGGGCCAAAAGGAACAGATGCTGTTAGATAAAATGACTGAAGCAAAAAAAGACGTATTTTGGGATTTTGTGTCTATTAAAGGTTGAGTGTTCATTAATATTCATGTTTCTTGACTTTCATGTTAGTCCTTGATTTAAACACATCTCCTCAGAAGAAAGCACACTGTACTGATCAAAGTTATCTTTGTTATAAGGGAAAAAACACCTGCATACAAAAATTTTTAAAAAGTAACCAAGCATCCCCTGAGACCATGATCCTTACCTAGTAAACCTAAAGAGGTACCTTGAAAGACTGCCAGGGAGAGAACTTAGGGAGATATGATAATGAAAAGTGTTTTCCTTTAGTGTGTGACTGTGTATGTGTGGATACAGATTTAACTGAATGGGAAAGTCACTTAGGACAAGAGCACATGGATTCTGCCTGTGTGTAGGTAGGACAACATTCACATCTCTGTGCCCTTTAAAACTAGATAAGAGACAAGGGCCAAGACGCCTCTTCATTGCCAAAGTACGACCAGCATTGATAGATGATATGTAGAGCAGCATGGGAATGGGAGTGGATTTTGAAATGCAAATGGAGACCCAGAATACTGAAACATATTCTGAGTCATGGTGTTTGAATGCTCTTAATATGTAATTTATTCCAAGCAGCACTAATTCTTTGGTTAACATTTACATTCATAAAAAATACTGATTGAGAATGGGTTTTCTGCAACTTCAATTAAATTGTGCTGAAAGAAAGGTGGCTGAGAAACAATAGCCATGCCAGGGTCAATATAGAATCAATGTTTTCCATGCTTGGTTCAGGGTGGTGTTGTGGTTTGACTCAGTTGGGTAATTAAATGGTGCTCTAAAGGTACATTTGGGGCGTCTGTTGTGAGAGTGATAGATCTTTAGGAGAATCAATCAGTTCAGCAGGGTTCTGAGAGAGCCTGGTGTTTGCAGCTACAGTGCTTTCCTGTAGAGTCTTCCAGAGCTCACAACCCCCACCACTGACCCTGACTCATTCTTTCAGTTCAGCCGGAGAAACTTCCTGACTTTAACATATCTTCATAGTTTAACTTCCCATATGCATATTCAAAAAATGTTCCCTGTGAAGTGGCTGTGGGGGCATTAGGACAAGGACTGTTGGTTCAAACACACTGAATGCATGACAACTACAGCACCATGGCTTTCAGACCAGGTGTATGTGTACCACTTCTTTCGTCACATTCTCCTGCTGTTACATAACCTGACACACCAGATGGACCATTTAATTCATTTAACTTGTCCATCATGGACAACTGCCCATAGAAAGTGTCTGGGAATGGGTAAAACCTTTCAATGACATATCCAGCAGGTGATTCGACAAAAGTCCTCTCAAATGCTCAATGCTCATGCCTGACTGCAAACTTTAAACCTGAGAAGGACTGTCCACGGTAATGGCAAATTAGGACTATCCTTAAAAAGCACAAACAGAAAGTGAAACTGTAATGTTATCTTGTCCATAATGTTCTAGAAATACAACCATACATTTTCAGGAGACATGGCAAATATTGCTCTCTTACTTAAAATTTCCTGTTTACTCTGGCAAAAATATCAATGCAACTCACAACAAATATAGGAGAGCTTCCTTCCCTCCAGATTCTTTGTGCGTGAAATGCCTGTGAAACAGCTTTCTGGCTGTTAGTCTGAAAGCAGTGACTTCATAACATGCTCTCTGAAATGAAAATAGACACACGCTACAGCCGTCAACCAGCCAAAATGCATGCAGTGTGAAACAGCCCTGAAGCGATCTTCACATGAGCCCACTGGTTTCAGTCTAATTGATTGGGCAAAACTTACAGCATGACCCAACATTTACACACTACTATCGGTTTTAGGATGCTGGAACCTTCTTGGCTTGCTCTTTTTTCTCCATGTGCTGTCTTTTAATCTTTAGCTGCAGTGTCCTAAAACTTGGGCTGTCAAGAGATGAAAATGTATCCCCCAGTTTATCTTCAGGGTGTTGGTTTAATGTGCCAAAGCCTGCTCTGCTTACATGGTAGATTCAAATGTGCATAGCAATGGACATGTGCTGAAGAATTCTAAAAGGATGATACCAGCCTCAATCCTCTGTTTCTGGCTTCTTGACAGTTTCATTCCAAGCCCCAAACAAAGAAACAGATCTGTCAGAGCATCCTCACAGCCAGCCAGGACATAGACCATTACTCACCCCAACTCAGAAGAAGCTTCAGAGTAGTCTGACTGACACAGCGTCTCCCCCACCCCTGGTGCCCCACAGGAGGCATGAACACTACTTGCAGACATTGAGTACTTCAAAACTTGTAAGTTAAGAAACCTCTCTGAGCAGATTTCAGCTGTATACAGTGTGAAAAAAAATCCGCTCAATGAAGTCTTCGTTCTGTTGAATCTTTTTTTTTATGGTTGAATTGGTGAAATTTCCCAGGAGCAATTTAACACTCCCACACAAGGTCTACAAAGACATTTATTTCTGGCCTCCTGTGTCAGACTGTGTCACTTTGTGGTAAAATGTCTCATTGTGGTTGCGAAAAGCAAAACAATGCTTGGTGGCAAATAGAAAACTTAAGAAATTAGATCCAGGAAAGTTGTGCAGGGAGGAAGATAAAGAATTTTTTATGGTCAGAGCAAGGCTGACAACTTTGAATAACCTGAACAATTTTCAAGAAAACAGGAAATAATAGAAGTGATCTGAGAGCACAAACCTCCACCAAGGCTTTTCTAACAATGCTAGGTGGGTTGTTGTCATAAATGTGGAAAACTGCAATTTCTATGGGGCTTTTTCCCAGATGAACTTGTGAAATATATTGACTGGTCCATCTGGTGTGTCAGGTTACTTTTTGAACTATCTTGAAAATTTAATTGATTCTGTTCATAACATTTGAAGTAATCCTGTTATCTATCAAACAAACAAACAACTGTATAAGGAATATCTTAGTGTCAGTAAATCTGATGGTAAGTGAGTCAGAAAGTTGATCAGTCAGTGAGGCATTAAGTAAGACAGTAAGCGAGTCAGTAAGTTAGTTGGTAATCAGAAAGTCAGAGAGTGAGTCAGTAAGTGGGTGAGTAAGTTGGAAGTGAGTCAGTATGTGAGTAGATGCAAGACAAATTGTGGGTTAATTAGTAAGTCAGGAAATGTCAGTCCAGAGAGTAAAGGAAAGTGAGGAAAGTGAGTCAAGGTAAGTAAATTAGTCATTAGAAAGGTTTACAATAGATAAGAAAGTAAGTGAGTCAGCAAGAAACCCAGCAGGTGAGTCGATTGTTAGAAAGTGTGTTTTCAGTATGCCAGTCAGAGATTGAGTGAGTCAGTGAGTTAGTCAGTGAATCAGTAAGTAGTAAGGGAGTTTATCAGTGAATTAGAAAGTGAATCAGCAAAGTAAGTGAGTCACTGAGTCAGTGAGTCGGTTAGCTATTCAATCAGTGTGTTGGTGTGTGGGTAAGTTTACAAGTTAGTGAGTCATAAAAAATCAGAAAGTGATCAATGTGGCTAGTCAGAGAGTACAAAAGTGAGTCTGTTTTCGAGTCTTTCACAGAGCAAGTGGGTCTTTAAGTTCAGTGAGTCAGAAAGTTAGTAAATAAGTCATGTAGTGTCTAAATGAGTCAGTAAGTGGGTAGCAGGGTCAGTTAGAGAGTCAGCAGGGAAGTCAATGAGCAAGTGAGTGAGTCAATAAATGAGCCAGAAAGCGTCGCTCGTCGCTTGGTTGCCAAAATGAAAAGGTTAAACTCTTCAAGCGATATCGTGTGTGGCTGTGCGACTAAAGCCAATCAGCGTTGTGTGGGTGTGTGACACCCACACAACGCTGACAGCCTGAGGGACACACAAACCTGGTTATGATGCTAAAACAACAGAACAAAACATTAATGACTGACATATCATTAGATCATGCATTATTCAGTGTCTATAATCATATCAGTTTGAGAAAGGAAAAACATGTAGAGGATAGAGCAGGCCCAAAGTTCCTGATTTTAAAGGTCACCACAACTCAACTCCTGCCATCCTTAAAAATCTATCAGTCATTTAAGAGGAGAACAAAGACACATATTAGCCTGCTCGCTCCTCTGAGTGTTGATTTGGACCTCCTGCTGTTCTCACAGAAAGGGTGCAACCAACCAGCTTTGAGAAGGCTCTGAATGAAGACATCGTTGTGAATGTGGGTGCATTGCATAGTGTGATAGGTTGAGGGAGGCAGAAAGAACTGAAACTGGGATTCAGGGTGTTGAGAGATATCAGTTCCTAATCTCTTCTGTCCAGGGTTTAGTCCTGTTGTGGACTGGATGCCTCCCTGCTGGTACCTTAACTATGTTTAGAGTTTTGGTCCAGGAATTCTGAGCTGCAGCGAAGGAAACTGAGTCTCACAGCAGAAACACACCTGCCAAGTCTGCTGCTTTATAGTGCCAAAATAAAGGATCAGCAGGTAACGGGGCTCAACACAGCTGAGAACAAGTGTCTTCATAAAAGGACTCAAAGTGATCTGAATTTAAGAGTGAAGAAATGTAAGGTATTCAAGGTAAAAATGGATTCAAAGTATTGAACAGCACTCATCTGTTGGTTGTGTTTAGGGCTTCTGACATTATTGTAAAAAAGATAAAATGAGATCTAAGATGGTTTCATGGCTGGGTAAAAGATTTAGCTTCACTGTTAAAAATATCGTAGTAATAGATCACAATAATAGCCAGTATATCACTGGCTAATATTTGCAGTGATTTCATTGTAGTGTTCTCCTGTGTATGTTGTTCACAGAAACATAACTGAAAACATGTCATGTTTTACAGCAACCCTGACACATGAATACTGTAAAATAACAGTACAGTGTTTGAAAATCAGAGTTGTGAATTGACATTAATATTAATGCATCTACAGTATAATACTGTGATTTTAAAACACCCTACCATAATTTTACAGTGACTCAGACATACTCTTATGCTACAGTCACACTGCAGGCAAAAATGGCCCAAATTCGACTTTTCTACCCATATGTGACCCATATCTGACCTTTTTAAAACAGTCTGAACAACAACTCTGATTTTTTTCTTATCAGACTCAGGCCACTTCCACATGTGGTCCTAAATTAGATATACAGATATACAGGTACACTTCTGGTAATCTACAACAATTTACTGTGATTTAACAACATTTAACTGTAATCTGAACAGGCATCTGTGATATCACAGTGTTTTATTGTGAATTTACAGTATGATGCTGTCTGTGCATACAGTCAACACTTGTAATTTAGTGTTCACACTGTATAATCATTTCAGCTCAATAATGAGTAAATTTATGTAGATTTACAGTATAATGTAGCCTGTTAGCCATGTTAGCTGCTTACAATAATTTACTGTGGAAATTCACTGTATAAACCTGTAAAAACCTGGAAATTTTCAACAGGCTGTGGATAAAAACTTAAGATGGATGCAGATCAATTCTACGAATCTTTTCATATAGACCTTGAGAATGTACCACTCTGCCCCCCTCCATTGTGATTGGTCAATGGGCGCTGCTTCACACAGGATAACTTGGAGTTTCACTATTTATCAACTGTAATTTGTAATAATGGAATCATTAATCTGAATTTAGAATTTTTTTTTTTTTACATGGTCCAGACATTTTTTTGGGGAACATCTTCAGGGATCCACTTGGGCATGACAGAGTCTGCATGTTTTTAGGGCCCTGAGCATGGGAAGAGAGAACAAATAGAAAAAAGGGTGAGCGGGAGCTGTGCCCCATGCAAACAAAATAAGTAGAGGGAATGATCAGGTCTGAGTTTAGAGGAACACAGAAAATTGAGGAGTGGTCCTGCTCCTGAAACTTTGCTCCATGCACCCCTTCAAACACCTACTCCAGAGCAGGACAGGTGTTTTGCAATTTTCCATTCAGGAATGCGTCCTGTTCACACCGGACTCTTATACAGGCTACATTAAAATGAGTGATGTGACCAGTGAAACAAACAAACAAAAAAATAATCAGAAATGACTTAAAGGATTAGATCAGACCATTGAGGCATGTGTTATGAATGCACTTATCAGAATAATATTTGACAGGGTAGGATTTTAATAAAGAACTCAAAACATACATGTAAACTTTAGGGCCTTCAAAAGTTAGAAAACAAAGTCTGGAATTCACAAAGTGTTTCAAAATTTGTCAGAGCAAAAAGAAGCACTTGTGTGTGGGAGCTTAATTATTGCCAAGGTTATAAAAAGCTATTTAGAACAGAAGGATGCACTAATGTTTTATGAGAGAATTTTTGACAGAAGATGTTTAACTTTTCTGTAACCTTTGATACCTCTTATTCCAACTCCCATTTTAAATTGTGCATAGTAAAACTGTCATGTATTTAAGTGGTGTAGCTTGTTACTGACACAGTTACCTGCTTGTATCTGAGGCTTTCAAGGGCAAGTTGTTAAAAGATTTTTATTAAATTTACTGAAAGGTTTAGTTCGGGTTTTTGAAGTGGGTTTGCTAGAGGCCTATGGCACTAGTAACTCTGAGTGCCAGTAAAGGAACTTGCAAGCTTTGACCCTGGGGGGAGCTATCTGTGGGCATGGTGCCAGCTAAAGCCTCATAACCCACTTACAGGTTAAAACTATGAACCCTTTAATGCCTCAAAACACAAATTATAGCCAGAAAAATTCTAATTTTTTGGAGCTGAAATATTTCCCTTTCTATTGAAATCCCAATCAATCAAATCAAGTCAATCATCAAAATTTCCTCAAAATTTAACATACATATTTTTTGTATCTCATTTGATGCATTAGGTGTTTTTGGCAACTGATAATCCATTTGCGGTCATTTTTATCATTTATCTAATTGTCTTCAGATGTTTTTTAGTAATTTGTTGATCATATTGATTAGATAGAGGTATCATAAAAATATGTATCAAATATGATACAAAAGGCGTTAAAGGGTTTAAAAAAAACAAAACAGACAAACAAAAAAACTATGTTGGCTCCACAACACACCACAATAAAATTCATTACAGTAACTGTTCCTCAACAAAGCTTCATCAGGAAAAACAAAGTCATTACCTTTCGTCAATGAAAGTCAAAGGGTCCCTTAAAGTCTTAAATTTGATTGTTGAGTAGGAACCATGTTAATATTGTCAGATACTGTCTGCCTTTGAAGGTGAAAACAGTTCATATATTCAGTTTTCCAGAGATAAACCTGATATTGATCAATTAAGTCTCCATACGGGCCTCAAAACAGGTCAGCAGAATTTATCAGTAAACCAAAACTATATAGCCCCATATAGCTGTTTCTCAATCAAAAAAAGAGACTGGGTTTGCCAAGAGACGAGACTGTTGACTTCTCCAGCAATCTGAACAAACAGCCTCCGAGACCCTTTTAAATTATCAGGATGGTAAAAGCAGCCTTGACCTAGTGTTACTAATGGATTGCTTCAGCCAAGGCTATTAAGAGTTCAACTATTTGACTTAGTGTGCAGGTCAGTCCTCCCTCACTTTTGAGAGTGAGGTCTGGGACTCTAAGCACAGAAGGCCTCTGTCAGTTATTCGAAGGAAAGGGAACGCTTATGAAAGGATACAATTACAGACAGATGTAGACACATAAACACTAATTTCTTCAGAGCTGTGAACACCCTTGATGTACCAACAGCACTCAAATTAAGCAGCACAGAGACAGAGGAATCAAATGTGTATCCATTATGGGAAAATACTTATCTAATACTATCATAAAGAGACTGTGTGGTAACATAATGTGAAAATATCAAATTATCCTGTTTCATTTGGAGGGCTGTTGTGGATTGTGAAAATCTTCAGAGATGAATTGAGCTGTGAGGTAATGAGCAGACCTGCTTTAATAAACTCAGTAATGTTCTTTTGATTGTTTTGGTTCATCTTGCTCTGCTGTGAAGGAGGAGAAAACTTCTCTGCTCAAACTTACTCCAAGAGGAGAAATGTTAAATGAGAAGCTGACTAAGAAATGTCTAGAGGTCTTGGTCAGACTTTAAATTATAAATTATCATTGGTCTTTATTCAGGACCACTGGAAATTATGTGTGCTTCATGATGGAATAGTCTGGCTTTATGAGATTTATTGAGATTTCATACAAAAAAAGCCTGAAAAAATCTGAAAAGCCCATTGAGGATGACCTTCACATGAAGAGTCAATGCTAAAGTGCAATCAGACACCTCACCTCGCTCTGCTCTCTGAGAGAAATCCTCTAACTCACACACCAATCACAAATAAGTAAGAGGTGCTCTCACCGCTCACTGATGCTCACAGCTGTGACCACGCTCCAGATCACTCTTCTGCACCTTCCTGCTCCACCGAAAATGCTCAATAACTTGTCTGAAATGTTTTCAATACTCTGCCCAGCACACATAAATGATGTACCACGTGCCACATTTCACAGAGAATATGAATTTGGATTGTTGACAATTCAACACTTTCTGCAGTGTCATCCATCCGTCTCTCGTAGCTGCCTCGACGGAAGTTTTCTCTGTGTGCTGACACCAGCTGGGAGCTGCTGGAGGAGTCTGAAGTCTGGAGACAGGCTGCTGCTTATGTTGTGACTCTCACCTCTCCACATGGTCTGGGTTTCCTGACAATCTCAGCTCTTTGATTGTATACAGTAGGAGTGTCCAAACTATGGTCCAGGGGCCAAATATGGCCCGTAGCCCATTTTTACTCGGCCCCTGAAACAATTGAATGAATTTAGATATCAAGATCAAAGCAGGAAATGGCATCAATCATGCATAATTTTCTGCAATATTTGTCACAAGGTCCTGTTTGCAAAGTACATTGCAGTATTTACCTTCAAGCTCCAACAGTCCTCCGAATTTTGGTACATTCTTGCAGTTTGCTCTTGTTTTGTGTCTGACTGTGAAGAAAAGCAGTCGGTGTCATTCTTGCCCTGACTAGGGAGTAATCCAGTTGTAGCCAGGGCTGATAAGGGCCCATCACTAAAACCAG
Source organism: Cetoscarus ocellatus (assembly GCA_037902135.1). Classification (NCBI taxonomy): domain Eukaryota; kingdom Metazoa; phylum Chordata; class Actinopteri; order Labriformes; family Labridae; genus Cetoscarus; species Cetoscarus ocellatus. The sequence continues at coordinate 2,425,336 of JBAMNC010000523.1, read as the reverse complement.
ATATTTTAGCTTAAACACTAAAGACCCATTTACACAACAACATTGTCACCAGAAATGCAAAGGTTTTTCCTTTGCGTTTTCAACAGCGCTCCGTGTTCAAGTGGAGACGATGTAAAAAAAGACGCACGTTCACACGGATCTGCGAGAACGACTGAAAACAATGTAGTGTGCATGCCTAGTAGTTGGCGATGTAGGTTTGTAGTGAAACAGTGGTGTTAGAACACGTGTACACTTTCTGGTGATGACAAACTTCTCACATACAACAACAGTGATATTTTTATCTGGATAACAAACAAATCACAGTAAGCAGCACGCATGTTGCTTGGTAGATGGCCAAAGCTGTTGTTGTTGTTCCTGGGTGCGCACGCAACCTTCATCTGAAAGAGTACTATGTGCCGGGCATTATTGTTTTCCCTGAAAATGCTGATTCTTGTTTACACGTAGACAGATACCAAGACGTTTTCAAAATTTTCACACTGGACCCTGGTTTCTAAAGTTTGCAGATTCAGGCACTCAGGGCACCGTTCTCGTGTAAATGTAAGGCAAAAATGCAATCAAATCTCTCAGTTTTCGTCCATTTTCATTGTGGTGTAAACGGGGCTTAAGGAAGGTGCTGCAAATTTGCCCAGTTGTCCATGTATTTTTCTTTATTCAGCCTTTGATGTCAAAAGTTTGGACAACCCTGGTGCACAGCTTTCTGTCCGACAACAGGCTGTTGTATCTTTAGTGAGTTACTTAAACCCAGGACACCAGAGTCTAGTTGTCCTGCAGAAATATGTGACGCCTAACATCAGCCATGATCCCACCACTCTTGTGCTTTTTTTGAGGAGACTACTTTGCAGAGACCTTGCTCTATGACCCTTTGTGTTATGAGTGGAAACAATGAATGAATAAATGTATTTTATATGAGAATACTCTGAATTGGAATCAAGCCCTTATCACAGAGAAATTTTTCATCCCCTGTAAGATGTCAAAACCACCAGACTTATTTATCAAAGATGATAACCAACACACAGATGCAGCCGCTTCAGTTTTCCCCTTCCAGCCAAATGCCTGCTAAGTTCCATCCAATTACCATTCAACTTCCAGCCAATGGTAGACCCTCTCATCTTTCTGGGATCGTGCCTAAATCCCACCAAAAACGCCCATTCATACATATAGATGTTGGGTATCCCCATGAGAAGGCGTAAAAAAGACCAAAACCAGTGGGTTTCAACTGTACTGCTTGGTGAAAACACAGCTTAAGTGTTTCCATCTGTAAATGAAATAAAACATTTTATGGTGGATCAGTTATGATCAGAATCATGACATTTAGCCAGCACAAAGTATGAAAGTTGCACATATTGTGTTACAATTATGTGTTGTGACAGCTCTCAGCTAGAAACCCAAAAATCCCAACTGAATGTTACAATCAGCTGATCTCTTGAAGCAGAAGACTTGTGGGACAAACCAGCAATCACAGTGCTCAACAGTGACCACCCACTTGCACTTGTTATGACGTTTAGGAAATTTATTTTTTATATAAAATCAGAACAGGCAATGAGGTGTTAAAGCAGATGAAGAAGAAAGCATGAAAACATGTCTAAGTTTATTTTAAAAAAAATATAGTATATGCATCTCAGCTGAAACTCGGGCTTGGTTACTTTTAATTCGTTTAGAGTGGTATGATGATGGATGAACAATGATTTAAACAATCAACACTAGTTCGTTGTTTTTTTATCTTCTTTCAATTTTATGTAAAAGTTAGAAAAATGATCAGAAGTTAGAAAAATGTGCACTGAAACAGCTTGACTAAAGGATGTTTGCTGCTGTGTTGACAAGTGAACCAGACAAATATCCAAACAGTGTTTGTTTCAGCTTCCCGTTGTCTGTGTTGACATTTAACACCAGCAGAGACTCAGTGATCCTGCTTCCAGCCTGAGGAAGGTTACAGTGCGGAGCCTGTTAAATGTCTGGCTGGAGCATTCTTGATTTCTCCACTGACTGTTTGACTCTGAGCGGACACATGCAGACCTGTTCCAACGCCTATGCACAAATTTACATTTATATGAAAACAGGACAAATCCTGATGTATTTCTACTCTGAAATGTCAACATCTGGGCATGGAGCAGGATTCTGGCACAAATGGACCATGGAGGAAGAAATTCAGTCTCTGGAGAAACAACTTAAAGGTGTCTCATAGAGGGAGCCACAGAGTGCACAGTGTGAAACTATGGAGCTAAATAAAGTGTGCAACACTGCAGAGACTTTGAAGCCATGAGACAAAATAAAGTAACAGATGAAGAAGTTTTTTAGGTTCAGTATGATAAATTTAATGCATCCACTGTCCTGCTCTTTGCCACTAAATGACGGTGACAGGAAAGCTACATCAGTGCTGTTGCGGAGGATGATTCTGCTCACCTGACAGGTAGATGTTCTCCCTGAGATGACAATGAAGCAATTAAAGAAGGGCAGGTTGGCCAGCGAGTACTGTTTGAAACAGGTGACTACTGTCAGGGAGTAGCCTGACCTTCTGACGCCCTCTCTCCAGAACGATCACCCTGCTACACCTACAGGACAGGATGATGTATTAGCCTCCCTGCATTGGCTTCCCAATATTTACAATAGAATTCTAGATTCTTCTTCTCACCTACAATGCTCTCCGTGGACAGGTACCAACATATCTTAAAGAGCTTGTGGTGCCATATAACCCCTCAAGAATGTTGTGCTCCAAAAATGCTGGCCTGCTTGTGGTACCATCAATATCTAACAGTACCCTGAAATCTTAACCATTTGTCTGTTATCTTACTCACAGACAAACAAAAAGAAAAAATGCTGGTGTAATAACCTTCTTTGCAGAACTATATTATATGAAACCCGCCACAGCTTGCACTTTGGGTCAGCTGGGGTTGTGAACCCACCGCATGTTTTTCATTAGCATTGTATGTAATAATAAATTCGTTTTGCTTTGTTATTGTGTAAATTATGGCTGAGTGGTGTAAGTTGGTCCTGTTAATTTCACAACATGAAATTAATTGTTTTCTTACACTTTGGGCAAATGACTCTGAAAGATAAATAACATTATGATTCAATCATTAAAAAATTAAAGGTGTAAAAATTACTGTACCTCATTTAGTGTCCAAATCTACTCTGCTTTGAGTTCTTAATACCACTCCCTCTTAATAAAAAAGCAACACATTTAATATATGTTATATAAAATAAAAGGACACACGGAGAAAGATGTAGAACTTTGAAACCACTAAATACACCTTTATGCATTTTCAGTGTACAGTTCATTAAAATCACATCTTAGCCTGACTGGGCTTTGCCTTGGCTGCTCTCAAAGAATACTAATCAGACTTAAAAGATGTCCTTAAAAGATTACTTAAAAACAAACAATTTGTCAGAACTTTTACTTAATAAATTATTCATGAAGGTTGTCACATATTTTACATTTGGATGCAATACCAGATAAGAAATTTAATTTTCAGAATCCCTTTTCAATGCCAAAAAAAATATAGTTTAATAATAAATAGTCCTGGGGAAAAAATAACTGTGTTCACTGACTACCTGCAGTGTAAAAAAAAAAAAAAAGAGGTCTAGAAAAAGTACTTGATGACACATGACAACCAAGTTGCAGTAAATTCCTCATGGTTAGTAAACTAAAGTATTTGTTGACATTCATGTTTGGCCCAAATTTCTTTTGATTCTTTGAGGAGAAAACATTGTTTCTCGGGACTATAAAGGATGAAATGAAATTAACAAAAACCAGGATTTTTTTAGTGAAGGGCTTGCAGTTTATCTATAAATCATAAAATTTATGTTTGTCTGTTTTGTCATTCAAAACGTGCTTAGAATTATTTCTAAAAACCTTATTTACTTCATCATTAAGTTTCAATTGTTTGTTTGTATTAAGTTTTCTTACTTTCTGAAAAGGGATGGAGACAACGTAAATTCTCTTGATGAGATTTTTCTTCTTTCATCAGGTACTGTATGAACATGTGCTGTGATAGATTGTCCGTTGTTTATGGGGTGCTGTTTACAGTCCTAACCACCACTCAAATAGATTAATCATAACACGTGACTCTCCACTTCCTGAAAATATTATTTCTGCTTGATAAATCCCACTAAAGATGATGGTGCAGTATTTGAGAAGTATGAAAAATAAATTTAACAAAAATCACACTGACAGATGATTGCGGTGTTTAAATGAAGGTTTTTGTTTTGAATTCTCGGCGTCTCTGCGTAATGGATACACTGAGAATGGATCACACTGGCGGTCTCTTTCTTTGCTGTCCTTCTCCCTCCCACTATGTATTTTAAGATTCATTATCTAATGCTTGTAAAGGCAAAATCAAGCAAAATTCTTTATTCTAGAAAATATAGCAGTCTTTTAATAATAATCTCTATATACAACCCCTGGCAAAAATTATGGAATCACCAGTCTTGGAGGATGTTCATTCAGTTGTTTAATTTTGTAGAAAAAAGGCAGATCACAGACATGACACAAAACTAAAGTCATTTCAAATGGCAACGTTCTTGCTTTAAGAAACACTAAAGAAATCAAGAAAGAAAATGTGGTAGTCAGTAACAATTACTTTTTTAGACCAAGCAGAGGGAAAAAAATATGGAATCACTCAATTCCGAGGAAAAAATTATGGAATCACCCTGTCAGATTAGATCTGCTCGTTAATCTGCAGTTAAAAAGGAGTGATCACACCTTGCACCAAGTGGATTGACATGAATCATGGCTCCAAGACGAGAGATGTCAATTGAAACAAAGGAGAGAGTTATCACACTCCTTAAAGAAGGTAAATCATCACGCAATGTTGCAAAAGATGTTGGTTGTTCACAGTCAGCTGTGTCTAAAATCTGGACGAAGTACAAACGACATGGGACGGTTGTTAAAGGAAAGCGTACTGGTAGACCAAGGAAGACATCAAAGCGTCAAGACAGAAAACTTCAGGCAATATGTCTTGAAAACAGAAAATGCACAGCAAAACAAATGAGGAACAAATGGGAGGAAACTGGAGTCAATGTCTGTGACCGAACTGTGAGAAATCGCCTCAAGGAAATGGGATTTACATACAGAAAAGCTAAACGAAACCGTCATTAACACCTAAACAGAAAAAAACAAGGTTACAATGGGCTAAGGAAAAGCAATCTTGGACTGTGGATGACTGGATGAAAGTCATATTCAGTGATGAATCACGAACCTGCATTGGGCAAGGTGATGATGCTGGACTTTTTGTTTGGTGCCGTTTCAATGAGATTTACAAAGACAACTGCCCGAAGAAAACATGCAAATTTCCACAGTCATTGATGATATGGGGCTGCATGTCAGGTAAAGGCATTGGGGAGATGGCTGTCATTAAATCTTCAATAAATGCACAAGTTTACATGGACATTTTGGACACTTTTCTTATCTCATCAATTGAAAGGATGTTTGGGGATGATGAAATCATTTTTCAAGATGATAATGCATCTTGCCACAGAGCAAAAGCTGTGAAAACATTCCTTGAAGAAAGACACATAAGGTCAATGTCGTGGCCTGCAAATAGTCCGGATCTCAATCCGATTGAAAATCTGTGGTGGAAGTTGAAGAAAATGGTCCATGACAAGGCTCCAACCTGCAAAGCTGATCTGGCAACTGCAATCAAAGAAAGTTGGAGCCAGATTGATGAAGAGTACTGTTTGTCACTCATTAAGTCAATGCCTCAGAGACTGCAAGCTGTTATAAAAGCCAGAGGTGGTGCACCAAAGTACTAGTGGTGTGTTGAAGTGTTCTTTTGTTTGTTTGTTTTTCATGATTCCATAATTTTTTCATCAGAACTGGGTGATTCCATATTTTTTTCCCTCTGCTTGGTCTAAAAAAGTAATTGTTACTGACTACCACATTTTCTTTCTTGATTTCTTTTAGTGTTTCTTAAAGCAAGAAAGTTGCCATTTGAAATGACTTTAGTTTTGTGTCATGTCTGTGATCTGCCTTTTTTCTACAAAATTAAACAGCTAATTGAACATCCTCCAAGACTGGTGATTCCATAATTTTTGCCAGGGGTTGTATTATTCTCTGATTATGTTCGTGGGTGATCGAGACCTGGTGTTCCAATTACTCACAGAGTGAGAGACAAACACACATGAATCTGCCTTGAATTATATATTTGAGACACAGTGTAGAGTCATGAAACAATGTTTTCCAACAGAGAAAAAGAGAAAAGAAATATACCTTTGAACTAAGACAGATTTAAAGCAGCTGTTTCAAGCAGTGATAACTCAGCTAACAACATAGATGCACCCCCTGGTGACTTAACTGCTGATCGCAGCTGATTTTTGGACATGCGTTATCTCAGCTCCTCGTCATCGCGGGGGATATCAGTTCAGCCACAGAGGTGGACTGGCCCCATGAAGTACCTGTCATGGACTAGTCAGACCACCTTCACGGAAAGTGGAGAAAAATGAAAGGGGCTGCATCTGTATATGTCCAAAGAACTGAGTCGAGCACAGAACGCCCACTTTTTTTGGAAAAACTCTCCCAAACCCTGGTGTGAGAACAACCAAAGTCTTGTTGGAAAGCTGAAAAAAACCTATGGGTGTTGCATCTTCTGATATTACTTATTAGCATCTGTGTAGGGTTTCCAAAGGGAGGTGAACATTTTCAAAGCTTTAGGAATTAAATTATCAGAGGAAAACTTTGAACCAATTGAATTTCTACAACAAGAAACTTGAATGACTGCATGAATATTGAGTTACACAAGCAGACACAGATTAGAAGTCTGCTGTATTGAATGCAGGCTGGCCTTGGCTTTTTTTCTGAGTCAAAACGCTTTACAAGAAATATTTAACAAATAAACGTTTCCTCCTGAGTCTGCTTTTTAAACTGAAAACTAAATTATAAGGTGGTTGTGCCGATTTGTGTTTGGCTGCTCTCAAGCTTTTTATTTTTTTCTCAAACACAATGAACAAACATTGCATTATACATTCCCTTTTCCAGAAGCTTACTGTGAAATGAACTGAGCATGAGAGACACACAATCAATTGGTGGAAATCAATAAGTAAAGATTTGTTTGTAGCCATGTGTTCTGTTTCATATCAATAAACAAACTTTGTATGATTCGACTCTAATCAAACTTACCATTCTTCCCTGCAAGTGCACACACTACCACACAAATACAAACACCGAGCTGCTGGATAAGACAGCAGTGATCTAAAACACACAAGCAGACTGTCAGCGTGCCTCTTGTGTCTAAGGTCCTCACAGTTTTCAGCAGCAGACTCAAGAGAGAGGACAAGACGGCAAGCAATCAGACAGAAATAAGTGTCATATTTGAGTGTAAGTGGCAGGCAGGTGGGAAGAAAACAGAAAAAAGCTAAAACTTTGATTGAATTTAATTTATTGTCTGAGTGTTTTCCTTTGAAAAATACACCAAAGGCTCAAGGATGAAAATACGAAAGGGTCATCATCAAGATGAAGGTCTGGTATGTGGATAGCACCTATCATGACTCAATGTGAAAGGCAGAGGAGTTCTTGTTTGGTTTGTTTGTTCTGAAAAAAGATTCAAGTTCAAGCGCATTTTTCAAAAACTGTCGATACCACATCCCAGACTGTGGGCCTCACGTGGCTCTGAGGACCTCCAATAGACCTTGGATACACGATTAATAAATGTGAGTGTAGTTGTGTAAGGCTGCTGAAGCTGCAGCTGAAGAGCACTAATTCAGTAAAAAAAAATCTCTTTGTCTTCTACCCTCGGAGCATCCAAACAAACATCCACACACATTAATTATATTGACGTTGTGCAGCTATTGTTCTCTCTCAGGAGTAGTTTGCTGCTATTGTTGTACATGTTTGCACTCATTTCTCATCACCATTTTTTGTTTTTAAAAGTTTGTCTTCTTTGTTTGCCCATTAGCATTTCACTTTTCCTCTCTATTCATCTTTTTTCTCTTTCATCACAGAGCATCTGTCTGAATATCTGAACCAATTTTGGGATTTTCTCTGTTGGTGTGTGCACATCAATGAATGTTCTGCTTTTTGAAAATGAACTTTTAATCATATTGTGATCTTCCTATTGTAAAGAACTTTGAATTCAATCCATATTCAACCATAGCTGCGGATACATTGAAATGCTTTGTGCTACATGTTTATTGATTTTTTTTTTCATCTTGGGTTGGATCATTGCAAAGCATAACACAACTTATAATTTCCTCTCTTGTTGGCATGCTGTTAAAACTCCCATCTGAGCAAACTAAGTGGGGCCCCCTGAGTCTAATTAAGCCAAAAAGCACTTCAACACTGTGTCTTTGTGCTGAATTCTTTCTCTATTCTTGTGTAGCTCTTTAGTATCATCTCATGTACATACCCAGGTTGTTCTCAGAGCTTTCTGCTTGGTCGGACACGTCAGGCAGAGTCCACATCTGGGCGAAGAGGCTGCTGTGTTGTTTGACCCCTGAAACTACATGCACATTCATAAGCTAGCACAACCCAACACTCACCTGTCAGAACACAACACAAGGAAAGATGCACTGCTGACAGTGTCTGTGTGCCTGAGATAATTTTAACTCAGAAATGAAGCCTCACAGGGGCAGCTGTCAGTCCGAGGTTGGATGGGAGCTTGGTGAGGGAGTGAAGGAATCGAGAAATGAAAAAAGCAGACAAGTGGTTAGGGATAAAAGGATAGTCGAGATTTGACAGCTTTTGATTTTTTTGTTCTGAACATACCCAAGACACTTTGGGCAGAACATGTCCTGCCTTAAAACTGCTGTCTAGTGTCGTAGACGGTTAAATGGGCAATGTAAACACGAGGCAGGTGGATCCTAATATCCTCATTTAAAACAACAAGCCAGATTTCATGAAGGCACACGTTAAAAACAAAATGAGTTGAAATTAGAAATTTGTCCATTACTTTTGCTTTTTTATGCATCTGTTATAAATGTAAGAGCAACCCATCTTTGTTATATGCAGGGAGTTAGATTCATATTGGATTGTGCTCAAGTGGCCGCTACCTGACCCTGCTGCAGCATTCTGACCTGATCTAATGAGGGGAGTTGCTGGGGGAAGGACATGTTGCTTTGCAAAATAGTTCCAAATACAGGGGCTTTACCAAGGAAAACATAAACACGGTAAAGGATTTTACTGTAGTGCATTGTCGGGCCAAACTAGTTTTTTTGAGTAGTTTAAGCTGTAAGTGGGGCTATTATGAGGCTTTTGGTGGCACCATGTACTGCTATGTACTGTATCTGCTATTGTGCAACCCCCAGATATCCTCCCCCAGGTACAGAGCTCGCAAGTTTCTTTATTGGCACTCATATTTACAAGTGCCATGGGTGTCTAGCAGCACTTCGAAAAACCCAAGCAAACCCTTTAAGAGTTCACTGTGATGACAGCCAGTGGGAAGAAAAGTAAGCACCTGCTCTGTTTTTTAGACTGTTTTTTAGACTGCGACTACCATTGTGTCTCCTCCTTTGCAATATAAACAGAGCAGGCAAAGATTTTTGTAATTTTTTTACAGTGTGAAAACAAATCTTCCCATTTGATGGTAAGTAAAATATTTTATACAATACAATATATAATGTTTTAGTATTTTTGAGACCCCAGTAGGTCATGGGCCTTTAGTATGGTCCTAACTTTTGTCTTATTTACGGCTCCCCAGAGGCAACAGAAAAGAGAGGATGCAGAAAACTTTTCTATTGAGCTATCAGTAACTTTGTTTTTACTGAAAAAAAACATTCAAAGGAGTAGCAGAGTCCTTTCTATAGATTACTGTGGGAGCCACAATCAATGGTTAGTAGCTGTCCAGTCCAGAGAGACCTGCATTTGGTGAGGGTCTCTTTTTTGGTCAGTTGGTTTGTGAGATTTGATTTGAGCTCTAAAGCTGATCCGTCCAAAAATCGGACCCTCTTCTTTGTTTCTGCACGCCATTCCCATCATTATTGCTACATCACTTCTTCATTTCTCAGAGTAAAAAAAATAAAGCAAGTTGGAGTAGCCATTAATAACCTTTTCACATCTTATTAACCAGGAAAAGAAACTAAACTAGAAAAGCACTCAGAGAGCGCAGACCTCCGCCAAGCAGCTTCGGTCCACTTTGGCAAAAATTGTCCTATCTGACAATGTTAAAGAATCCCTTAAAAAATTCCTGGATCCAGACGGTGATCCGGATCACCCCCAAAATTGAATCAGTTCTTCCATATCCCATTTCCGACAATTCCTGAAAATTTCATCCAAATCCGTTCAGAACTTTTCAAGTTATTTTGAACACAACAAACAAACTGACAAACAGACGGACAGACCGACAGATAAACGCCAGCAAACACATAACCTCCTTGGCGGAGGTAATAGGGATAAATGTGAAGCAACAGCCTTCACAAAATAAAGTTACTCTAAAGTTTACATTACTTCTGACATGTTTTGTTTCAAGTTGCAACCTAATTTCACAGCTACCTTTTCAATTGTGAGAAGTTTTAGATTTCTTCCCGGGGCTTGAATGCCTTTGTCTTTATAAACAAAAAAATAAAAAAAATAACAGGAACAATGGTGTAACATGTTCATATGTTAATATTTCCATATAAGTATCAAACAACAGCAAGCACCGCAACATTTCCTCACTGTATATCACAGCAACAGTGACCCATCAGTCTGTCTGTGACCTCAGAGCTGTTTATATCTCACTGCAGGTCCATTACCATCTCCTCTTGCCTGAACCTCTTCTCTCTAATCTCTCTCTCTATTGGACTTTTTCCCTCCTTAATCCTTTAATTTATCTCCTAGGGTGTTCATTTGCAATGGTGAGGATCAGACACTAAAAGGCTCCAAAATAGTATCAGGGTCTGGAGAGGTTCAATAAGTACAATTGTGTGCGACTTAAACCTGTTGTTGTGTGTCTATTGAGGATTTACTTAGCTCTACAGTGGTTTATTCAGGATGACTCATCTTGCAGACTCAAGTGTAATCTACTTAAAATGGTTTCTTCACTCAAATTACAGATTTAGATACCAGTGAAAGCATATAGTTTAGATTTGATTTTCTTGTTTCATTTAGGCTTTTGTCAAAATGTTAAAGGTCACATGTTACACAAAAACACTAGAACAACTTCAACTCTAAAAGTGCATGAAGAACAAATGGTTCTTTAAGAAATTAAAACTACATCAACAGCAATTGTAGTTCAGGTGACACTTTGTTGGATTGATATCAAATGGAGTATAGCATTGGTTCTGGTAGGTCAAGATTGCTAACATGCCAGCAATCCATTGTTAAAACAGCTGATCCCTTAGCAAGCTGCTTTGCAACCGTCCTCCACCCTTGCTCCTCCTTTATGCTATTTTCTGACTTGATCACTGTCACCTTAAATTGATGCTCGCTCTTGGGGGATTTCATTGCTTCTGTCCCTGCCTCATGCTTTCCTTGTGGGCTGCAAGGTGGGCAGGGATGTGTGCTTTTCCTGCTGAGGGCTTCTGCTATTGCCATGTGGAAAGGCAGAGCACTCATCAGAGCCATAACTGCCAAGAACACACTCCAAAGCAGACAACCAGAGTCTGTGAGGCAAAAACAGGGTTTATTAACAGTCCAGGTTCAAAACACAAAATGCAAGCAGATTCAAGCAGAGGTTTCCAAAAACACAAGGCAGAAAGCAAGGTTCAACCAAAAAGGGTTGCGATCAGAACAGAGACCATGAAAGAACAGAAGAAAGTGACTCAAGGGTACAAACAACCTGGCAACAAGACATGGGAAGACACAAGGGTTAAATGCATGAGGTGATTGGGGGTGATGAGACACAGCTGAGGAAGCACAATCAAGGATCAGGTGTGACAATGCCAGACAGGAAGTAAACATAAGGCGACAGGGAAAGACAGGTGAATTTTCAACATAAAACGGGAAACATGATGACAAGACATGAAACATGAACAAAAAGGGGAACTTCACTAAAGTAAAGGCAGGATCATGACAATACCGCAACATTTAAAATATGCTAATACATGCAAATAAAGCTAATTCAAAAAACTTCTCCGGTGACTTTTCTTGACAAAATGGTCCTGACAGAAATCTTTTTGATTTATTTAAATGGAAATGACCTTTTATTCACAGCCAAATTGAATTTACACCCTGTAAATAATGGACTGTCTGTTATACAAAATATACATACACCTCTCATTGTACGGAGAGGGATGATTAGTCGTTTTAATACATGCCCATTTTTGTGTCATTAATAAGAGTCTCTGGATCTGGACAGTTGACTGATATGAAAAGTCCATGCAGTGTGTGGTCAGATGACCTTAAGACCCACTTTACCTCAGCAAGTTGATCCAAAGTTGGGTTTGAGTGGGCGTTTTCAATATGGCTGCATCCATGGATTGTCTCCAAAAGCTTTCGAAAGGCTCCTTTGAAAGTCAAACAGCTGACTCCACATGGCTTGTTCAACCACTGTACACATTAGTATTCACAGTGTTGCATGGCTGAAGCACATCTACTTTCTGAGTGGGTTGTGGTGAGACACCGCTCATGAGGATTTACTCCAAAACAGCCTGTTCTGAGTAGGGATGAAACAGGGGGGGGGTTATGGGAATGTCAAGATGCCAAATACATGTTAAGATTTTAAGGCAGAAAACTTCAGAAATATGTGCTAGGGACATCCCTGAAGAGTGTAATTCTTCTTTTATAAGAGAAAAACATGAGACTTTACAAGCAAAATACTTTCTTGTGCTGTTTATAGATCTGGTTTCTGTTTGAATAAATTAGTCTCTATGGAATCTTTTTTAGCATTAGCTCAGCAGTCTTACAAAGTGATGGAGACAATGTTGTTGAAAAAGTTTTCTACTTTTAAAGTTTGAGAAATGAATTTTGTACAAAATTTTCCTCCTTCTCAAGCACTGCAAGATTACTGTCAGACAGGGGAAATTAAACTGAAACACACACAAAAAAACCAGGGCAAAATTGTATCTGCTGAAAAAGCAGCTATGTGGTATATTACCAACAAAAAACTAAAGGCAGAGAACAGGTCATAAGATGAGGGTCCAAAAACTGAACAGTCCTCACTGAAAATAAAAATCGTGTCTTTAAAAGAACAGCAGTCCAAAAACATTCAAATCCACAGAGAAAGGCAAAATCTCACTGGGAAAACTGCATGATAGAAAAATAACTTGAAAGCTAAGAACACTATAGAAGAGGCAGAGATTAACAAGCAACTGAGGAGGACAAACTCATAAGTACATATAGACAGCAATGAACTAATCAGAAACAAGTGAGTATTATGGCCAGGTGCTGTTGATCAAAGAGCAGTTAATTGAGACACTGCGAGTCACCACTGAACAGGAACTGAAATGAAAGGAGATGAAATTTCAAAATAAAACAGGAAACCAATTAACTTCAATTTAATGTTACAAACTACTGTAGAAGACAATGATGACTTGAATGAACAAAATAAATACATTACAATGACTGACAGGCAGGAATGCAAACAATAACTATCTAAAGAACCAGAAATACACAGTTTTTACACTCATTGATGCAGCTGTGGTAAGGTATACACTCTGTCTGCTGAATACTTATGAGGATAGCAGGTGACTTACAGTCTTTCAGCTGGTACAGCAGGTCCCATGTCCTATTGTGTTTGATCATTTACATCACATCTCGGGTGTCTATCAAGCAAGGATTTGATTAAAGTTGAAAAAAATGACATTTTGTCTTTGTAGAGGATCAGATACAGCTCTTTTTCCCACAGCGTAACGCTCAGATCTGTAGAGGCAGAGAGGCTGCAAGGGGCTATAATAATGAGCTCTGCACTGATTGGCTGCCCAAATAATGTTTGATGGATGGGGGGGGGGGGGGGAAGGGTTACAGGCTTAGGAGTGGACTCTCAAAACAGTCGTGGTGTCTGCCTTTGACGGTCAGCAAACACACATGTGGGTGGAGACTGTATGGCTATGACATTATAAACCCCAGGATGTAACAAATTAATTGTTTTAAGGAGCATTTTCTTTAAAGGGGTCAAGCCAAATTCCCATTTATTAAGAGTTTAGTAAAATGTGTCATGTTCCTTCTAACAACATTAAAAACAAGAAAACTGATTTTGCAAAACATGGGACCTTTAAGACTGATCCATGAACCTGAAAAAGCTGCACATTATGGACCTGATCTACTAAAGGTTTGTGTGTATAAAAACACGTGCAAACTTGATAGCGCGCGGAGCTGATCTACTAACCGGGTGCACCGAGGATTGCATGTGTCAAATGAGCAAAATAGCACACGCAATCCATTTAGCGTGTTTGCCTTCATGAATATGCAGAATACATGCAGATGATCAGAACACACAAAATATTGGGAGGAGGAGATGCAGATGTAATCATTTAGCACCCACAGTGTGATTTATCAAACCCGCAACTGATTGCGCGTGTTGTTTCTGCGTCTAAATTAAGCATGTTTGAAAGGCAGGTGCAAAAGAAGCACAGCGTTACGCACAGAGGGCTGTGGTCATTGTGGCAAGAAACAGGGGTCACATTAACCAAACATTTTCCATCACTGACTGAATTTTTTGATAATTGATGGAAAGTTTTGGAGGCTGTCTGTCATTACAATGGACTGGAAAAAGAGGGATGATCCAGTGTGCCATCATACTGATGCAGACACACGCGTAAAGTAAACCCTCCGTGTTTTGCGCTGTACAGCATGGAAGAGGTCATTTAACCTGTGTAAAAAAAACCTTCATAGCCAGAATCAGTCCGTTTGTCACTCAGAGCTGACTGCATCACACTCTCCATGCACTGACAGCGAGTTTAGAAGCTGTGAGTGTGTGGAGAGTGTGACGCAGTCAGGGCATAAAAGGCAAGAGTACCAGCACAGTCTGTGTGTGTGTAACTGTAAGACTGCTCTTCACATGAGAGGTTATTGGTGATGAAGCTGTGCAACCATGTGAATGTTGTCATTGAGATTATGTTTAATTGGAGTCAGAAAAGGAAAATTAAAAATGACCGATACAAATATGGCATGAGGGAAAAGAGACGACCTTGTCCGTCAAAATGACAGACAACAAAAAAAGGTTACCGCAAGTGTGTTTATTTGCCTCCAACTCCATGGCTTCAAATTTCATTTTCCATTTATGGCCACTCTGCTCTCCCAAACTCTCCATGGTGACAGCCGGTAGCACACGCAAAATCCTCATTTAAAGGGGGCTGTCCACACCACTTTGGAGCCTGTTATCAATTGTACACACAGTCATTGTAGATCACCCGTAGCATGCCCACTAATAGCACATGCAATTTTTTTTAGTTTGCACACACAATTTAGCACTCTTTATTTTGGATCTTGGTTGATCAGGCCCTAAGAATCCGAGCACAAACTGCAGCTTTAGAAACACAGTCAAGTTTTCTGATTGCAGCTGATGTGATTGTCAATCCATTCCCCAAACCCTCTCTGTCTTTTATGCAGAACTATCTGACAGTTGTCACTCATCCAACAGTTCAGGTACAGGATTTACACTTTGACTGAGATTTCATTGTTAAACTTAATCAATATTAAAAAAAAAACTTAGACTACTATCGTAAGTAGCTGCCTCCAACTCTCTCACTTTGACTAGCGACTGTCTCTCTCAGACCTGTTCCATTTTCCCTTTCTCCCTCCCTCAAAATATCATCTCAGAATCCAAAGATAAGTCAGCAAAAGGATCTGTTGTAGAGCACATTTCACAAAATTAACAAAAAAAAAAAAAGATAAACAAAACCAGCACTCAGTCCTGCTTCCTGCTGGAGAAATTGAATTTAATTGGCTTTAAAAGGCAAACCAGACTAATAATTACACAAAGCTGAATAGTATATAATAGCATCTGAAAAACAAAATCTAGTCCACATCTTTTAATTACCCTTCCAAAATAATGACCGGTAATTAACATTCGTCATCATCTTAATTTTAGACTCTTTAATCAGAGAAAAAAAACAAAATCCATTATTTGTGAATTGCTGCAGTTCTAATGATAAACATTGGGGAAAAAAATCAGGAATGTCGGATTGACTTTTTTTTTTTTTTTTTTACTGAAGCGGTAGATGACAGACTTCAGAGAGAACTCATCTGATGATCATTTATGAGCCTTACTATTTTGAATTATTTTCTGCTTACTTTCCCATGATGCAGTGATTGTCCAATAAGCTGCTGGAGCACTAAATTATAAAACAAATGTATATGTAATATATACAGTACATAGCAATACACTAAAGCTAACCCTCAGCAGTTTTTGTCTTTCATTATGCTGTGAGAAAATAAAATACTTGGTATTTACATTCACTCAGTTGTAGAGAGTTGGGCAAATTGTTATCAAACCTCCTGAATGGCATTGGGACTGTGTGGCTGACTTTTTCTTTTCGCTGCCATATTGCTGTATTTAAAACTTTGAAAACCTATCTTTGCCTGTATATCCTCATTAACATAATTGAATAGTGTGCGCAAAATGGATAAGAATCACCGTTTGACGCTACTTTATGTAACCCGCCTAGTTAAAGGGTTAAATATTATTTGATCCATGTTAAAATATTGTTTTATTTTATGTTTTATACATGAAGTATTTTTATTTTGAAAACTGGAAGTTATTTTGACGGGTCGGGGAAATAGCATGAAAAACGAAGATAACTTAACCTCGCTAATGGATGCACAGAGCACTGCTTCTACTCTCACATGTTGGTTGAAAAAGAGAGAAAAAGGTATGAAAAGCGAAATGTAATGTCTTGAAAATTACAAATGATGAAGTTTATAATCTAATATGAGTAAAACTCCTGTTTAGAGGTTGGAGACCCGTCGAAGACGCACTTTATCTTCCTGAATCAATCCTGATGTTAATCCTTCTTGGTAAGCTAGCACTTACATGTTCTCATTGACTGTATGTTAAGATGCTCCCATGTGGTCATATTAGCTGATTATTTTGGGTACTTTGCACATTTTATGTTCATTTTTGCAAGAACGTATATTGCTAAAAAGACATTTGTTTTGTGGTTTGAGCACAGAATTTATGGTGATGGGCACTGTGTAATGTAATATAATGTGCAATGTAGTTATATTACACTTTGAAAAAGAACTAGTCACACTAGCTAAACGTGACTGTGGGTTGAATTAACAAACATTTGAAGATAAAATTGACATTTTAAGTTATTTAAAATGTGTTAACTAGTAAAAATGTGATTTTTGTTAATCAAAAGCTATATATATTTCATTTATTTTATTACAATCTAAAATCCTATGTTAAAAAGGGTTACAAAGTGAGACAGTACATATAACAAAACATGGTTTATGCATTATACTGTACCAGTTAATGTGTCTTTTATAAAAAAAAAGTGAATCCATTGGTAAAATGTGATCATATCTTTGCATTTCATTTCATTACTATTGGTTAAAATGGTGTATTCTGACAATGTGAGATATATATTTTGAAAAATGTGTAGTAATCTTTCTGTAGTGAATTGCAATTCCATAAGAATCTGGACTATAAAACCTGTTTGCAAATGCAGGTCAGGTCTTTTGGAACTGTAGAAAAGTGACGCTTCCAGCCTTGGAGTCCAACAGCATTGAGATGATCGTTTGATGATGAGCCTCCCAGGCGGATTGTGAGTTTCTACCACCCTATGCAACGGATCCTGCAGTAGGATTTGTGTCAGTCCCACTGACCCACACCAACAAGAGACTACTTTGGTTACATTCCATGACTTGACTGTTTCCTCTGACTAACTGACTTGAACATTGAAGTTGCAAAGCAACATTCCCCGGGCAGAACATTTTCTATTTGGACATTTTATTTTATTTGTTTATCTAGGTTATTGTGAAGTGTATTCTACACTCTTTTCATAATTTTTCAACTAAAGTTGCAATTCACTACAATTTCCTGTGTCCACTGGTTATTGCTATACTTAAGCTCCAACGAACCTATAGATCGAGATGTGTACATCCCTTGAAGTGGGTTACATTTACATAAATATCATTGTCTGAAAACTGTGGGAAAAATATGGTCATGACTCGGTGTTGCACTGCTCCTCAGATCTCACAGAGTAAGAGCAAATGTACAAGAAAGAAAAAACATTTTCATGTATAATTTCTAGACCCTCTCACAATCATAATTTAGTTGAAGAAAACAAATTTGACAGTAAATCTATATATCTATGATTCCTCAGAGAACTGGGTCAACCCCTTGGTTGACTTGCCAGTCTTTGTAAACAGATGATGTTTACATAGACTGGCCACTCATTTTGGACATATTTTCTAACTACTGCCACTCATTCAATGTGGAAGCTATACAGACATAATATGTATCAAAAGGTTTGTCTACTTGTCAGAATTCAATGTGTATATATCAATAGCTGTGGCTTTGATACTTTTTGAGACAGCACTGTCTGAAACCACTCATGCAGGTCTGGACAGCAGATTAGCACCTTTCTCTGGAATGGTGAGCACTGGTCTTGAATCAGTGGTCACAGTTTAAAAAAAATGCTGTATAGTACACAGCTTTTATATTTACATTTTATGAATCAAAACAGTTTTTTGGTTTTATGCACACAGGCCTACTCTCTCTTCCTCTATCTCATTCAGACACACACAAACACACACACATGCAACTACTCCAAGATAGCTCGATGGGTGAATAAGAAGAATATACAGTGCTTGTAAAACAAATGAAAGTTTATTATTACAAAGTGTTTTCTCTGCAGTATTTTTTTATATGAAATAAACTAAAAAATGTATTGCAGAAATTAAAGAAATGCAGTCATGTTCTGAATAACCCTAAATAGGCAGGTTAACCTGCTCAGTGTTGACCTGAATTTCTGCTCCCTGATTTGATAATCTGAAAAATAAAACTTGAAATGTTCCAATAGATGAGGCAGGGACACAATTTCCCAACAAACATTTTTTGCAAATTTTTTCTTAGTGTGGAAGTCTACTATTGGATCTATTCCTGATTAAGGGGAGACATATGCAATAGAGAAGTGAGGTGCTGTCTAATTTCCACATTCAAACACAAAAGAAGAACAAACTGGTGTGGCGCATCAAGAATGATAGGCCAATATGTTGTGTAGATCGGATTTGAATATGGAGCATATAGTAGAGTAAATGTGCACAGTTTATGCTGCTATGCTGCCATGACTCATTTGTCTTCCTCCTTTAAGGCAAGAAGATTTTATTATCACTGTAAACATGCTCAACATTCATGTTGTCCCACAATCTCTTAGCCTAGTGATGTAAGTAAAAGGTAAATACAGTCAAGCTCTATACTGTATGGGTTATATTTCGTTGTATATTCAAAATAAACCAAGGGCAAAAAAAAAACTGTCTGTTGGCCATAATTGGTCCCCAGACCAAAGTCTGGACACCCCTGGTTTAAATCAAAATATTGCTTTGCTCCTGTACAAATATGTTTATTCAGATGTGTATGTGAGACTCATTTGTCTGAGTGTGGTTCCTCTTGGCTGGGTTGAGTTAACAGTTTGCTCTGACGCTCTGCTGTCTCCTCTGAGTCAAACACACGGTCACATGTGGAGAGAAGGAAAAATAATGAAATGTTTGTTTTGCACATACACATAGTTGGAATGAAATTAGTACATCTCATTGGTTGGTTTATGAGTCTTATAGCACCAGCAGCCTTTTAATCCCCCAGAAAGTCTAATGGCAGATCATTAGAATCACATCAAGACACAAATTAACCAATTAGCAGCTATTAGATACAAGAAAAAAAAACAGTCATGATGAGACAGCAAATAATTTCCTTTTACCAAAAATATTAGCCTACTATGAGATCCTAAGATATGTTTAGTGACAGCAAAGAAATCTGCTATGCACCCTACTTCTCTAAAAGCTTCTTTGATGCAAGTTTTATTTACAGATCTGAAGAGTAAAAGTACCGAAACTGTCACCGGTATTTTTTTTGAGCCAAGATACGGACTTTTTCATCATCACTGGTTTAAACACACAAGTTGTGCTCATTGCTCATCACACTCAATTTTGTTTGTCTTCAAAAGACTTCAAATGTGAGAGATAAATATCCATGAACACAACACCGCACATGCATGTGAATATTTAGTTCTCAGGCAGACTTCTCAGGCAGAAGTGCTTCTAGGATAGCTGATTTTTTTTTTTTTTTTTTCAGCTTTACAGACTTATCCTCTCTTCTCAAGTGTTGTCCCATCTGCTTCCCAGTTTTAAAATCCACTCTAAAATATACAAAACCGTGCTTGGCTCACTGCTTACATAATGAGACACAAACTCAAAGAGTAAACTCAGTCTGATGTCTGTCCTTCAAGTTTAATTTTTGATCTCCCTCGCTCCAGCTCTCTCCATCTTACGGACTAAATCCTGACCCCCCCCCCAGTTCTCCCACATCTCTTCTCTGTCTTGCCCTCTGTGGGTCAAACATTACCTTCAACAACCTCAAATTTTCATTCAGCCTGAGCAAGGCCCCATATTCACCCTACTGTTCCCGTGAGTGAACACTCTGCTGTGCAGAGCTCTACCCTTATCAGTGCAGCAGATGGCACAACAACCCATTCATGATCACAAACAACCAGAACATATGATTTGCCTATATTTATAAAATTTTATTTAACAGCCAGATTTTGTTTTGTTTTATTTGGATCATCAGAACAGTTTTTCTTACATTTCCCTTTCTGTATAAAAGGAGAGAAAAAGTTTAAGACAATGCTGAAAACAAAGGCTGAGCTTTAGAGATGGGATGATACCAAGCTCATACTGTATAAAGCCAACACAGCGATGTCTTAAAGAAGAAAATATGCCTCAAAATTCACCTTTAGACATGCAAACATTTCTCAGACAAAATCCCTACAGCCTTTGTGTGGTATAGCAGATAAGTGGCTGGACAGTAAAGTTGGTTTGTAAACCGATCTCTCCATAAAGTGCCAGTTGTCCGGTAATTATCTTTACCCTGTCAAGCAGAAAATACCTTGTGCTGTTGTGCTTATAATAACATGCAGACTCTGTGATTAAGCAGCTTTTTGGATGGAGAAAGAGTTGAGTCCTAAATGACCTGAGAGACAAACCTGATGACCAGAGGCAATTTGCAGATGCAACTTTCATTTGAAATTCTTCAAATTTTACAATGCAAACATACACTTTAGTTGATTATAAATTTTTGACATCTGCGGACAGTGGAAAGTTGGTTGAAGACTTAGAAGGGACAGAGGATGCAAGCAAGGCTGCCCATAAGGGGGGATAAAGGGGAAAGCTTTCTGGGGCCCCAGAGTAATAGAGTGACCCACAAACAGTAAGCAAAGAAATTATCTATTCTTAATTCAAGCAAAGAAATACACATAATTTATCAAAGCAAAAAATGAATTCATTCTTTTTATTATTACCTGTTTGAAACTGTGACCCTCCTTTTTTTTAAATGGTATGGGCCCATGTTTTGTAATGTTAATGTTGTAGGGGCCTAGGAAATCATAATCAGACCATTTAGTCTTGCCATAGGGCAAGCAGTCTACCAAACCATGTATTCATTAAGCAAAGATGCAGCCACTTCGATTTTCCCCTTCCAGCTGAATGCCTGCCGAGTTCCAGCCAATTACCAGCCAACTTCCAGCCACTGGAAAATAGTCACTTTGTGTTTGTCACATCAATGCGGGCCAGGCCCCAGCCAGGTAGCAGCATGTTCCAGTCACAGACCAGTCATCTGGGTTTGAATCTGACTTTTGGCCTCCTCCTGTATGTCACTCTACTTTGATCACCTCTGGTATCACAATCTATCTAACCAAGGTAAACAATACTGGGAGAAAATAACATTTTAAAACTCCCTCTTATTGCATTTTTTTTTTTCATTTATGCATTATTTATCAATCACCCAGTTCTGCTGTTTTCATTTTGAGCAGATGTACACACAGAGTAGGAGGAGAAAAAGTGGGGAAAGAGAAAAGGTGGAACAACTGGGGCACCAATGGCTTTGGGGTCCTGTCCACTTGCCCATGTACAGGGGAGCTGCTAGAAATTGTGGGCATCATGAAGAGCTGCCATCATGTTGCAAGGCATGGGCTGTAGAGTGAGTAAATCTGATCAAGTACTGTCAGTGTCAGATTATTACAGACTGTCAGATAGCATTGGCCATACCTGTGACAAAGGATTTTTTTAATTTTTCATCTGTACAAAATAATACATGTTTATATCCCATTAAGACCACAAAAAAAAGTTTATCTAGCATTTGCTTTTTAGGCACCTTAGACAAGTTCCTGTTACACCACCACCATTGTAAAAAAATCTGGTGATAGGTTGTTTTATGTAATTTCGGTGTTATAAGACAAGGATATTTTGAACAGGGTTGTTTAAGCATTCATCCATTATCCATACTGCTTATCCCTTTGGGGTTGTGGAGGCTGACACCTATCCCAGCTGACACTGGGTGAGATTTGGGGTACTCCCTGGACCAGTCACTACGGACAATTGCAAAGCATTCAGCTACTCTGCTCCTCATGGTGTTGAGGCTGGAAGACAGCTCAGTGAGGTTGTGAGGTTTAATGGGGGTTGAGACAGCATTTGGTCTGTGAAAAAGGTCAGGAGGACTACCAGATATGTAAATATCTGATCAAATGCAGAAAGAGATATGTGGTGACCTTCAGATGTTCAGCCTGTAGAATGATTGTGTTTTACAGTTAGGTTTATAGTATAGTTAGGTTTTGTTTGTGATCAGATCTGTTGTTAGTTTGGTTTGTACATACCAATCTCAAGGTCATTTCATCATAAATTTACTTAAAGAGATAAAAAAAAACAATATAAAGTAACCATGGACGACCTCTGATTAAGTAAACAAGCATGAATTCATTTGTTCTGTAAACAGAGTGGGATCTCCCCCGAGGCTGTGTGTATGGCAGTGGGTGTGTGGTGGTGGGCTGGTGGTGTAATGCCCGTCTGTTTGTCTCTACTTAAATACAGCTTTTATCCTCCAGCTCTCTCTCTCTCTGTACCTCAATATTTGCATATAAAAGTAAAAACCCTCTTTCTCAAATTTTAACAAACTCTCAGTCTCCCACTTCTTTTTTCACTCTCTAACTCTGCAGCTCCGCTCTCACTCCTCGCCCGTCCTCCCACTCATGCATATATCAGGATGGAAATGAGAGAGAGAGCTGAACATTGGCAGCTAATATACAAACTCAAGAGTGTAAGACCAAACATTAAGGAACTATCGAAGTCAAGCAGGTATGATTTCAGGTGACTCAAGATTCTTATATATTGTTTTGAATTACAAAATGCAGCATAGGTTTAGTTCTGACAGTACATGGAGTCAAGATTGCTTACATGCCAGCATAGCATTGTTAAATAGAAGATCCAAAGCTTGTCCACCACTGCTTACAGCCAGATGATCCCATTAAGCTGCCAGTGGCTAAATGCACTCAGACCACCTTACTTAAGCTGCTCTATCCTGCCTACTCTTCACTGCTCTCACTGCAAGCTGCTTTGCAACCCTCCTCCACCCCAGTGCCTCCTTTATTCTGTTCTCTGACTTAATCAGTGTCAGCTAACATTGATGCTTGCTCTGGGGGGATTTTGCCATTTCCCTCTATGCTTAATGCTTTCCTTGAGGGCTGCTAGGAGGGCAGGAACATGAGTTTTTCCTACTTCAGACTTCCACTATTCAGAGCTAAACCGTCAAATAAAAAAATATAAATAAAAGCAAATAAAGCTTATTAAAAAAACTGTTCTTGTGTCTGCTCTTGTCAAAGTGGTTGTAACGGAAGTGTTGACTTGTTTCGTTTTTGAGGGTCAGTAGTCGCATTGCTGTGGGCCCCACAGTATTTTGAGGTGGTCTTCTTTAAATTAATCTTTTAACATGTTTTTACATGTATTAACTTTTTGTTAATACTTTTCTGTTGAGTCTTGGGTTTATTTTTTTGCATTTTCCTAAGTATTTCTGTTTTTACATTTTTATCAGCCATCTTGATTTTATTGTTTCCTTTACTTTAGTTAAACAAACTGCTTTCTGTGGACAGATGACAGATTTTTTTTCTCTTTTGTGTGTTGCTTTAATGCTAATATGGCCCTGTGTGTTCATACAGTGATCTAAAGAGGCCGCGGTCAAAAGACTGTTGTTTAGTTGACCTGACACCCAAGATGAGCCCTCCAAATATAAAGGTCATAGATGAGGATGGTGGTCCAGAGTTCTATGGTCTGAATCAGATCCTGCTCACTCTGAAATAACTGCTGCATTAGTATAAAAGAGATATTTGGAGTTGTATGAGTGTTTGAGTAGAAGACTCAGATAAGAATTTTCTAAAATTTTTGTGGATCTTTGAATTTGCTTCATGTTCGAAAGTGGACAAGAGAGAAAGAGGTGAAAGAGAGAAGGAAGGAAGAGCACATGTTTCTAAGGAATCAATCTCCACTATCAGCGACAGTGTACAGGTATTTCTGCTCAAGAGTGGAGTGCATCAAAGATGAATCCAACCCCAGCCCACAAGTTCACCCCGTCCCACTCAGTGGTTTTAGTTTCCTTTTGACAGTAGATGATTAATGTGACATTAACTTCCTTCTCTAATAAAACTCATTTGACCTTTTCTTACAGGATGTACAAGGATAAAAGCACCCATTTTGAACTTATACTTTAAAAGGAGGGAGGTCAAATTAAAAGTGATACTTGTACTATCTTTTATTTTTTTTTTTCTTTTAGATAGGAAGGAAAATTAAAAAAGCTTCTTGCTTTCACTTAGAGTAAATCCTTACTCCGCCTGATACATATCTTTTGCTTTACAGTTTACTACCCTTGACTTGTGACAACATCATTTGTTTTCGAGACTTTGTTTTTTCACTCTTCTTGTCACACTTGATAGCTGAAGGAAAAATATCACATCACACCACCTTCCAGCTATCACTACCACCAGTTTTCCTCTTGTGCAGCAAACGAGTGTGTGCTGCCGGCGGAAGGACTTGTAGGCTGTGTCGTGTCCCAAAATAGTGCCTATTCATAGTGGCTGGGTAGTTCAAAATTAAATGGATGTAAACAAACTGCTTGTAGCACATGATGTGCTTGTGGCTTGGTTTCTTTAATCACATGGAAAGTTTTGCACCATGTGCAGCAATGTATAACATTAATGTCCATCCTGAGATTTCTTGACAGAGATTCAACTGAGCTGTGACACTGTGGCACACGTTCAGGCTCATGCCATGTACCTCACACAACCCCACTTCGAAAATCTGAACTATCCAGTTAAGATTAGATTAGATTATATTAGATAGAACTTTATTAATCCCCTTGTAAAAAAAAAACTCCCTCAGGGAAATTGGGATGGAAAGTGGCATCAACATAAGATTTTAAATAAATCACAGCATATTGAAGTGGGGTCCGATAGTTGCACTTTTCAGGAATTTGCATTTTACTAAGCACCTCCATATGCCACTTTTCCACACTATAGCCTGCAGCTGACATCCCACAGCAAACATGCAGACGCACAAGCTAAAGACACAAATATTAAACACAAATGTACAAAGTTACCCAAAGCTTTGAATCTTTCCTTCAAGACATGCCATTAAAAAGTGTTGCAGGTTCTAATGAAGTGTTTTCCTGCTGCTCAATGACGCCATACAGGTAAAAAAGATGAGAAGGGGGAGAGGATGAGCTGATGCTGGATCTTCCATGTGAACTGATCTGTAGGGTCACATGACCTCCTCTAAAAACATGATGAGAGCAAACCGCTCCCTGCCATCCCTCTCTGCAGTGCTCTCTGCATGCCTGCTGGTTATTTTTCTCAGTCACACAGAGGTGATTGTTTGTGTTAAATCAGGAGCTTGATCACATCACTGCAAGATGGTTGCCATGGCTGTGGACAGATGAACCATTGTTGATATCAGATTTTTTAATTGCTGATCACTTTAACCTCTCCTGATCAACTTCTTTCTCTCACTTCATCTCTCCCTCCTGTCTTTCTCTCTTGGGTGTAAATACAACTGAGTTAAATGTCCAATTTCTTTTTGGTCTTTTTGATGAAATCACCTCTGTGTGATTGGTGTTTGTCCGTCATCTGCATCAAAAACCTCCAGGTGGGTTAGACTGAGATCGCTAACCTGACACACCAGATAGACCGTGCAGTGTTTCACTAGTCCATCTGGGCAACAACCCATAGTAAGTGTTTGGGAATAGGCAGAACCTTTCAATAGAATATCCAGCAGAGGATTGGACAATCTTTCCGTCAGTCACATTCATTACAGGCCAAACAGATGACGTCGCAGACCGGTGCTCCTGCCATGGTATAAAATACAAAACATAAGCCATTATAGAACAAGCTATCATCAGACTGTGTCTGAAGTGCAGCGAAATATAATTTCTATCAAGATGTGCTCTCATGGGTGCTGGTTTGGTGGAGTGGTGAGCAACCAGGCATGACCCATATACATACTTCTGCCGGCTCGAGTTTGTATCCAGCCTGTGGCCAGTTTACAGAGTGTCTTCCCCTACTCTCTATTACCCCCTTTCACAAGCTTATCCACTGTCACTCTCTTCTGTCAATAAAGGCACAAAACGCCCAAAAAATATTATATATTAAAAAAAATGTGCTTTCACTGTTGTTTGTTTTCCATTCAATAAAGAAATGCAGTCCAGCTCTCATAAAATTGCTACTGAAGCTGTTAGTATCTATGCTAATCAAGCCGCCTCCTCCTGCTGTCATCATGCTCATAGCTTCCACCTCTTCATGGTCATTGTAGTTTAGAGCTTGGAAAGATAGATCTGACTGATTAAAGGCATTGAATCAGGAAGATCCAGCTGATGCGCAAGGTTAAGAGATCACAAGTGATTCAGCCTTGATGGGCATTGGTAGAAAAAGTGATTTTCTCCCATTTAAGTTACTGTGTAACCTCCTGGTCACAAGCAGCACCTTCTACACTGAGACCTCTTATAATGATCTATAACCAAGCAATTAAAATCTTAGAAGGAAACCGATTTGGTCACACCACTGCCATGTACTGAAAAAAAACTTGAACATGTTAAACTTTGATAACTTCATTCAGTTTTCCAATCTTAAACTTATCCATAAATGCTTAAATCATGGCTCAGGTTCTCAGTGACCTTGTGGTTCCACTGAGAGTATTGGGATCTGCAACAGGTAGAGCAGCTAATGGAGACAGCACTGCACCCTTTTGTAAATCTTCACTGGGACAAACTGCTTTCTCTGTTCAAGGCATCAATATGTGGAAAGTTTTACCTTCAGAACTTAAACTGGATCCAGGGGATCCAAAGGGGACTTAGTTAAATTGTCATGAAGGATCATGTGCTTCCTGTTTTATGCGTTTTTTTTGTATTGTTGTTTGTATTTGTTCTGTATTGTTCTATCTGTACTTGTTGAGTTTGTTGTTGTTTAGTAAGTCTAGTATTTATTGTTGTCTACAGAACATTGTTACAACCTGGCTCTTAGGCTGTAACAAAAACAAGTGAGGTGAGACAAGGTAGGATCCATTTAACAACAAATTTATTACGAAATAACAAGGAAATACACCAATCAGTATCAGTAATCAAGGCAACAAAGAAACAAACAGTCACCCCGTGATGCACACTCCATGATGTGAGCCATGAGAGAGCCAGCGGAGCCCCTGATCCAGGAGGTGGATTTAAGAAGAAGGCTACACCGGGCTTAGGTGTTGCTCATTATCTCCTGATGATGACCCCGCTTTCGTCTGGCCCTGTAACAAGAAAGCACAACCAGCAAAACGGGAACACCTAGTAGTCTGGAGGGGTCGTCACAATAGAAATGGACAAAAAAAATAGCTCATGGATTTGTCAAACAGTCCATTTGGTAGGTCAGTACTCTCCTATCAAATGCTTGGTTATTGGATATCAACGTTATTTCATGGCACCACTTTATAAAGATTTGCATTTTAGTCTTTCATGCAAAAGGTAAGAATTTCTAATATTTTTGTTTTCACTGGTAAAAGCTGGAGCTGCCAGAGTATCATTGATCATTGAGGTCTGCACTGAATATGGTCCAACTGATATGAGGCATTTCTTCCTCTCACTTGATGAGGAGGTATTACTCTGAATGCACAACTTTTCCACAGCTGTATTTTTTTTCTGGTGAAAATCTCAACGCCCCTCTAGCAGCTATAAACTTCAAAATCTTTAGATTCCATTCATGTCTTGTGTTTGAATCAGAAAATGAAATATAATAACATAAAATAAAAACACAAAGCCTGATGGTTTTTTAATTCACTATATGGACATTTGACTTTACTCTAGTCCATGCTTTTATCACCAGTCGTATAGACTACTGTAATGCCCTGCTCTCTGGTCTTCCCAAAAAGAATATTTCAGGTTTACAATTACTACAAAATTCAGCAGCACGTGTCCTGACTAAGACCAGAGGGCGGGCCCACATTACACCGGTTTTAGAATCACTGCATTGGCTCCCCTGTGTGTTTTAGGATCGACTTTAAAGTTCTTTTATTGGTTTTTAAATGTCTTAATGGTCTTGGGCCTTCTTATCTCTCAGAACTGCTTTTACCCTACAAACCCTCGCGGACCCTGCGCTCCTCTGGCAGCGGGCTCCTGGTCATCCCAAAGGTCAGGACACACACACATGGTGAGGCGTCATTCCAGTCTTAAGGCCCTCGGCTATGGAACAGCCTGCCAGAGGACCTCAGGGCCGCAGAGAACGTTCATGTTTTTAAAAGCAGGCTCAAGACGCACCTTTTTAGCTTAGCTTTTAATTAAGATTTTATTTATGACATTTATTTATTCTAGACTTTTACATTGTCTTTATTTATGGTTTTTATTCTTTTCTTACCTTAGTGTTTTAGTTGTTCAATTTTACATTCAAGCTCTTAGATTTTCTTCGTCTCTTAGTTTTTACTTATTTTTATTCTTTTATCTTAAGGATCTCCAGTGTTTCCTTTGTAGGAGCCCTCTGGGCCACGGGCTATGGTCGGCTACAGCTGCAGGACTCTGTCTCGTAAGTTCCTGGTGGAGTCTTGAGGACCATCCTCACCCCTCTGGGTTCTGTGTTGGTGTCCTGTGGCTGTGGTTGACTCTCCGCTCCTGGTGCAGACGGCTCCTCTGATGACGCTTCCCCAACTGGTCCATCTGTACGCAGCCTCTCATTCTCTTATTCTCAACCTCTTATTCTTATCCTAAGCCCAATGTCAACTTTTTTTTTTTTTTAGTGGGTGTGTGGGTGGGGGTATGTGTGTGTGCGTGTGTGTGTCTAGCGTAGCTGTGCATGAGTAAATGTTGTACGCTTATGTGAGAGTAAACACTCATGTAATATGGGGGTCGGTAGGTGGGTTTGACGTAATGTTTTTATTTGTTTTTTATGTAAAGTACTTTGAGTTGCAGTCATTGTATGAAAAGTGCTCTATAAATAAAGTTTTGATTGATTGATTGATTGATTTATATTATCATAAATGACAGCCGATGCACTGATCTCAAGATCCATTCAGTATTTGTTAAAATCTGTCATGTTGCATCTTACTGAAATGTCCTTTTTCCTGCAAAGAAATAAGACCAAAAACAGTCAAGGGCGAATAGAGGGCGAGTGTTGCTGCAGGTTTAAGTGATTGATGGAAAAAGAGTGGTCATTCAGTGACCTGCTCTTTCAGTGCAACAGGAAGCAGTTTGATTGGTACTCTGTCTTTTCTGAGCACTCCTGGTCTGGAAATGACAAGAAAAAAGTGGATATTTACACAGCTCCAGACTTGAACTGAATAGTGCGAGTGAGCCACAGAGGAGGAGGGTAAGGTGGAGAAAAAGTGGTGGGCAAACTCAGAGACAGAAATGTGTTTGTGAACAATGCTTCACTTATTCAAGTGTGAGTCTAGAAACCGTCAGGACCTGTCTGTATAGAGAAGAGAGGAGGACTGATGGAGGAGCATAGACATTATGCATGCACACACATCTGAACATATTTTAACCCACTTTAACATTTTTCAAGCTCACTCTAGGGAATACATTTAGCACATCAGAAGACCATCATTTCTGTAGAGGCACTCACTTAGCAGAGATATGTTAAGAAAAAAGAGTTTGTACTGAAAAATGGCTGCATTAACATGTCCTGTCACATGATGAATTAGGAATAAATTATCTAACTACAGTGTGCTTTGAAATTTTATCACATGGAGTAAAATATCTTATTTTGAAGAATTAAGGCCACTGAGAGCCATCTGCTGCAGAGGTGTCCAAAGTATGGTAAAGAGGCCAAATATGGCCTGCAGAACATGTTTAACTGCCCTCAAATGAACAGAACTACAGCACTTATTAAAACGTTAGGCTTGTGCTTGACTTATGGACTATGGTGTTGAATAACAGCATGAATCAAACCAGAAGAGCTCTCTACTTCATCTAAAGATTCAATCCATGAAGCCTGTCTACTCAAGCACCCACACTCTTCTGGCAGTAGGGCTGACACAATATCAGATTGTAACCAAAAACTATTGTGGGAAGAAAAAATGAAAATGACAAAGTAATGCAATATTTACTGAAACCTGGAAAAGTATGTTGTACACTGAGTTGATCTTTCAGTTGATTGATTTTCTCTGCTTTGGCAAAATGTTCTCAAAAACTGGAAGCGCCCGAGAGCATAGTCCTCCGCCAAGGCATTTCCAGCACAGTCAGGCAAATAATTGTAAAAAATGTGGAAACTGCCCTATCTCATCCTGACATCAGGGTCCTTGCTCCACTGCTGGATTTGCATCACCACCCAAATCTAATCACTTCTCTCTTATGCCATGACCAACATTCCCTGAAAATGTCATCAAATTTGTTGAGGACTTATTAAGTTATCAGTGAAAATGTAGAAAACTTCCCCATATAACTCTGTTCACATCTGTGAGAGAGATCTTGCTAATACACAGACGAACAGAGAGACGAAAACAGCAAAATTACTATTTTTTCTTTACAGTTTGGTTTATTTATTAATTTGTTTGTTTGTTTTTGTACTACACAATTAAAGGAGATCTTCTTCTAACTTGACACGCTTGATGGAAAATACACTAAATAGAAAATATGTCACAAGTCCATCTGGTCAACAGTCCATAGTCTGGGGAAGACAGACCCTTTTTAAAACATATTGGTTGATGACTGGGCATTCATTCTGTCAGTCACAGGCAGGCACTGCTGCTGATAAGTAAAGTGCATAGTGCAAGCCAGTTAGTAAATAAAACTCTTTGCAACACCTGTAGCTGGAATGAAAATATCTTTTCCATTAAGAACTGTTGTCAGTGTTGTCCTTTTTCTTTACTACCTTCACCAAGGAAGTTATGTTTTTGCCGGCGTATGCTTGTTTGTCTGTTTGATTGTTTGTTTGTTTGTTAGCAAGATTACACAATAACTACTGGAAAGATTTTGCTGAAATTTTCAGGAGATGTTGGTCATGGCCCAACTTAAAAATGATTAGATTTTGGTGGTGATCCAGGAAACTCTTGAAGGAGCTGCACTAAATCCTGGGAACAAACAAAGTTGTAGGTCAGATGTTCTGGCACAACTGCCATTAGCGAATGATAATTTTTGCTCAATAACTTATTCTGAGCACTAGGTGTGGGTTTTCAGGGTCAAGGAATCATATTAAGATGCTAACTTTTTCATGGAACTATTTTTTATACATGTAACATCAATATGTGAGCTAGCTTGGTGGAGGTTTGCGCTCCCTGAGTGCTTTCTAGTTGATTAAAGTAATATTGTCAAGTACTGATAACCCAGACACTGAAGCAGGCACCATCTGTGCTTATCTGTACACAAGACTGTTGACAGGGGAAACTTTATTTTTCCGAAAAGTTAATGCACTCAAAAAAAAAATTCTAGGTAGCGTACTCTTAAACTGTGGTATTATTTTTTGATGGGAGTTCTTGTAGGCCGAGAAAATACCCTTTGTATTTGGTACAATACTTCCCTGTTTGCGGCTAGTTCTGCGTAACAGACTCTTACAGACTGTGGCTAACTGAGGGAGAGGAGAGAACTTTCTACTGCATCTAATGTACTTAGTGGCCATATGCAGCTCATACAACCCCACTTCAAAAAAATTGAACTATCCCTTTAAGAGGGCTCAAGAAAAAAACAGAAGGTTTCCATTAGACATGTTCACTCTTTGAACTGAAACACTGCTGTACCTGTGGCAGGCATTAGTCTGGAGCTTGTTCACTTAACATACAGGAAACACATAAATGACGCAGTCACCCCAGTCAGTCCTTGTCCAAGTAAGGCCTATGGTGTTGATATCAAAATTGCTTTCATTGTAGATGGTCAAGGGAATAAGTTAGGGTTGCCCCTGGGCTGCCCAAATGGACTTGTGAAATATAATGAATGGTCGATCTAGTGTGTCAGGTTAGTTCTGGTTTCTATTAAACAACAGAAATGTTAGTGTTATATGCTTAGTAGACAGACACTGTACATCTTGCACCATTATTAAGCAGGTGCTCATTGCAATTGTGATGTTCAGACAATATATTCTTAAGCCTTACAATGGCCATATTTTGTATGAGATCATTGAAAAGTGTATTCTGCATAATGTGTGACCTTTACAAGTTTAATGAGTTCTATGCACCAAAGATGAGGTATAATATAGTGGCCCATCATTCTTGTATTTATCTGTAGCCGGCTCTCATTTTAAGACAACACACCTGATCCAAAGTATTGGGCTTTGTGCAGTACACGCTGATCCAAAATTAAAACTGATCTTGATGCTAAACTCCAAAAGAGACTAGTTAATGTGATTTGATGGAGTCTGAGCAATAATAAAAATGTAAGGGTAGTATTAAGGTGATGTGTGGCCCCACAGGCTGAGAGCAGCACAGGACTGAACAGTGCTCTCAGAGCTGAACCACAGTGTTCACACAAAGGGGCGGCACTGTAATGAGCTTTAACACAGCACTCTACCAGTTCACAGTCACAACAGTCTGCGACTCATACACACAGAGAGCTCCAAAGCACACACAGAGAGAAAGAAAAACATGAAACTGCCTGAAGACGAACTGTGGTGCTGAGAATAAATACCTGCAGAGCTTAGAGATTGGAAAATCTGTAGGGTAAATGGATCGGCTTGACACAACCTGCCTACCTGCTCTGCACAGTGGCACTTTGCAAGGGGAGGGTAATGAGTCTGGGGACAGGATGGGCGTGCATGTGCATTTTTAAGCAGCATTACATCCTTGTAATGGGGTGAGAGGGCTGGTTGAATTAACAAACACTGCAGGGGAGGTCTTAATAGCACATAAAGGTTAGAGTTTACACCACGCATTTACACTCTTACCCAGGGCTGCGACTGGGTAAGGGAGATGGCTGGGCCCCTGAAAGGCCCTGTAGGTGGGTCCAATATGTCATATCATAAAATCAACACATGCACGTCCAATTGGACTTTGCATTCCTGGGTCTGACACCAATCATTCTTGTAACTAAATGAAATAGAGCTTGTTGCAGATCTGAGCATGGTTACACACACTGGCCCATCCAAAGATCATGCCGTTTCTAGAGGAAATGCCTTTAAACATGATGTATTTGTTACTTTAAGAAGTAATGGTGAGTATTTTGGTCAACAAAGGTAATCAAACCTTAAATTAAGGATGGATCCTTTATTGTCCCCTTTATGATTCCCCCTGAAGGTGTTCCCTTTTTTCCCCCATAAGGAGCCTTGCTCCACCTAATACCTGTTACTAAATGAATGCTATGCTAGCATTGGTGACAAGATCAGGCTAATGACACTAAAGCCATATGTGAGTGTCCTTTTTGCCCAAGAGCGATGCGGTGCAAATGCTGTACGATGCTTTACAAGGTGGCAAAAGGTTTTTCACCTTCTCTCTAGTTTTTGCTCCATCGCACAAGTTGACGCCGATAAGGAGTAAGGAAAGAGGGATTTTAATGACGTTCAAGAGGGATTTTCTTTGACTTTTATCAGTCAGCAGAGCCTTTTTATTTGTTTTACATAGCAGAGCATCTATCTGTTTTGGTGTGGGAAATGATTTACTTTCACCTTCAACTACAAGGGAGAAATTTTGTCTCACAGAGTGCTGTGTAGTAATGAGCCTTGAGACCACCCCTTGTCAATACAGACCACTTCACGTCCATTTCCCCAGCTTTACACAAAGCACTTGACGTACTGTTTCCAAGGGCATGGAACTACATTTTTAATGGGTTCATTTTTTTTCTTGGTAAAATGAATACAGACAAAAAGTCAGCACCTCATGTTTAAAGGTCATTTAAAGAAAAGAAAATTTAACCTCAGAATTTAAATAAATGCATAGTTTGAAGGTCAAAAGTGTTTTTTTTTCTTAGCAATGAAGAATTAATGTGTCTGATGGATTATGCTACTGGCTTGTATGTTGTGACACTTGATGCCTTGCACTTGTCAGATTATTTCCACATGAGTTACCATGGTAATCATTTCCCATGAATGAACACATGAAATTAATAAATCATCAAAACACAAAACATGATCAGTATCTGCATCAACAGTGTCCAGTTTTACTCTCAGGTGATTGGTGATCAGTGCGTTTATAAAAAATCTTTGGGGCATCGCTGCATTGTAACAGCAGCATGAGGATGACAATGATGCCAGTCACTTACCTCTTTGGCGTTCTCTTCCTCTCTGTATTTCAGGGCCCCATATTAACATTTAAATGGTCTTGCTTTGTGGCTGATAAGAGGCTCAGAGGAGACAATCTGATGGACAGGTTGTGCGGTTGGAGAGCTTCAATTCCTCCAAAGTCATCTCATTCTCCTAAGCAGCTGCTTTGCTATTGTGAAGGTCAAAGAAGGACTCAATGTCTGTATTTTATTCAGAGAGGAGCTGTCATTGGGAGAAGTGTTCTGGTACAGATGAGGCTCTGTGGCTGCTCTACCTCTGTTCTCTCTGCTCTCCGTCACTCCATTCACATTCAGGAGGATCAGTGTGAGTTCAACAGCTGATAAGCAGGTCTCCGCTCTCCTCTCTGAAGAACTTCACTGTGAAGACATTGCTGGGGGGCAAAGTGGTAAACATCCCTCAGGCTTTCAGGCTAGTGTGTGTCTGTATGGTTGTCTTTCCTGACTTCACTCATCGCCATGCAAATGAGACAACACTCAAACATAAATGCACAAACTTTAACCAAGGTTGAAAAACAGCTTTGGATCCAGGGAACTCACAATCGAGCTGAAAACACCTGCTAGGATTTCAGGAGAAAATGAGGACAAGAGAGAATTACTGTATTCAAGTTTGGGAAAATGAGACGTAAAAAGTCATGCAGAGACACTCACAAGCCTGTATCTGCATGGAACACAGACTTGCCCAACATTTTTAAACTAAAAAAAAGATGAATAAATTAATAAAATATGAACATGAACTAGAATATTTTGCATATAATAGGGAGTATACTGCGTACAACTCGGATTCTCATTGAATTAAAGCATAAGTGAAGGTTGATGTTAACTTGCGAAAGTGTAGCTACAGCTGACAGCTTTCAGTCATGGAAACTGAGCTATTAATGTAAACTTTCAGGTGCATTAATTTGAGCTGGAAGAATAAGGAATAGTTAATGGCCCCGGTAATTGGAACCAAAGTTTTCAGACACCTGAAAGAGAGAGAAGTAAAGGGGACCAAAGTGATACAATGCCTATAAAAAGGTTTTTGATAAACAAAGGCACACAAGATTTTAATGTCTAATCTGAAATAATTAAATCCATCTAACACTGCCTGCTTTAACCAGCTGCCAAGAAGAACTAAAATGACCAGGTAACCGCTGCAAGCAATACTGTTGTGGGTCCCTCCAGTTTATTAATGAATGATAATTCATGCACATTAGCCAAAGCCATGAGGACCAAGTTGATCAGGACACTGGATTAAAAGGGAAATCTCAAACAAGAGGTCACCACAAGATGTTACATAGGAAATATTGCAGTTGCTTCTAAGTCAAACCGCCATGTCGTAGTTTCATAGTAGCTTAATAATAGCTTTTTCTCTCACTGATTGAATGTTCAAGCTTACATTTTAATATATTCGGTGATCAAAGACTGTAGCTTAGTAGAAAGCACAGATAAAAAAATCCCTTTATGTTGTCTTCACAGATAAATGCTGGGACCAGCAAGCTGTGCTCCCCATACTGTGATATATGTTTTTTAAAATATCTTTGAAATTCTATCATATAGTTATTCCCCAGTCTGCATGCTTTATCTTACACCAGAGGATACACAATATGCCGATAGACATGACACAGAGAATAGTAATCCAGCAATAATAGCTAGAGGACCAACCCAAGGGCCTGTTGTCTGAGTTTTTTTTTTTTTTTTTTTTTTTTTAAGGGTGCACATCAAGGTTAATGTGTAGGCTTCAGGATGACAAATACAATGAGACCTTGGTGAAATAAAATTGTTGATTCGTGGTTTCTTTTTTTGTTTGTTTTTGGTGAGTGTAAAAACATCTGTCATGGGACATTTTCTCTATTTATTAAAATGGATATATGGAAATAGCCCTGCTATAAGGGAAAGGTAATAATGAAGTCTGACCTTGATCCTCTGATTCCAGATACAATAATATGAGCTGGAAGAAGAAGGAATAGTTGTTAGACCTGTGACTGGAACCAAAGTCTCCACACACCTACAAGAAGAGGGGGCAAAAGCGGCACAAATGCACCCTATGAAAAGAGCAGACTGGATCAAAAGCTGGTTGAGGAGGGAGGAGAAGGCAAACCTTTTCAGCAGGTTTGAATACAAGCTGCAGAAAGCTAGAGCATCATGGTGGACTTCAAATTCTTTGCCTTCAACTATTATTTAAGGTCTGTAATTCTTTTACTCTGCCCAACTGGTTCAACTCTCAGTAGAGTAAGAAAAACTGACAGAAATTATTCACTCCTGCTTATATGCTTGACCAATAACATCAAGATAGAAAGGGGAAAAAAATATTAGATAGTGCTGATGATGGGCATAATATTCCAGGACATCCTGCAAAACAATTTTCATTATCTGAGAGACGAGAAGTGATACATGCAGAGCGGATCAAATATTTCAACAAACAGAGAATGAGGTATGAATACATGCAAAAAAAAGGTCTTCATGAGACAAGGGAATAATTAGCTCTTATGCTCAACGTAGTACTGAGAAATATGCAATTCCCAGAGCATGCATGTGGATGACACAGGACTGAGAAAGAGCTCAAAAGCTACCAACATTATGGAAATACATGTGAAAAAATGTAGCTGACATCTGTTAATGTGCACTGCAGAGCTCCAGTGTTAATGAAGGGAAGCCGAATGAGATTAAAAAAACATCTAAAATGATGTGGTCTGAAAACAAAAACACTGTTGCTGCATTATTCATACTGAAACAAAAACCTGTGCTTCTCACAAAGTGCCAGACTACATGAGGAGTTGACCTACAAATGTCGCTCAAAAAGAAAACTAAAGCTCATCTACTCTGGAAAAAAAAAATCCTCTTACCCAAGAGTTCCACCCAATGAGAGAGAGAAAGAGCAGTGAGACGTTGAAATCTGCACACTGCATGAAGTGGTATAATGTGGCACATTAGCACCATGTTGGGTTTAGCCATAGGATACCTTGCCTCATTCATAAAAATATAACAGAGAGCAACACAGAGACAAAAACTATTTTTGTGACATACTTTGAGTCATTTGGTTTAACACAGCCTTTCAACATTCTGACATGATTTAAGGTTACTTTCACACCTACGTTTTGGGTGAAGTTGCAGCATTGTTCCATTTTTCTCTTAGTTTGTTTTGCCTTCACTATGCACCAAATCAGATGGACCAAAGCCTGATAAATGCTGTGTTCTTTGTTTCTGCCATCCAGCTTAGTGTTGCACTGTGACCCTGAAATAAACAGCTGGCTCTCAGAGAACATCTGTGTGTTGCAGTAATGTGCAGTCTTTTTGCTTGAATTCTTCTAAGCTTAACATACTATAGACAGTAAATTCACACAGGTTTAAAAACACAGATATTCTCTGCAAAACATTAAGAGGTCCACAAATGAGGAGCTTATTTTGTGAGGTGAGGTCTTGTGGTGTGCTCCCACCCTACAAGTGCTCGTGCATGAGCAGGAATTCCCTGTCCAAGCGTGCAAGAGCAAGGAAAGTATGCAGCGATTAAGTACAGAATGGAGAATGAACTGGACTTGAAGGGGGAAATGTGGGGAATGCCTATTGTAAGTGTGCCCTCCCTGTTGCTTGGGGTTGCGGCATCTTGTTAGTCTGCATCTTAATGAGGCGCCATGAGGGGAAAATCAGCAGGAGATTTCCAACTTGCACTGCAGCCTCCCTGTAGCTCTGTTGATCTTTTATTGAGAATGTCTCTAAAGCCCTTTTCACACATGCAACCTTAATATTATCAGGATAATATCCAGGCTGCCTGCCCGGGTAATTCACTGACATGGTTGTTCACACTTGCTCCTGTCAGCAGGGAGTATGCCCTGCTGGATGCAGAGAAGTGGTGGAGGGAGTTGGGGGGGGGGGGGGGGGGGGATTCGCTGACGGGCAGTACATGACGTCAAAATATACACAGTGGAAGTCAGTGTTTATAATAACATATCAATGTTCAGTGTTATGTTGAAAAGCATATCAGCAGCATCAATTAAAGAGTTGAGAGAAGCACTGAAGCACACAGAAGTGAATATGAAGCTGCGTCACAACATGTACAACGATTACAGCAGGGAAAGAAAGCTGCAGGGTTTCATCTTGTATTCAACAGCGGTGTGAGGAGGTGATTAAAAAATGTTGAGTTTATCTGCCGATCCAATTTAAAATAATTGTCCCCTTTTTCAGCAAGATTGGTGACAGTGTGTTTTATAATACAACTTGAAACAGTTCAGGACTGTATGAGGGGCATCATGCAGGGGACATTCTGATTTCTGGGCCCACTACAGAAAAAGCTCAGTCAAGTTTTTTGGCCTGGCTTTTGGGACAACAAGAAGAAGCCACTCTGCAGACCTCCAAGATCTCCAAGGGGTGTTGACTTTTATAAGATCACTGATGTAACAAGGTGCAAATCAATTTAAGGACTTAAAAACAAATAATAAAATCTTAGGATGGATTTTAAAATGAACATAAAGTCAATGGGGAGAGGCCAGAGCAGGAGTGATATGTTCTGGTTTTATAGTACCTGTTAACATATTGAAAGAATCAGATACAGGGTCTCTCTAGAGACTATCTTTGACAACATGTGGAAACCATTTTTGTCCTATCTGTACAAAACAACTTAAACTCAAAACTGTTATGTATATTCGGGTACTGACTGTCCTGACTTTGTTTTGTTCTCTTTTGTTTTTCCTGCTGTATATATTCTCTTCCGTGTGAATGTTTTTAGCAACTTTTTGAAATGTATGTGCCCTTTGAGATGGGGTTTTTTATTTGCAAAATCAGAAAACAATAAATAAAATATAAAAAAAAACAGAAGTACCTGTTCAAAGATGAGAAGCAGCATTTTGGACCAACTGTGAGCAGTGGACGCCTGATTTATGCCAAGATAAAGTGCATGACAGCAGTCCAAACATGAAGAGACAGAAGCAGGAATTTCTTGCTCAAAATCATTAAAAAGATCAAACTGATTTAATCTTGAATAAAAGCCTCATGTGATTAAAACTAGATTTAAAAACAGAGTTTAAATGTTGAAACAATTTAAAATCATTGTCTCCCTTTACACCAAGATTGGTGACAGTTGGTTTAAAGCACAGCCCCAAAGAGTTCAGGTTTATATGAGGGGCATCACCAGGTCTGCTGGAGCCAAACACAACAGTGACACAAACATATTAACGGCGCTGCTGTCATTCTTCTTTAAAGGCAGGTAGATTTGGGTATCATCTGCATATAGATGATAAGATACAGCATGTTTGATGAGCAGGGTCATACAAATTCAATCATGCCATTTATTTAATCCATCATTTAATGATAACAAAAAATGAACTAATTAAAAGCTTTAACATGATAAAGAAAAAAAAAACCTTCACCATAAAGAGAATTTTGGTCTTTGTCATCCTGAAAGAGGTCTGAATTCACTTCTCACTCAAAGCAGATATTTAATTTCTCCGCAGTTGTTTGTCTCAATCTGCTCTCATTTAGCCCCTTCATTCTCCAGGCTGGCTTTGGAAGCTCAGCTCTGAATGTATTAAGCAGATTAAATTACACAGAATAAAGACACATGACAAATAAAGTAAAATACCAAGGATTTTTCTCAGTGCTTCATCCTTCAGAGGCTTTAAATCAAAGTATTAATGATGAAAAAGAAAATGATCTGCTTATTAAATATGCTGAATACAAAAGAGGAGAAAAACACATTCAGTTGTTGAGAACATGTCTGTTTTGTTTGGATGAGATGCACAACAGCATGAGTTAAGCCAAACATATATAGTTTGTATTATCCTTTGTGTTTGCATCTCTTGACGTCATGAGCGTTTTAGTTTGTATTCTTGCCTGTATTTAACACGTCACTGGAGGGAACCACTAGGCACAAAAGACCTCAGGCTGTATGTATTACTTGTTGTTTCAGAAGCAAACTGAAACCATGGTGGTAATTCTGAGAGTAAAAGCAACACAACACACACCAACAATCAGCATCATCATCGAATGTTTGTACCCCTGTGCAGTGTCGGGACTGTCTCAGTGTAATGGTGCAATGAGTTATTGTGTTAACTGATGACTTGCAGCTGATTGTGCTGATAGATGTTGTAGTCAAAGCACTTGAAAAGAAAAGGGCCTACCCTTCAGTGCTTTGCTTTTATTATCCGCCAAGCAGTAATT
Source organism: Cetoscarus ocellatus (assembly GCA_037902135.1). Taxonomy (NCBI): domain Eukaryota; kingdom Metazoa; phylum Chordata; class Actinopteri; order Labriformes; family Labridae; genus Cetoscarus; species Cetoscarus ocellatus. The sequence goes on along the minus strand of JBAMNC010000523.1, from coordinate 2,384,723 downwards.
ATGTTTTCGCCAAGGTCTGTCTGTTTGTTTGTCTGTTAGCAAGATACCGCAAAAACTACTGGATGGATTTACAAGAAAATTTTTCCAGAGGTGTGGTTTGGTCCAAGGAAGAAGCCATTACATTTTGGTGGTGATACGCATATTTGTCTGGATGCAAAAAATTCCCCAAATTTTTGGAAAATCCAATAACTTTACATTGGGCTGTATGTCAAAAAATCATATCTCTGATATCACTTGATGGATTTGCTTAAAAATGTAAGGGATAATATATACAATACAACTCTATCATCAAGTTAAATTTCATCTGGATCTGATCCAGATTGACGTCATTACAAAACATTGAAGTTTATAATGGCAGATCCCATTCATTTCCCCTTGGCTGCTGTGAGGGTTTTGCCCCCTTTACGTCATTATGGGAGTTGTAGTTTATTTGCAAACTGACATCAACGTTTTTCAAGCCTGTGTCACTACATTTCCCAGCTTCCCTTGCAATGCCAGCGGAGGAGTTCTCCACATAGACAGACATGAGCGGAGACTCGGCCGTCCAATTGAAACTCATGGTGATCCAGAATTGTATCTTTGTCAGGGGGTTGTGGAAAAGCCACTTCCGTAACTTTGAGCTTTTCTAGTTACATGGTCACCACTTCAAATACTTTACCAAACATATTTCCTTGCCTCCTGTCTTCTAAGGGACAATTTCTTCGTCATAAGCCAGATGAAATGTCAGGATTATGTCTGTACAGTTTCACACATTATCCAGATGTTGATGATTGAGGTGCTGATTTATCAGTTTTTCTTGTAAAATTTCTCTTATTGTTGTATCTGCTGCCATGATCAATCTGTCGTCTCCCCTCTAGCACTACATCGTTAAGTAGACTGTAGCTTGTGTCTGCATAAATTCTGGACGACGTACACAACCAACACACCGAATTGACACAGGGGACACGTAGCTGTCATCATGCAAGAATATATCGAATTTAGAGTGAGATGTATGTACCCATGCAAACACAAAGGCCTCATCCATCACTGTTCCCACCCTCTCTGCATCTTCCTCTCCACCACTGCCTTTCAGATGGTCAGCTCTCTGATGATTGCGTGGACTGTGAATAGTGAACTCAAGTTTGAGTTTAAGACTGATACGGCTCTCACCCCCAATCAGCCGCAGCCCCTCCCATCTGAAGAAGAGAGAGGGAGGGAGGGGGACAGAGAACTCAGCTTGTCAGCAAACAATGGCCATCTCCTTCAGACCAGTGCAAGTCTCACTTGATTGTCCGGTGAAGAAGAGAACTCAGACCCCCCAGAACACCTCATCAACCTCAGGCACCGTGAAACTGCATGTGGCGTCCTCGCTCTCAGCTTTGGCGTGGAGTGTGCGAGGGAGAGCTCAGTTCAATGAGACCACTCCGGCTTTGAAACAGCAGATGTCTCAATAATTTTAGAGAGGAATCTCTCGAGAAGTGCCTGCTTTTTCTAACAGAAAATTGAGTGAGTATTGTTGAGAATTTTATTAGTGTAGATGCACATGCCTGGTTTTCAACATCTCTTCACTGTCATGCCAAAGTCTTGGGCTGTCTCCTCCTGATTGGTCGACACATCTCTCATGGGGAACGAAAATATGGTTGACTATACTGCTCAGCCTAGTAACTCTACTGTAAAACATCTGTATGCTGGGGCCAATGGGGTTCATGGTGTAGTTTTCAGTAACCTATAAGAGCGCACCATGCCTTCACTTCAATAAGACATAGTAAGTCCTGTCACTGAACTTTGATTGGCTGTTTAAGGGGGGCGAGGCTGCTCGACATTGGTCTATGAACTCTGCTTCATTTCCGACTCTGCCTGACTACAATGTTGTGTTGCGCCAAATGTATTTATAAAGAGAAACTGTCAATAACTTGTGAAAAAAACTGACAGACTGAACAGAAACAAAAGGGAGGATAAAGAAAGACGAATTTTAGTCCAGCACTCTTGTAATAATTTTAAAGACTACATGGCTGAGACCCACAGAAACAATCACAAGACTGAAAATCAACAAACAAGGACACAAAATCAACACATTTACAAAATAGGTTTAAATACATATGCTTTATGTATAAATATTTTAAAAATCTTTCAAAAACTGTTTTAAAATTGAAATTGTTGTTATTTTACATGCATTTTGAACAGGAATGAGAAATTTCAACCTGAATTTTTTTTTTCAGGTTTTTATACCCAATTTAAGCCGACGCACTGGGCTTCTCTGAGAAGTCAGAAAGTTATCAAGGATAACATTTAGCCACTGAAACTATTTTTCCTTCTCTACAGGAATGCAAGTAAATAACTATAGTTTGACAGAAATTTTAAAGTACATGGATAACAATAATAATGATATTTTAGCACTAAAAATACAATTTAAAAACCATTAGAGAAATATTAAATCGCCTAGTAGGGCAGCTGTGACATAAACCTTACATTAGGCGAGGGCCTAATAAAATTTGCTGAACATGAAAGCTTATTATAAAATTTTGCTTTCAGGTCCAAACCTCTAATCTCCTAAACAAATTAGTAATAAAAAGTGGCATTACTTTTAAGTGCATGAATATTTTTTTTTCTCATGAGAAATTGTTTTAGTCCATTAAATGTCTTTAAATTCAAACTAAGGTAGAACGTGACCAATCATTGTTTTATGAAAATATATAACATTTGAAAAATAGAGAGAAGAGTTTTCTGCCCAATGTGGACATCAGAGGCCACAATTAATTTAAGGTTAATGTAATTAAAAACATGTTTTCAAATGTGCTGACAATGGCAAAACTGACAGAAAATTTGAGAAACATGTTAAATTTAGAAAAATGTATCCAGTTAACAAATCTTCATCTTGATGTTTTGTGAAAAATACATTCATTACAGCTAAATAATTCAAAAATATAAAAAATCCCTTTATTTGTTTTGTGGAATAATTGTCTTTTTAGCATTATTTTTTCTGATACATGAAAACACCTCTCAGGATACCTAACTATACTCATATCATTTTTTTTTATTGGTGATCTGCTTGTGACATGTTTTATAATTTAATATCATTCTTACAACAGAGCAAATTAAATATTTTTGAAAGCTGTTTAATAATATTACCTACCATTTTACAAAACCCTTTCATATAATTCATAGTCAAATGATAAAAATATGCTCTAATAACAAATGTACAATATTTTAAGTTCAAAATGAAAATAAAGAGATATATAGATAATGCATAGAATTATTAAAGAAATAAAATTATATCTATAAAAGGAAATGCTTTTGTTTGAATAGATAAACTTTATTCAGTTTTCTTTAACTGAACTTGGTTGATTGATCCACTGACATTATCATTATTAACTTGGTCTGTTTATGGATCATTCTAAAAAAGGACAAGCTATTTCTGAAATAAAACAGACTGAGGAGGGAAAATATCTGTTTGATTATTTCAAGGAGCAGCAGAACGAGAGGAGAGAGACTAAGCAGATTCCTAGGAAATCAACTTGAAATGTAAATATTAATAATAACACAAATGCTGAAAGAAACCCAAATATGCAATACATTTATTTTACAAGGCACATGTCAAAGTAAGATGTATATCAACTAAAAAGGTTAAATAAATAAAAGATAATACACCAGAAAACAGTTCTTGTTTATGTCTTTAAATATTTTAAGGATATTCGGTAGAAACATTTTGTTTTGTAAATACAGACCATACTGTAAATTTTTAGATTCAGAAAATAACAATGATAAATTTATCACAATGACTTTAATTGTGTTTTTGCATGATTCTTTTTTTCTCCTGTCTTTCTTCTTTTTACAGGGCATTCTAACAATGAACAAAACCTACTGATTAATTATTTCTGTTTTTAATTGAGGCCCAGAAAAATAAATGTGTTGCAATTATTTCTCTCGCATCAAATAATTATCTTGGGTGAAAACAAATGCCACAATAGTTTGTTTGTCAGCGGGTTTATTTCATTTGTTTTTTAAATATGTCAAATGCCATTTTCAGTGGACAGCAGTATCTGAATAAGATGTGGAAATAATCTTGCATTTCTGCATCTTGATGCATTTGTTGCATCAACCACCTTTGGCAAACTGACTGAACCATGTTCTGTTGTAGCACTGGGGGGATGTGGCTTCACAGATCTTCTCTCGGGGTGGAGGGGCCTTCTCTTCTTCATCATCAGAGCTCATTACATCACTTTCTTAATTCAGGAGGTGCTTTCTCTGTATTCCTGAGTCCCTGCTACCCAACGTGCACTAGATCAAGCTGTTTGTGACGAAGGAATAAAAAAAATGGATCACTGTGCAGAAAGTCCACTTTCTTACAGAGAACAAAAATTCATTGCTGGGTCTGACATGATATGGCAGTGGCTGACTTATTAGAGTTTGATTCTCTGGGTCCCTTAATCAGACTGGATTATTTCTTTAATATTCCACAAGAAAAGCTGATTAGGAAAAAAATTCTCTGACCAAAACATCAACTTCTTCTCATAAGAATCTCTGAGGTAAAGAGATAACGTGTTTAAGAATGGAGGCATGAATGCTCAAAGAGGCCACTTTTTATCCCACAGCTTTAGCCTGGAGTTTGTTTCTGGATTAGTTTAGAGAGCCAAAGAGGCTTGGTGCCAAAAAAATGTTTTCATATATTTGTTTATTTATGTGTTTAATTACTTTTTATTTAGTGAAGCATTGCCACATGAAAATGTCTCAAATAATGGACTGAGCAGTCTGCAAACATTCAGCTGAGGCTTACAACAGGAAATCATTGTCAAAGTCAGCCCAGTTCAGGATTTCATCCAACACAACAGATGACATTGTCATTCTGTAGAAACACAAGGGCACTGATGCAGAAAGGCAACAAAGCATTTGTGCAAATAGGAGAAAAGAAAGACAAATGAAAAATGAACCCACACATTCACAATTACAAGTTAAGGACATAAATGAATGTTACGTTTATGAAAAAAATCTGGTATGTTCTGATAACACATTGTGTTTAGAAGGGGGTTTAAACTGAACTGAGAGGGTGTGAAACATTTCTACATCTGTTTCATTTTAATGATTCGTTTGGAATTTACTGCATGGCCAGAGATATGCTATAATAATGATAATAATAATAACTTTATTAATAAGCGCTTTCACTCAAAGTAATGTTCATGGAAATTGTAAAAGAAACATAATAACGCCGCCCGGTCTCCATTTTCACTGTTGTGCCAATGACATCCTTTACTTGTCTACAAACTGCATCACCTCAAAAATTACAAGCTGCCTCATGGAAATAAAACACTGGATGCATGGTAATATCCTACCACTAAACTATGAATAATCATCATGGACCCCAAATCACTCACCAAATCCACCTCAAAATATGACCAGTGGCAGCTCGTGCAGTTTTCTCAAGGGGGGGCTGTAACTCCAAAATATACCAAAAACAGGGTTTCTGCGGGTTTTAACAAATTTAAGGCTTTTAAAGACCTTTCTAGACAATTATGAACTAAATTTAAGATCTACACAGAGTCAGAAAAAGTAGGCTACGGGAAATTGCAGTCACAGAATTTCTTTCAAACTACTCACATTTATTGCCACAGAACAGCCCATAAACAATCAAGAACAAATGTGTAATATACAATGGAGTCAGTGAGTGTGTGTCAGGGTTATTACACTTTTTTAATTTAATTGTTTTTTTATTGATATAGTTTTCAGGTTTGTTTTTGTTTTCATTTAGTTCTGGTTAGTTTAACAAGTAATTAAACAAAAAAGAGGGCAACAAAGGAAGCTGTAAATTTACATACATAATTTAAGCCCACTTTACAAAATATGGACAGATTTAAGACTTTTTAAAGCCCAAAATTGAGATTATCAAATTTATTTGCCTAAGATAGTGTCACAAACCTAGAAAATAAATGCACCAATTTAATAAAATATGGAGATGGCCATGAGTCAGCTTTCCAATATATTTGACTTAATAATAATATATAACAGCAATAGATTGTATGAATTCATTCATTCATTCATTCAACCTTTATTTAATCTTGAAAAATCATTGAGGGTGTTCCCTCATTTTCAATGATGTCGAGAGTACAAAGAACAGCAATACAACAACACAATCAAAAACAGTTACATTCAAAGGCAGCATAATTCATTATCAGTGTTCTAAATTGACCAATAGGAACAAGTGCGTGGTGAGTGGAGTAACCTTCACCAGTAATGAATCTGAGGGCTGAGTGATAAATTGAGTCCAGGTGATTAAGAGTAGAAGCAGAGGCGTTTCTATAAACAATATCACCATAATCTAAAACAGATAAAAACACAGCTTCAATAACCCGTTTCCTACTTCGCAACGGGAAGTTAGTTCTGTTCCTGTAGAAAAATCCAAGTTTTTGTCTTAATTTGCTGGCCAGGGAGTCAATATGAAATTTGAAGGTGAGTTTTTGATCTAACCAAATACCAAGATATTTATACTCAGATACTCTCTCAATGCTTTGTCCTGTTAGAGTGGTGATGTGAAAACTATTGTCATTGATGTCTGAGGCTCTGGAGAATAACATGTATTTGGTCTTACTTGAATTGAGAACCAGTCTTAAGTCAAACAGAGCATGTTGTAATTGACTGAAATTTTGCTGAAGGGTTTGAATGGCTGAATGGGCAGTATTGGCAAAACAGTATAAAACTGTATCATCGGCGTAAAGGTGGGAATTACAATCTGTTATAGATGATGTGATGTTGTTTATATATATAGTAAACAAGAGAGGACCAAGTATTGAACCTTGTGGTATCCCTTTTGGAAGAGGCAAACACACAGAATGACAATTAGCAAGAACCACATATTGATCTCTCTGTGAGAGGTAGTCTTGAAACCAATTACAGGATAGAGAGTCGAAACCAGTTTCTCTTAGCCTTTCCAGGAGCAGGGAATGGTCAACAGTATCGAAGGCTTTTGTTAAATCTACAAATAAAGCTGCACAGAATTTCTTCTTGTCAATCTGAGAAATTATATCATTTGTGACGGATTTGACTGCAGTGATTGTACTATGATTTGTTCTAAAACCTGATTGATGTGGGTTTAATACATGATTACTGGGGAGGAATGATTTGATTTGATTGTTGACTGATGGTTCTAAGATTTTAGCTAGACAGGACAGTTTGGAGATGGGCCGGTAGTTATAGAATATATGTGTTCATTTAATAGCAACTACGCAAATTAACATAACACCTCCATAAAAGCAGACTATTATATTATATATTCTATTCTAAGGTGTGTTTCTCATTTTCTCACAATATAGCATGATTAAAAGTATTGGGCCAGGTTTGCGTGTGTAAAGTAAACCCTCTCTGTTTTGCACTCTTAATACATCCTGGAGGAGGTCATTTAACCTATTTAAAAAAGCCAGAAGTGTAAAACCGAGTGTATTGTCGCCCACTGTCTATGGACTACTGATTAATTATGATGTTCAGCTGATCAGGTCCGAGCTCTTTTACCTGCAGCTTCTCCTGTTATGTTCTCCTCAGCCAGCTACATCAGACACATTGTAGCTGTGTTCTGATTCGGACCCGAGGCTGGGCGGAGAGATCGCTAACGGACTGAGATACACGTTAAATGGAATGATTAATATAATAGCAAGATTTCCTTATTTTGATAATAATTTGCAGGTAGACAGCAGACATCTCTTTTGGCTCACACAGCCTCACGCAGCTCAGGCGGGGCTCCGCCCTGATATAAGGGCCTCCACTGAACACCACCCTATCTCCCTCGCCCCATATCCGCACCCTCAGTATCGTTTTTGACAATCACCTTTCCTTCAGTCATCACATTACTCAGCTCACCAAATCTGCCTTCTTTCACCTAGAGAGCAGAGCCTGCATCCATCCATTTCTCCCCTAATCTGCCGCTGAAACACTCATCCATGCTTTTATCGCCTCCGGACGCGACTACTGCATTAGCATCCTCTATGACTCATCATCTAAAGTCCTCAATTAACTTCAATTCTGCCGTCTGTATCCTCACCCACACCAGATCAAGTGTACAAACCCCCTCCCCAGACCTCCAAAATCCCCACTGGCTTCCTGTCCCCTATCACATCCAATTTAAAATCCTCCTCCTCACCCACAAAGCCCTCAACCACCAGGCCCCCACCTACCTCACTGCCCTCCTCCACCGTCACACTCCTGTCTGTAACTTTCACTCATCAAATGTCAACCAGCCTCCTCACCCCACCCCTCAGAACCAAGCACCAAACCTGGGGGGACAGAGCCTTCATCATTGCTGTCCCCTCCCTCTGGAACTCTCTCCCCCCTCGCTTACAAAATGGGCCTATCAGATAATGTATTAGACGGGTGCTACTGCTGTAAAGGACAGAATGTAAGCCACTTCTTAAAACAAACTGTCTGCCAATATGTTGGAAGTGAAGCAAAAATATCCTTTCCATAGAGAAGTCATTGTAATCATTGTAGATTGGAGCTTGGCAAGATGGATCTACCTAATTACAGACATAGAATAAAGGTGATCCATCTGCACTGCAAGTTCACTAATCAACCGCATGGCCCTTTGTTGCTGCAACATAACCACCTTTAACTGACCCAGGCTCCGTACATGCAAGCTCCAGGTCGTGACAAAGCCGATGCTATCTACTCTACCACATGCTTCTAACCAGCCCTTCAACTGCACTACATAGACTGTTGAGCAACAAAAGCCAGAACATCACTGGGGTCATCAGGTGTGGACTACCCATCTTTGGTATTTTGTCTTAACTGTGATCTAGGGCATAAGTAAATTTATTCTATTTTTGATAATAATTTTACACATTTAAGATGATAAAATGTGCAACTTGTATGAATCTTAACATGTTTTCTGGTGTCTGTGAACAAAACTGAATATTGTTTTGAAAGTGTTTTCAGCTCACTGACTAAAATCCCTGCTGGTTTTTACTTGGCTGACCTCTAACCCTGTGGGAAACTTTGTCGCAAAAATGCGTAAATATGGCCGAGAAGAGAGTGGATCAGGGGAGAATGAACGTGGATGGATGGACAAGAAAAGAGAAGATAAATGAGAGGGTGTAAGTGCAGGTGGATGGAGGTACAGTGGAGGGCTGAATATGATGCTCAGCAGGGAAGAGCGAGTGAAAGGAACTGAAAATAACAGCATGGAGGACAGGCGAGGAGGAGGTAGATGAGGAGTATAGGTAGAGGAAAGTATAGGAGGGAAAGACGGAGGGAGGAAGGGAGGTGTGGACGCTGTGCCCACTCCAGCGTAGCAGGAAGCCCAGCGGCTGCATCATATCTGTGATTAGGCACGTATGAACCAAGGCTGTCAGACTCCCAGTCACGCAAATGTGCTGCCACTGAGCTTTATCTGGAAAGTCCTGGTGATTAATGAAGCCTGTGCAGCGCTCTGCGTTGAGGAGGTGGATGAGGAATGATCCATCTTAATGAGCTATCCTCTGTCCCTGTATTATCTGCAGGGGGATGTAATGTATGGGGCTCCGGGAGGGGCTCCGCTCCCTTAAAATACAATAAATTATAAAGTTGAGTGAGCCGATTCAGATTCAGCCGACCTCACACTTCCTCTCCTTTTTTGGTTTCCTCCTGAGAGCCGTGGCTGTAAATAGAAACTGTGAAAATACCTCAGCAGAAGAAAATCCAAAGTTTGAGACGCAGAGACAAACTCAGCAACATCCACAGAAGTTTTCCTGCTCTTGATTAAGATGTCTGAGCAAATATTATAATATGTTGCTCCCATTTGGACCCATGGGCCAAGGTTGCCGATGAGCTGTGGTTCTGAGTGTACTTATTTGAAAAAAAAGAGTCCTCTGTGCTTGGAATAAATCTAAGCCTCATCAATAATTTGCCACGTTAGGAGCTCCTATGAATCTAACTCAGCTCCTAATAAAGCTACAGAGATTTTAAGAGCACTGGGAAGAATGCAGAAAATATTCATGCATCTTTAATTCAAAGGAAGGTCAGTTTGAGAGTCATAATTACTGAGGTTCTTCTATAGCTAATAGTGATAACTCGTAGCACAACACTACAAGAGGGTTCAATTAATTCACTGTTGTTTGTTCTGCAGAAACAGATCCCAGTCAGCATATTTTGAATGTAAGTTAATATTAAGATTTAGGGTCATATTTGTTGATTTTAAAAATGTACATCCATGTAATTTGCAGTGGGGACTCAGATGGTCTGAACATAAGTGAAGCTTGTGAAGAAATAAAGAGGTAAGAGAGGGTTTCATACACGCACTTGCTTTTTTATTGCAAATTTCTCAGACTAGTTTATGGTTTATACCAGCAGTTTTCAAACTTTTTTGCCATAGCCACACCTAAGAAAAGCCAAAATCGAGCCTTTACATATCTTTTACCACCTTATTTGTCTTGCACGTTTTCTGCATATAACTGACAGGAAGTAAAATTTGACAACCAAGCATATGGCCTTTGAAACATATTGACAAAATTATTTAGGATGCACTTTACTGAAATTTTTGCCAAATGCTAATATTTTTAAACTTATTTCAGTCAATACTGATATTGATGCTGCTAAACAAATGTGTATTTTTTTTACAACAGCTTCATGAAATGCATTTTTCCATACTAACAGTAAAATGAAGCTTATTATGCCTTTTTAACATCTAATGTAACAAATCTGCTCTTTATGAATCCTCTGACAAAAAACAGAAACTATTACAAAAAACTTACAAACATAATACTAACATATATGCTAAATATTGGCTGTAAATATTAGCAGGAATTTACATATCAGCCACTAACGATATTAAGGTTTTGAAGCAGTTATCTACCAACGCTTTCTTTGGGCTTATATTGCCTAATATTTATGTTTGATAGCTTTTTTAACAATAACGTGAGGGATCTAAGTTTTGTATAATTAAGGGACTGGCTGGTCAGCGTAATGTAGCTGTTTGTCAGGAGGCCAAATGACGGTTTCATTCTTGATGCATTTTAATAGCATAATGGCTGTCGAGTGTGCAAATTTTTTCACCTATTTTTTTCACCAGAAACTTTGCACAAGTTTCAGCCAAAATATGTAGGTAAATGAAAAATAGAGTGTAATTATACTTCCTGCTTGTGCCCCTCAGGGTAATAGCTCAGTTTGCAATTTCTGTGAAAAAAAACCCAATTGTTGGTACAGAATGCTTTTATTTTGAAGTTTTCAGGAGTCAGTAATTCAACGAGCTAGATCACTTGTTTTATGGCTCTTCCTAAACCTTCCGTTGAAAATCTGTGTTAAGGTGAAAGGTATGGGGAGAGAAAAAGCTGTGGGCTGCAGAAAGAGGCACCAATAGTGTAGTCCACACACACACACACACAGCTTGAAAGCCATATCTTCATCTTCACCTTCATGTGAATCAGTTATAAGACGATTTATATGTTTGAGCTGTCAGAGCCACCTCAGCTACACCTGTTGGCCCATCTTTAGATTAACCAAGAGTAACGCCGGGGTCAGACTTCATGATTTATGCATGATTATGACCTGACAGTCATTGGGTTTTGGGACCCGTGGGCTACAAAAGTAAGTCAGTCCGCCTTGTGTAGTGTGTCGTGATGACTGACAACAAAAGATCAGTCTGAGGCGCCTCACGACTCTGCGACAGAAAGCCTAGCAGGTCTGATTTTTGTCCTGCCTCTTACGATTTGTTCCTCCACATCAGAGACACTGACCAATGAGAGCACTGGAAACTCTGCATATGCGACGATCACGGGTGTAAACAAACAAAGGTTGATGCCTTGAGAGCTGCTTGAGAACTACGAGAAAGAAGAAAAGTTTGCAAAGCTGTGAAAAACAGCATCCCTGCCCTCATCAGATTTTGAAGAGGAGCTACTACAGATTGTAAAAGAAATGCTGAAGAGAATCAGCAGGCTGAACGTGGTGAGTGACTGCTTACATTTATCAGCAAACTAATATATCATTTAACATAACATTTGTAGATACAAAGTGTTCTAAATACAGTGTGTTTGTTTGCCATCTTCAGTGTTTCCCATTATCCTTCCACCATCATCATATCAGTTGTTGGATGCATTTGGCCACAGTCGTGCAGTTTGTCCTGTGAAAGTCACCGCGCAAATTTATGGCTCCATGGTCGCCTAGTCTGACATACTGGGCATCATTACAGATGAAAAAAAAAAAAATGTGGTCTGACCTCGGCATTAGTTAGTGACCTCATTTTAATATGGCATTAGTCAAGTTTTCCATTTCAGATTCTGTCTGTGGTCTTATGTCAATGTTTAGCAGGCAGACCCCAGTATAGTTGCTTTCCTGCATACAACTCCATCTGCGCACATTTTACAGATCATAAACACAAGTAAAACTTTTTAAATCTATATTAAAAGCTTCATTGAATATGAAAATTGGTCGGGGAATTGTGAACATCTGTTTCAGGCTCCCTGCATCATAAACTCTCCAAGATAATACCAAACATCATGTTCCAGCCTACAGACACCAACTCTGAAGCGCGGTCATTGTGTAGTCAACAAGGTTTCAATGGAGAGAAAAGAGAGGACACAGACAGAGCTGTTCTTGCCTACCATTTAGCAGGACCAATAGAGCACAGCAGCACACTGATGATAGCATTTTCTGATTAGACTAACCTGTTTTACTTTCCAAAGAATCCACCTTGCAGTAACAGTATCAGATGTTGTTTTAGGTGCACCTCTGTTCTCTGAGTCCTTGGAGCAGGTCTTAAGTGGATTTGAGTGTTTGTGCTCTTGTTTATGATTACTGGCATCTGTGGGGGCAGGGGTGGTGTATTTCATTCCAGCACAGCCTCACATAAAGGGAGGTCACAGGAACAGAGAGCTCAGAGTGTGTTAATTTAAAACCCAGCAGCTTCCTGGTTTGGATTCTCCTCTGAGCTCTGGTTGGTGTCAGAACAGATCTGTTTTGATTAGCCTTTAAAGGGATTTATCACAGGTTTCATATCTGAAAAAGAAAGAAAATCCAAATCTGTAGTTTGGATTGTATGATGCACTTAACAGTCAGTGTAGTGGCTGAATGTACGATGGGGCCAAAAATTTTTAGATGCTATATTTTTCCTCCAGGAGGTCTCTGTGTTTGGCACTGTTTTATAATGCAGCACATGGCTATGTGTTCTTCCACCTGTGCATGATAGCAGATTGCTCAGTACGGTTGCCTCTGATTCAGACCTACCAACAGGAAAGTTTGTGGGCTTGCAATTTACACACATACACCTCCAGGTAACTTCGGATCTCTCCTACTCCTCTGTGGAGACTGAGGAGCCGTTCTGATTGCTGAATCTTACTCTAAGAATTTCTGCTTCTTGTATACTCCAGTCAGTAAAGGTAACCCCATGCATCCACAATAAAAAGCCATTGTCACTTGAATCAAAAGCACTCATATTTGTTTCAGTATATTAGTTTCTTCTGCTGTTGTTTTGTCTTCCTGAGTGCATAGGCAGCAGATAGGCAGAATTAATGCACAAAGGCAAAAAAACACATTTCTTAAACAATGCCTAAATAAAGTCCTCTAAAATTGTTTAAATTTAACTCACACAATTCCACAAAATAAGTGTAGCCATTAACAGCTGTGTACCTCTCTGGTGGTCTCAGGTTGTTTTCCTTCAAAAGGAAAATGCTGCTGGGAGCCATTTCAGCCACTTCACAGACAGTTGTTCTGCAACCCAAATTCAAAAATACTGAACTAACCCTTTAAGTACAATACAAACAAACCTTTGTGCTTAGGACTTAACACAGGGGTGTCCAAACTGTTAACATCGAGGGCCGCATAAAGAGGAATACATGGACAACTGAGCCACTTGCTGCACCTGATTTTAAGTGTATTTAAGTTAAAGTTTTGGGGGTTACGGGTGGGTTATTACCTGTCAAGCCCCGGCTATTACTGGATTCACACCCAGTCATGGCAAAAATGGCCTTCTTAGCAGCAAAGATGGTACACACTGACAGTTTATCTTCACTGTCAGACACAAAAACAAGAGTAACCTGCAAGAATATCAGTGCTTGAAGATGAATGTTTCAATATACTTTGTAAAGGAGACCTTGTGACAAAGCAAATATGACAGAAATGTGCATGATTGATTGTATTTGCTGCTGTAATCAAAATCTCTTTATTCATTCAGCTGTTTCAGGGGCCAATTCAAAATGGGCAGCAGGCCGCATTTGGCCCCCAGGACATAGTTTGGACATCCCTGACTTAACATAAGCCTGTTTGTTTTATGTCTGTCAAATGTATTTGTGTACTGATGCCTGCTGTGGACCTAATTGGGATGATTATTAAGTTGAAATTAGCTTCACTCTAGAGCAGAACATTAAATAATGAAATATTTTCTTGCTTTTGGGGCAAGAAAACTTTAAAAAGTTAAAAAAGAAAAATTTTCAGACACAAACCTTGTTAAACAGACACTGCAGTGAAGTTTCTGTTGAGAACAAGCACTGATTCAGTCTGGCAAAGTTTGATGAAGACTTTCTGTGATCACTTCAGTCAAGAGTAAAGAGGAGCTGCTTCACTGAAAACCCCAGCCACAGTTTGGAAAAAAACACGCTCACAAATCAATATTTAACCTTATCCTGGGATTCTGACTGTCGTATGAGACGGAGTGCTCAGCCATCGACATCTCACCTCCCTCATCATGAGCTTCAGGGGAGATGAAGAGAGCAGTCGGCAGAAAGTAAAGTAAAACAGTAATGACAACTCAAGATCTTCATCAATTCAACCAGAACCTCAAACCTCAATAGGAAACCAAAGCCTAAGAGGGAAGGGGAAAAATGCAAGACATGCAATAAACCCTGTGCTTCATAATCCCTTGAACACCTGAAACCTTCTATCAAAATAACACATTCCTCTTAAGGAAAATGATACAATAGTTGATTTTTTCACAAATATTTATGCAAGTAATGCAAATTATAATATAGTTTAGGTCTAGCATGCAGTAACAGTGGCCAAAACATTGTTGTATACATGATGTTTTGCACACAGAATATCAGGCATCTACAGTTTGGATTTGATGATATTTAGTTTAATCTAAACAAGTGTCAGTGTTACTATTAAAGAGTCCATATGTTGCCTTATCTCAGATTTATATATTTGAATGATTAAATGATTTGTTCGCAATCATTGATGTTCAAAAAATATTGTGGTTTTCACATACTGAGTGTCCTGATCCAGCTGTATTCTGACTCTGTATAAAGCTGTGTTCACGCCAAACGTGCACTTGCATGATCAAATGGTTCATATTTACTGATGAAATTTTTTACCCTCCAGAACCAGAAGCAACAAGAAAAAAAAGCAGGTTTGTCTCCCAGCCACGACAACATGTGATTCCATCTTCTTGATCCCTGAACAACCATGGTGAATGTTTCTACAATTGCTGACCTCTTCCTGTTCTCATAAAAATAGGAGCTAAATGTCCCAGAAAAGTCCAAAATAGAAACACATCCATTCGATGATCTGTAACATCCTTATGAGCCACATGTAGAGAGTCTCACCACGATGTCTGGGTGATGTCTCTGTTACTTGATGAATCTGTGCTACTTCACTCGTCTTTTTTCCCCCAGTACAGCCAGAGACCCACTCCTCTCTCTCTGGTCTATTTCTTTCTGCCGTGGGTGCTCCAGTAGTTCTTCCATGAGGTTTGGAATATTTTCCCTGGTAAAATAACATTAAATCACAGCTATTAAGCCAGAAAAATACACCTGTAGCCAGGTAGCATTAGTGCAAACTGCTGTTGTGTGTTGTGCTGGATGACTTTGTTCACAATACAGACCATGAAAAGTGTCAAAGAAATATGAGCTGAAATTACTGGAAACTCAAAACTCTCCAATAACTCTCCCCGTTTCTCCTCTCTGTGGTTCGGTCTCTGAGCACTAAAATAACCATGGAGGGGAGCTCTAATGTGATGTTTACTTCTTTCTCTGTCTGTAATCACTGTTCACTCTCCTCGCTGACTGGGTTTCTCACCACAGCTTCAGACAAATTTGTCACAGAGGTTGGATATTTTGCTTCTTTTGCAAAGGGGCAAAAGAGCGAAATATAATCAGAATCAGAATCAGAATCGTTTTTTATTGCCAAGTATGCGACACATACAAGGAATTTGACTTCGGCAGTTGTTTTCTCTCTAGTACAGTGAACGAGACAAATAAAAATAAGGTAAATGTAAAAAATTTTAAAGAAAAAAATAGAGGATAAGATTAAATAAATAAAATGAAGAAATATAAATGTACAAAAACTCTTAACAATAAAGTGTGTGTGTAAAAATAAAAAATAAAAAATGTGCATCAGGAATATATACAAGCAAGCATCCAGGAATGTTTACAACTGAAGAGAGGAAAGTGCAGCTGTGCAATGATAGTGCAGCTATTAACTGTTTAAAAAGTTGCAGCTCTTATTAATTATGTAGCTATGAGCTGTTTAGAATGGTGACTGCCGATGGGTAGAAACTGCTCCTGTGCCGGCTTGTCCTGGTCCGCAGGGCTCTGAGGCGTTTGCCGGATGGGAGCAGTTCAAAGAGTCTGTGAGCAGGGTGAGTGGAGTCCCTCATAATGTTTCCTGCTCTCCTACGAGTCCTGGAGCAGTACAGGTCCTGGATAGAGGGCAGGGGGACACCGATGATCCGCTCAGCAGTCCTCACAGTGCGCTGCAGTCTGGACCTGTCCTGCTTGGTGGCAGCTCCGAACCACACAGTGATGGAGGAGCACAGGACAGACTCGATGACTGCAGTGTAGAACTGCAGCAGCAGCTCAGGGGGGAGTCCATGTTTCCTCAGGAGCCGCAGGAAGTACATCCTCTGCTGGGCCTTCTTGAGGATGGAGCTGATGTTCTGCTCCCACTTCAGATCCTGAGAGATGATCGTGCCCAGGAATCTGAAGCTCTCCACAGTGGACACCGGGCTGCTGAGGACTGTGAGGGGGGGGCAGGGTGGGGGGGTGTCTCCTAAAGTCCACTACCATCTCCACCGTCTTGAGCGTGTTTAGCTCCAGGTTGTTCTGACTGCACCAGAGCACCAGCTGATCCACTTGCTGTCGGTAAGCAGTCTCATCACCATCCTGGATAAGACCGATGACGGTGGTGTCGTCTGCGAACTTCAGTAGCTTCACAGAGGCGTCCGTGGAGGTGCAGTCGTTTGTGTAGAGGGAGAAGAGTAGTGGAGAAAGGACACATCCCTGGGGGGTCCCTGTGCTGGTGGTCCGAATGTCTGAGGTGACCTGCCCCAGCCTGACCTGCTGGCTTCTGTCAGTCAGGAAACTGTAGATCCACTGACAGAGCGCAGGTGGCACGGTGAGCTGGGACAGTTTGGAGCAGAGGGAGTGGGGGACGACAGTGTTGAAAGCCGAGCTGAAGTCTACGAAAAGGACACGTGCATAGGTCCCGGGACGATCCAGGTGCTGCAGGATGTAATGCAGCCCCAAGTTGACAGCGTCGTCCACTGATCTGTTTGCCCGGTAGGCAAACTGCAGGGGGTCTAGCAGGTTGCTCGTGAGGGACTTCAGGTGGGCCAGCACCAGCCGCTCAAAGGTCTTCATGACTACAGATGTCAGGGCGACAGGCCTGTAGTCATTAAGTCCAGAGATGGTAGGTTTCTTCGGGACGGGGATGATGGTGGAGTGCTTGAAGCAGGAGGGGACCTCACCCAGCTCCAGGGACCTGTTGAAGAGCTGAGTGAGCACGGGAGCCAGCTGGTCTGCACAGGCTCGCAGACAGGAGGGGGAAACTCCATCAGGACCTGGAGCTTTCCTGGTCTTTTGTCTCTGCAGCAGCCGGCTCACTTCCTCCTCGCTCACTTGGAGGGTCTGGAGGTTGGAGGTGCCGGGGGACGGGGGTGGTGATGAGGTTGAGGTGAGGGGCTCAGTGTCTGTGGGTGGTGGTGGTGGGGGGGGGGCAGAGGAACTACAGAGAGGGGTGGGACAGGTGTGAAGTGGTCCCTCTCGAATCTGCAGTAGAAGTTGTATATGCGTCATTGACTTGAATTTTCATTGTTCACACATCAATTTGGACTGAAGTTGTTGCGCAGACGACCTTGCGTCATTTCTTTAACTTTCAATGTAATTTCATTTCGTGACAAACTTACCCCCAAATTCCACATAAAGTGAACGTGCCGCGAACCGGCCACGAATCGTACTGCGGAGCACTTCGCTCTCTCTCTGGTCTATCAGAGCACTTCCACAGCCAGCGCTCAGATCTGGCAGCGACGCTTGCCTGAAGAGCCAGTGCGTTCTGTTTCGCTCGAGATACGCCAAGACCTCATTAATTCACTGTCGTTCAGAAAGCAACAGAAAAGGAAGTCAAACGTGTGGAGTATCCAGTACTTTCAAAACAAAACACAATGTATGGACTCCCGAAAGTACATTTCCTCAATAGGCTGTCATTACATCACAACTGGAGGCACAAGCATCAGGGTAACAGTTGGTCAGAGGGTCCCAGAGGCAACACAACACCATGGATGAAGAAAAATGAATCATAGAAGTGAAGAAATACAGCTTCATATATGACCCCAGACATCCTTTCTACAAAGATATAGAAGTAATACAAATTACAGAGCTGTATGGTTGGGACCAGCAGAGGGACCTTGGAGAAGTGAAGTGAGGTGTTATAGAAGTGAAGTGAGGTGTTATTTATTATTTTCTCAGTTTATAACATGTTTTGTTATCGTGTGACACCGCAAGTCACACAAGAGCTTGTGGCTATCCAGAGATCTTGTGCCGTCCCCCTTCCAGTTGCACAGGGCTGCGCATAACGGCGCATTCCAAAGTGGGATTGTTACCCTAAGCCAATGGGCTAAACTGTGGATGAATCAATGTTAGGACATAACACCGGTAGGTCTATTCAGGGGGTGGGGGAATGAGGCATTTCAGGCAGCTACTAGCACTGTAACGGGGGTGAGAGGGAAGCCCTAGTGATGCTGACTTTTTGTCTTGTTCATAGAAGTACCCTATCTCATGGAAGGAATATTTGAAACACACTAAAAGGCATACAAACCTCCAAACGTCATAATATTTGGAAATCTGAAACTGTAGAGCAGAGCCTTCCTGGGTATCTTCATTTTAATAAGACTTCATAAAAAAATCACAAAATTGACTAAACTCCTGAAACTGTGAGTTGAATGACTTTAAGAGTGTAGCTGCACATTGCAGAACAAATTGTCTCAGTTTTTAACAAAAACATGCACAAGGTCAACAAAATGAGGGCAAAAAAAAGAGATCAGGGGTGAAGTAGAAGGCTCGTGAAGGTAAAATTTAACCTTGTATTTTTCTGCTTCACACAAAATTCTTCTTACAAAAATGACATTTCAGTGATCATATCCATAATAAATATTATTTATGTAAATATGCTGTTTGTGGTCTTTAATTATAGATGATTCTGCATTTATTGTATGCATGTTGTGGGGTTGGGCATGTGTTTAGTGTCAGAAGAGTCAGCCAAGATGCCTCATTTGCATTGGATGTTCCTCCAGCTGGTTGCAGCTGTATGTGATGTAATGTGTAAGTAAACGTGTGGTGTTCACGCTGAAATCTGCTGTGCGTAAACCTTGTGCTGATGTAAACTTGCATCACTGTAGCCTCACATCAGGAGGAGTCAGTGAAAGTGTAAATGTGTCTGTCAGCTTGTATGTATGTAAATTCTGTGTGTTCTGTGATTCATTACCGCTGGGCTGACTGTCTCGATGCTGCTTGGCAGGCGGCACATCTGTATCCCAAGGTGTGAGATGGTTAATGGGCTTTGTAGGAATATTTAACCAAAATACAGACTCTATGTAGCATGATTCTTTGGCCCATCGCTGTGCAGTTTTCAAGGTAGTGCTCCTTAAACCAACATTTCATTACTTCAATAAAATTCACATTAATTAAATTTCAAGGACCTGACATTAAATCAAAAGAGGGTGAATAGCATACGTATATTCAGCATTGTGTGAGAGATGATTTAGTCCGTAACAGGATATATATAGGAAATCAAGGGCAGATTTAATATTTTCAAAACTGTCATTAACATTAACCCTGTTTGAAAACCTTGTTACCTCAGACCTAGGATGTTATGTTTTGCCAGAGTTTGACTGTTAGCAAGATAAATTGAAAAGTTTTGAACTGATATTGATGAAAATTTCAGGGAATAATTTTTCAGAGGATTTGTTGACCTTGTGAGACAGGCCAGGTTTACACATTTTTTTGCTAAATCAGCTCAATCAGCTTTCTTCAAATTTTGATGGAATTTTCAGGGACTGTTGTCTACGGCACAAGGGAGAAGTGATTAGATTTTGGTTGTAATCTAATTTGTTGATAGCGAGAGATAGGACAGTTTTCCACATAATTTACAGAAACTTGACCGACAGTGTTTGCAATGCCTTGATGGAAGCTTGTGCTTTTAGACCAGTTCTAGTTAAATCTTCATTTCTAACTGCTGAAATAAAATCTGTACCCTTCCGCCAGAAAGAAAAGTGGAATGAAATAAACTATTCGACACAATTTCAGTAATGCAAAAAACTGACATTATTAGGATTTTTGTAAGGATTAAGGACCTTTGGCCCCATACTTATCAAATCTAACCAATTAATCCTTGGATCAGAATTGAAATTTGTCCTTCAAGCCATTGTGGGATATTACTTGAAAATGAAACCTGATGGATTTTAAACTATGGCCTCCAAAATCTAAGCAGTTTTTATGTTCAAAGTTTAACAAAAAAAAAAAAATCCTGAAAATCTTTCCTTAGATATTTCATTCTCATTACCAGGAGATTCCATGGTCTCAAATATCTGTTCAATAAATCTCAAGACAGAAAAAGCATATTATACTCCATGACCTCACCTTATGACCTTGAAAATCTGTTTAGGTCATTTCTAACCCACAGTTTCCATACAGGCTAAGTAGCATAGTGTTCTGATCGGCACACAGTGTGACATTTAAGACACAAAATGCAGTTTTCTCCCAAATCAAAAATCCCAGTCAATTTAAAAAAAAATCTTCACATTAACCGAGGTTTTCCAAAACATGTATTTTTTAAGACCAAAAACGTTGTTCATGTGTGGATAGAAATGCACAGGAAAAACTTAGTTTTTAAAAAATTCCACTTATACGTGGACATGGTTTCATTCTGTTTGCTTGAGAACAAGTCAGTGTTGAGCAAAGAGCCTATAGGAACAATGGTAGCAGCAACAAATTCTAGGGGTGTAAACGTGCAACTGGGCTAATCTATCATAAAAACTATCAGTGTAGGAATGGGGGACAGCATATAAAAATAAATGGAAAAAAGTTTTATTGTGATGGAATTACAGAGAGAGCCTTGATGGAGTCAGACAGTCAGCTCATTTGCCCAGCTCCATCTGTTGTCTTCAGACAAGAGAAAACTGAAATGGTTCACCCAGAGAAAGCCCTCGGTGCTCAATTCAACCTGAGAGCCCTGGAGACTCTTGCAGAAAATAATTGAGACCACTTTGAGGGTGAGGTGTTGTGTTTTATAGCACTATTTCTTTTAATGAGCGATTTTCCTCTTTTGCTCCAAGAGCTTTACTGTGTCCCTCCACAACCATGCTTCACCTTCTCTATACAGAAAACTCCTCATTAACTCACAACATTGATTCAACTGTTTTATTTCAGTCCTGGCCCTGCCTCATAATATTCCCTCATTAGGACTTCCACTCATTTACCTAAAACAGAACAAAAACGGAAAACAGAAAGGTGTTTCAGCTTATGGGACAGCGTTGACATTTTCTCTCTACTTTATTCAATCCCAGCCCCCTCATTTCCAGACCCCTCTATTCTGGATGCTCATTATCACTGAGCAGCAGATGGCTTCTCTGTCTTGACAAAAACAGGCAGGAGAAGCAGAGGGGAGCCAGAGAAATGATTTTTTGAGCAGAGCAGAGCATCATACAGCTGTTGTCTGGGCTAAGGAAAGGTTATTATGTGTCACCAGCATTGATGTCTGTTACAGTTAGGTATTGGTATAAGTTACCATGCTATCTGGTGTCCTCTGTGGACCACTACAGACACCAGATAGCATAGCAAAGCCCCTCTTCTACGTGCACAAAGTCAGTTAGCATTCATGGCTTATGGCATGTCAAACATTGATAAATATGCTCATCTGCATTAGTGTTAAGAAGACATCTGACCTCCTCAGTTAAAGAACAACCCATTTTGTTTTAGCCCACTAACTTCTTTCCCATAGTGCAGAGCATGACTTGTAGTCATAACAATTTATGGCTGTCTTCCTGTATGGTTTTGACCATTTCAAAATACTGTCCTCTGACCATGAAACAATCCAAAAGAAATATGCAAATTTAAAGCAGGTTTTCTTTTTTCTTGTCTGAATTGGTTTTAAACTACCGAGCTGTAGGTGTACAACCTTTGAGGATAAGATCGAATAACTGACATGCACAAAAACACAGTTACTGTCAGCTAAAAATGCTTATCTGCTGTCTGCTCACCCTTTTTTCTCATTCTTAAACGTGTTATTGAAATGTGACAGAGGGCTCTGCCACAGCTCCGCTGTGCATTGCTGAAATGTAGCTTGTCAGGGCTCTACTGCACTACTTGATTAAAAACAACAAAAACAACAACAATAAAAAACCCTGCTAAACTACAGAAAAGCTTTTTGAGTCTGGAGACACATTACTGCCCATCACTGCTTACTGCTAAAACTAGACAGATCTTCCCTTTCTCTAAAACCCCTTAGTTATAATTATCTTATCGTCTTGTTGAAGCAGTGACAGCAGTCCTGTTCTGGCTATCATTTCAGCGGTGTTCCAGCCACATAATCAACACTGACATCTGTCACTGTGAGTTTGATTGTCTTAGAAGAGGTTTTTGGTCCTTGTATTACAGGTAAGCACCAAAAGAAAACTTCCATCATAAATACAGTTTAACATCATTCCACGTTTTATTGCTTTTGGATTTGCTATAGTAACAAATTCAATTGTTTTTAGGATCCCATCCAGTTTTCATGGAGTAAATACTGCACTTTATTGCATGGCTGCACTTTATCTGCACTGAGGCAACATCACTGTAAAAAAAAGTCAGCCAGTGGTGCTTGTTGACTGTTTATGTCTGACATTTTCATCCAAAAATAAAAATCTTCCGGAGGATTCTTCCAGACACCAACAGTTAACATTGACCTCCCCGGCAGCAAAACAGACAAAACACAAACAAAAGCACACGACACTAGCACCTGGTGTGTAAAAAGAAAGGTCTACAGGTAGACTCTGTAATTTCATTCCCCACGCTGAACCACTGAAGGGGAACAGACTTCACTTCGACTGAAATTCCAACTAAGACGCTCCGACAGCTCTGCATGCTCCACATGCTCCTGGCTTGGTGCATAGAAAAAAAGAAGCTTGATCACAGGGGTGAGGTTGACAATCTTCAGTGGAAATTCAGGGCTAGAGACCAGGGCTAATATTTCGTGAGTGATGTGAGGTTGCAGCTAGACTTTTTTAAATTTCTTTTCTCTTGAAAGAAAGTATAAGGGGCTTGTGGCTACAGCACTGTGAACATGTGTTACATGTGGCAGCAAGGATTCCCTGTGAGTATGACTTGTATTTGAACATGTGAGCTGTGGAGACTTCTTTAGGATGGTTTTCACACCTACAGCTCACTGCTTGTTTTTTCCAACCCAGTTGAACAAAACGCAACAAATTTGTATATAGCTGCTGTTGGGCAGAAACCTCTCATCTCCTTTTTTTATATGATTTTTCTCTTTTTTCCTTAAAATGGGGCTATTGGAGACCTTCCATGTTGGACAGTGGGTTTCAGAAACTTAACCAAATCAAAGTACAAAACTAGAAAAGCACTGGGTACTCTTTTATGTACTGACAGCGTCGCACTCTCCACGCACTGTCAGCTCCTAGAGTGACGAATGGAGTGATTCTCCTTCATAGTCAGCTATGGACATCTTTTTTACACAGGTTGAATGACCTCCTCCGCAATGTAGAGCGCAAAAGAAAGAAGCTTTACTTTACGCATGTGTCTGCATGAGTATGATGGCACACTGGATCATCCCTCTTTTTCTAGTCCATCATAATGACAGACAGCCTCCAAATCTTTTTGTAATTCATCAAAAAAACTCAGTCAATGATGGAAAATATTCGGTTAATGTGACCCCTGTTTCTCGCCACAATGACCGCAGCCCTCTGTGCGTAATGCTGTGCCTGTTTTGCACCTGCTTTTCAAACGTGCTAAGTTTAGATGCAAAAACACGCGCAATCAGTTGCGAGTTGGATAAATCACATTGTGGGTGCTAAATGATCACATTTGCATCTCCTCCTCCTCCCAGTATTTTGCACGTTCTGATCATCTGCATTTATTCTGCATATTCATGAAGGCAAAGACGGTGAATGGACTGTGCGTGCTATTTTGCTCATTTGACAGATGCAATCCTCAGTGCACCCTGTTAGTAGATCAACTTTCCGTGCGCTATCAAGTTTGCACGTGTATTTATACACGCAAACCTTTAGTAGATCAGGCACTTAATGTCCTTATTAAGATTAGATAAGCATATTTATCAGTGTGTGACAAGCCTTATGATAGCAGTGTAAAACTCTGTGCTCAAGGGACAGGGGCTTGTAACTCTCACTGGCAGACCATAGGGGACACCAGATAGCATGTGAACTTATCATAACGTAACACATACAGAGGTGTCCACTGATCAACTGTCAGCGATCCAGGGATGTAGAGAGCAGCGTTGAAAAGGATAAATTACCCTGCTTGAATGAGTTGAACAAATATAGTCTGGGAGTCTCTACGAGTTGTTAAATTAGTCAATGATGTTGAGTCCTGTGTTGATCTGCTATAGAGACAGTGAGTAATGTTACCCCACAGTTAAATTCATGGCAAGCTGTGCCTGTCCAGACTCTGTGGGATCAAAACATTATGACTAAGTAGTATTTTGTCATCAGTCTGGTACCCTGGTAGCTGTAACTCAGCTATTATTGCTACTAAAGCTTCCTACTGCTACAGCAGTGTGATGATTTAATTAGTCATCCTGTTTGTGTCAGTGCCTGGGGCGATTGTGTTCTTGCTGCAATTGAACCGCTCCAGGGGCTGATTCGAAATGAGCTGAGACCCCCAAATTCAGGTGATCTCAGCACAAGTGTTTGTGCCAAAACAGAGATCGATTGCCATATTTGAATATAGTTAAACAAACTGGGCCGAGCATGGAACGCACACTTGTATCACACTTGAACAATTCCCCCAAAAAGGTCAAAAACAACCTAGGTCATTGAAACACCTCTGAGAGCAGTGTGTCAGCAACCATGTTGGCCTCATTGGCTTTTGTTTGGACAGTTAAAGACAGAGTCAGTCCTAAAGGATATGTCCCTGTCTGATGTGTGCTGAGTGTTTAGAGAAATAAATATCTTCTGATTGTCACATCAGCAGCCTCTAGGAGTCAGAAAACACTGTAAAACTCTTGTCTGTGGTAAAATGGGGGCAGGGGCTGCTGTTTTCACTTGGGCCCAAGAGCTAACTGGGCTAGCAGCCATTTAGTACTAAATACAGACCAAATTTATGTTGATATTACAGTATGTATGGACATTATATTGGATTTGCGAAGAGTGTGTTTGTTTACAACGCAGGCAATCTGGAATGCTTTAGAAGAAAATTAACAGTACGGCCATATGTTAGAGCAGAAAGTCATAAAAACAAGCAGGGAATATTTATTGTACAGACTTCTCAACTCCCTCACCTGTAGCTTCTCTGACCATAATCTCACACCTCCTTATATAACTTGCATTCATGTCCCACCTGTTTCAGCAACTGCTTCAGAGGTGTGATGTAGGAGCGGGAGATGTTGCTCCTGAGAGGTCATTACCACACACATATTGAGAGCTTTAATTAAATTCACTCACCCTGGTGTGCACTGTAAACAATTACACCTCAGCATATCACCTCTGCAGCTTTCCTTGATGGTATCTAAAGGTAGGCACTTTCAGGTGTAAAACATTTCTTATGTGCTTTGAGGGTAATTAAACCCAAAGATTGTGACTCATGCATTTGCATATTTCTATATAAAACTGACAAGACTGAATAAAAATGAAGGAAACTCTTTGGTGGAGCTTATTGTTTTTGGGGGCACTGAAATAAGGAAGCACAGCTTGCGGTTGAGCGAGAGCCAAAAGTAAAGAACAGTCAGCTTTCTGATGAACACCCTGATGAACACAATAACAAGACATAGAAACATTTAAGGTCACATATTCTAATCTCATTTAATGGGTATACAGAAAATATATATCTTTTAGTATCTTGCCCAGGATCACACAGATCTTCCCTTTTGGCATGCCTATAAACCCCCCTGTTTCTGCCCTGCTAAGAACAGGCTGTTTGTCTGTATAAGGGACAGTGTTGGGAATAACAGCGTTAAAAATAATGGTGTAACTAACGTCGTTACTTTTTCCCAGTAACGGGTAATCTAATTCATTTCTGTTTCAGATGTTACAACACTGTTACCGTTATCGACAGTGAAATGTGGCGCATTACTTTGCACTGTTGTCTGGCAGCTGTTAACCGACCTGCCTCGCTCAACCAGACACAGGGCAGGAGCTGCACAACTGACACACGAGAGAACTAGATGCCAGAATTGCCAGGTCCACTTATTATAAGCGACTTTTGGCTTCGTTTTTTTTTTTAACTTGCATGTGTATAATGGGAGTTGTGGGTTGTAGTTTTTTGGGTTGTTCCAATAGTGCAGTTGCTCATTTGGGCTTCCCCAAATCCAGGAGGAATCTGGTGCATGATCTAA
Source organism: Cetoscarus ocellatus (assembly GCA_037902135.1). NCBI lineage: Eukaryota > Metazoa > Chordata > Actinopteri > Labriformes > Labridae > Cetoscarus > Cetoscarus ocellatus. The sequence goes on along the minus strand of JBAMNC010000523.1, from coordinate 2,358,026 downwards.
CATCAATATAGCCCCCTCCCTTCACTTCTGTATAAAGAAAAGGATGTTCCACCTCCAAACAAAAGGATGTTGAAGAAGCAAATTAAGAGACAAAAAAGAAGAAATATCATTTTGAAATTGAAATGTCATACACGCTTCATGTAGGTTTCTCTCTTTAAAAATGCTTATTTCAATTGCAAAATCTGGCAACACGGCTAGATGCAGCAATAGTGAGCCTGGAGTGGTCTGTGGAGTTAAAACTGGCATTTTCAGGATGGAAGTACAAGAAGTGAAAGGCAAGAACACACATGTGAAGTGTACATTATGTCCTAAAGCTAAGTGTTTGTCTGTTGTAAGTAAATCTAAAAATCTAGTGACCAAAAACACAGAGAACTCCACTGATGATGCCAGCGCTGTAGCAGGCCAGGTAACAACAAGGAAGGACACAGAGACAGAGCCACACAGTTAAAGCAGCAAAAGCTTTTTCAAAAAAGTAACGCATCAGTTACTCTCCCTGGTAACTAATTACATTTATGAAGGAGTAATTGCGTTAGTAATTCAATTACTTTTTGGGGAAAGTAACTAGTAACTATAACTAATTACTTTTTATAAGTAATTTGCCCAACACTGATAAGGGATGGACAACTTTAGTTACTATGGGGGCTACACAAATGTTTTTCAAACTGTCTGAGGGCCAAAGTTATAAAAATTTAAGGACACGATCTAACAGTCACACTGTATGTAATTAATCAAAACAATCAATTTTCAAAGCTCTCAAGCTTTTATAAACATTTAACATAAACATTGCTTATACTCTCATACTTTTTCAATGCAGTTAACTTGTTTGTTGTCATTGTCAGTATAGGATTGTATTTTAAGTTGTTTTATGTACTTTTAATTGCTTAGAAGCATCGTGGCCGTCAGGCATAAACCCCCTATCTTCATAATTGCCACTTTTCAGGAAATAAAAATAAAACACTCATCTCTTGAATGGAAGTTGTATTGTCCTAATAACCACTTGTGTTTTTGAACAATAACTGATGGTGTTTTTCATACTCTTATTTGTTTAAAAGTTTATAAAACCCATTCAACAACATGAAAATTGTCCAATAGCACTGTTTTATATAAAAAAAAAATAAAAATCATAAAAATGATGCTAACTCCTGAGACTTTTAAAGTTCACTTAAAAGTGTGAACTACAGTTGCAGCCACATGTGTAGCCTCTTGCAGAGCTCCAATCTTTGAGGTTTCAGTGTTGGGGCTCCAGCTCTGTGCCTGTGGGGTTTGATAGGAGACTAAGAGACTGGTTTATCCCACAAGATGAAACAGTCAGTGTGGCTCTGAGCTCCTGTGAGCACAGGGGGAGTCCTCATAGCGCTCTGTTTGACGTACAATATACACTGAAGAGACACGCTGAGATCATTAGACACAGTGGACTCTTAAAAAATGTGAGAAATAACCATGAACCACACTGCAACAGGAGGATAAATAGACCTTCAAATAAATTGTTGGAGGCTTTTTCTGTCTGTTTGGAGAAGCTTTTCAAACTGTCCATGAATGAGCTCCAGTTGATTTGGTTCACAGTTGTTGGTTTTTCAAATGCTAATGTTATTCTATACAGATGGCAAAAGTAATTTCAAGGTCTGCACCCTGTGTCTAAAGTTACAGCTGAAAAGAAAAAGCTTTAGAGAGCTATCTGATTTCTCCATCAAAGTTTTTTTTTTTAATTTATTTATAGATACACAGGATAGTTGGATAAAATGAAGAGAGTATAACACTGATTCAAAATAACCTGAAAATAGTTACAAAAAAGATGCATGGAGTGCTACCCAGGTGTGGTCAACTGTGAAAAAATGTTTAAAATTTTGCTGAAAAAAAGTTCACCTCATGCTCTGCAGTGTAGGGATTCAGCAGAAAGTGTATAGAAAAGGTCTGAGGCACTTAGAGGGATCAATATTAAAAAGCCGTTCTTTCATCAGGGCTATAGGTTTGAAATCATATCATATGTTTCAGCCATTGAAGGGATAGTTCAGGTGTTCTGAAGTGGGGTTGTGTGAGGTACATGGTATGAACCTGTCTGTGTGCCACAGTGTCACAGGTCACTTCTATCTCTGTTCAGGAATCTTGGGGTGGACACTAAATAATATAACTAAACATTGCTTCACATGGTGCCAAACTCCACCACGTAATTAAAAGAACTGAGGCAGAAAACAAGCCACAAAAACATGGGGTCATCACATGTTACAGTTTGTTTACATCCCCTTAATATCCCACTGCCAAGCCGCTTTGATTAGGCACTATGTCGAGACACCGCACAGCCTATGTGTCCTACTTCGATGAATACTAATGTTAATGTCAATGTCAATGTCAGCTTTATTTATATAGCACGTTTAAAACAGCCAGTGGCCAACCAAAATGCTTTACAGTAGGATAGGCAGACACAATAAAAACAATAAAAGCATTAAAAAATACAGTATAAATACATTTAAAAAAACAATAAAACCCAAGAAGAACCCAATAAAAGTGACTATACTCAGCCAAAGCCTAAGGTGAACAAGTGTGTCTTCTAGCCTTGTTTTAAAAGTGGAGAGGCTATTCACAGTCCGACATTTAAAGGTAATGAAAAATAGAGAGTATGCATATGACGTCACGGTCAGCACAAGTGAATGGAATGTCACTCAGAGCGGCAGCAAACACAGAATGGTAACAGTAATCAGAGGGAAGTAAAGAGTCAAACACATAAATTCAACAGAAAAGTTTACATGTTTTTGCTCTTAGTTTTTAATTATTTTACCATGGCAGTTTAGATCCTCAGCTGATGAAATCAAACATTCAAAACAGGAAAACAATTGCTCAGAGCTTCCAGAAAATTGCACAGAGGAATATCATATCATTAGCGTGTGTGTTTTCCCTTGTCTATGGATTAAGGCAGGGGTGGCCAAACTTTTTACATTGAGGGCCGCATAAAGAGGAATACATGGATGACTGAGCCACTTGCCGCACCTCACTTTTAGTGTATTTAAGTTAAAGTTTTAGGGTTTGGGGTGGGTTATCACCTGTCAAGGGGACCCTGTAGCCCCGGGCTATCACTGGATTCACACCTTGTGAGGATGAGAATGACCATCTGAGCAGCAGAGATAGGAGATACTGACGGCTTATCTTCACTGTCAGACACAAAACAAGAGCAAACTGCAAGAACATTGGTGCTTGATGATGATATTGCAATGTACTTTGTAAATGAGACCTTGTGACAAAGTAAATATGGCAGAAAATGTGCATGATTGATGGTATTTGCTGCTGTAATCAAAATGTCTTTATTCATCAACTGTTTCAGGGGCCAATTCAAAATGGGCAGCGGGTCGCATTTGGTCCCCAGGCCATAGATTGGACACCCCTGGATTAAGGTATTGATAGTAAAACATAAATATTAGACATTTAAGGCGTTAATAAGATAAGAACACAAGAGCATTACAGCTTTTTGTTTCTAATGTGCTCACCCATTGTAGGAGCAGAGAATTCTCAGGACTCATAGTAAAATGTAATCAGTGGAAAGTCGTTTTCAGAGATGGGCTGGCTGTAAAACCAGTTGTTTACATGTTGCTCTTCATAAATGTATGCAGCTGTTATCACGCAACATCACAATTCTCTTGTGATTAAGTTCCTGCTGAGGCATTCCCCAGTGCTGCACTTCTGCTGCCAGTGGACAAGGTCGAGAGTTTGCCTCAAATATGGTCCATCATCACATGAATATATGCACACAATTTTGTTGTGTGACACAAATATTTTTTTCACTTTTTTTGTGAACACAGCTTTAGGCTTCATGTCTCTCTTGACATCCTATATATCATTACAATTAGAGTGGAAAACTGCTTAGTAGATGGACCTCCTATGGATAGTTGATTTATGTCATTATTACAGTGCTCAGCATAAATGAGTACACCCCTTCAGATTTGTCAGAAAACCTTTAGTTTCCTTCAAATTTAGCATTTTCTATGGCATACTATACCACAAAATACTCCCCCAAATGTGGGCCATTGATTGCAAACGAAAAAAAAAAAAAAAAACGTAAGTTGCACACAAAAAAGTATTTTTCTCAATTTAAGATCAGGATGCAAAAATGGGTACACTCCAATCAAAGGGGTGAGAGAAAAGCTAAATTTTAGTTATCATATTGATCTTATTTTCATCTTATAGTAAAAAAAAATGTTATGTTAAACTCAGCTTTGTCAAAACTTTGGAAATTGTTCTTTTGTTCATTTAGATATTGATTAATATATTACACACTGGGCACTGTTTATCTGTCTTTTGTCAATGACTTTTTGCCTCTATGAAAGCACTTTTATCTGCAATCGAATTTGTATGAAATGTGCTATATAAAGGAAGTTTGACTGGTTATTTAAAATATTGATGACTTTTTGCTTGATTTGATTTTGGAGCAATACTTGCCAAATGCCCTATTGATGCTCATTAAATTTTTATATGTTATACTTCATAAATGTTCATGAAATAGCTTGTTGACAATCAAAACAGGATTGGATGTACCTTTTAAATTTTTTATGTTTAAAGTTTCTGCAGCTACCCTCAAGCTAACACTCTTGGAACTGAAGTTTTTGGCACTTTTACTTTGGCCTAATTTTTTAACACCAGTGGTTGCTGCTGGGGTACAACTCACACTGCACTAGCTTTCGCCCTGGTGTATGTTGATCGCCATTGTTCAGAGATTCTGTTTACAGAGGGCTGTCAGCTTTTCAGAGCAGACATGCACTAAAGACAGATGAGCTCCTGTAGTTCTGGCTGGCTCTAAAGGCCTCTGTGCCTTTTCTAGGGTGTAAAGAAAGTAAAACCCAGTCTCTCGGCATTTCAAACTTTACTGCCCTCTATTTACTGCCCATAAAACGACTGCCAAAGACAAAAGGTAGGGGAGAAAATAATAAGAACGACACCTGGGGGAATTAACCAGTCTACCACTGCTTCATACATAAACTCACATAATCACAACTACTGTATCCTCAAACAACAATTCTCTCACATGCAAGGAATTACAGTGAATAGCTGTGGGAACCATTAAATGAGAACAATGACCACAGTGGGAGTATGTGACACTTTGTTTAGGTGTTGAATTATTCAGTCCCACAAAAAAAATTGGAGCTGATGCCAGGGTAGATTTACAGTGACTGTATTCAGCAGGGAATTTAATGATGCAAGTTTACAGGATAAATTAACAGACAATTGTTTACCTATGTGCCTACACTGCAAACCACTGAGAGCAAGAAAGAGGCAAGAAGATAAGGAGCCCACGTGGATCTGCTAAGGTTCAAATTAAAGCAAAATCCAATCGTGAGGATGAGTGAACAGACTTCAGTGATGGTATCTATGAAAACAAAGCCAGGAGAAAGGCTGATAATTCCCACCTTTTTGGGAGAAAGACCCCTTCTTTGCACACTTTTGACAGAAAGATTGTGATATAATTCTTTGTTAAAGGTACAGGGTCAAGGTTTCACTCTGTGGACTCAAGAGGGCACAACAGGACACAAAGACTGATCCAAATATGAGTGATTTTGTCTCAAGTGATGATGATATTCCTTCAGCTGTGGATGCATGGGGTTACCTTTATGAGCTTAAGCATGCAGAGGAAGAAATTCTTCAGAACAAGACTCGAGTGGAATCAATGCTCACAGGTGGATGAGCACAAAGCCACTTGCTGCATTGTACATTAATGTCAAGGCTTCCAGGAAGGAAAAATAAAGCACTTTCAAAATGTTTGCCTGATTGATAGTTCAACCCAAAATAGTTCTGTGGCTCATTTTTAACTGGAAGTCATTTACAAGTTTACTGTCAAATTCTCAAGACCATTTTATCAACAGGACATTGTTGGGTTGCATCGCCCCTTACTTTAAATGCTCAACCTACAAACTCAAAAGGGATAAGCAGTATAACAGATGGATGAAGTGTGTTAGAATATGAACATGTTTCATTCTGAAGACGGAGAAAAGTACCTCATGCCTTAAGAAGTAGACAGTTTAAGACATCTTTTTGCCATCTTTTCTGTTTTCCATCCCGCTCATCAGTTCATCCAAGGCTGAATGTAAGGTTCAATAAAATATTAATCTGGCAAAAATTTTGCATATTACACCTCTAACTGTACATTTTTGAACAACCAGTTTTGGAAAAACCCTAAAAACTTTATGATGTGGTTGTCATGCAAAATACTAAACTGTATTTGTATAGTAGTTTTGAAGGAGATACAGGCAGCATAATAGACTTAACTTCCTTTATGGTCGATCCTATCCGTTTGCATGTAATGGACAAAATTACATCCAAACCAGTCTGTGCCACTGTCAGAGGTCATTTACATAATAGAGGAGAAGCAGTTTGGAGGAAGCAAAGGCAGGATGAGCCTGACATTTGGCATGGAGAGGAAATGAAGATGGGAAGAAAATGGTTGGGCAAGTATGGCATTCGAGAGAGCACAGAGCAGCAGGAACAAGAGATGGAGAGTGGGAGAGAGCAAAGGAACTTGAGGGGCGGTGGCAGCTGCGCCATGCGTGTGTAGGCGATGCCACAGAAACTTTTAGAAAGTGATGGGGGAGGAAGTTGAAGCCCAAACAGCATAGAGAAAGTTGGAGACTGTCAAGTTCAGGAGTTTTCAACCAATTTAAAAGTTGAAACCACTAAACAGACATTTCCATGGCAACTTTATAGCTGGGTTTTCATCAAGCAGTCCAGTTCAGTTCAGCTGGATACGGCACACGATTACTGGTGTTTCCACTGTCAAATAAGTAGAAAAGGCACCCAAAGAACTGACCCCTGCCATCCCACTTTGAGCATACCTAGTCGACGAATAAAAGTTGGAGCCAAAAGTGCTGTGGTATGTTGTTTGGGTCCAAAAATTGTCTCATGCGACTGCAGCAAAAATGAAAACACATACCATGTTCAGATAAGCCACAGATTAATAATGATCTCTATCTCTGCTGTTGCTGTAAAGAATTTTTTCACAAAAAAAATGCTCCATGGAGTTCTGGTGCTGAAAGTCTTCCATTGTTGCCCTTTGTTTACAATTGCGTCCTACTTCAGACCGCTGCTATGTGTCGCGCTGCTTTGATGTCAAGCATTTACGTTGCTGGCACAATCTTCTCCTTCCGGCTCACATCCCCGCCCTCAAGCAAAGGTACAGCTGGTAGTGGAAAAGCAAACAAAATCAGGATAAACCGCTCCAAACTGTCTGAACTGTGTTGAACCAAGCCAGTCCATTTAGTGGAAACAAGGCAAATGGTCAACAGATGTTGCTGAATCTGTTTGGACGAGGCTCTTACCTTGCACAAGACTGAAGCCTGATCTGTCACATTCATTCTTACATCAAAGAGGAGTGGACATCTTAAAATGCAACATCTGAACAGCTTGATATGTGTTTTTTTTCTGTTTGCAGGAACCTTTTATGCAAAATTTAGGAACACCATCTGTTTCTACTGCTTACTTAGTGTTTATGACAGTGATTGAATTCCCTATCTAAACATCAATTCTCTATTTTTCTTAATGCTCTCCTCTGTCCAAATACAGCCAGATGATATGCAAAGGTAAAGCCAGGCCGAGCAACTAAAATCAGCCAATTCTAACAGTTTTCTCTCTCACTATGTATAACCTCTCTTTTCCCAAGAATTCAAATTTTTCAACAGAAGACTACAGAACAATCTCACAGACTGAGAATAACAGGCTGCAGGACCATCAGAACAATGGCAGAGTTAGTGCCAGGTAATATTCTCTTATCACTCGAGCTCCACACCTCAGCTAAAAAATAAGAGCGCAGCAAAGAAATTCATTCAGAGAGAAACAGGAGAAGCAAAAAATTACTACAAGACAGGGTATTATCTCCACAAGAGTCAGACTTCAGGGCAGAGGACTTTACCCTGTACAATTTATTTTTTATCAGTGCTTTTCAGATGTGTAGTGTGGTCTCACCATTGTGTGAGTTCACAGTGCAACTAAGTCTAGACAGTTTTATGATTTAATGAAAAAAAAAGACTTTTTTTTCTCTTACTGTAAATCTAGAAGAATAAGGACACTCAGAAGGAACAATTCATTACCATTTTAAGAAAAAGCACTGAGGAGAATTTGTAAGCGTCTGCACAAGAGAACACTTTGTGGAAAAGCCTTCAGACAGACTGAAATATGCAGAGGAGAAATAAAGTGAAAAGTAAAGATTTTTTACTTTTTTAACTTATGATGCCAAGAATATATATTCATATATAATAAGTAAACTCTGCTTTCAGTGCATGTACATTTAAGTTGTTAGTTAGAAGCAGCTTTAAGAGGAAACAGATCAGCAGATTTACAAAAAAATAAATCAATTAAAGCAAGTTATAGCTCTCTTAAAGTGTGTTTAAAAATGGATATTGTGGCAGAGTGGATACAGCCTAACTTTTTCGATTCTATTTTTTTTTCATGGCAAGTACCATTTGTGTACAAATGTTGAATTTCAATGAGAAACCCACCTTCCAGATCCCCAACTTAGATCTGAGCTGTAACCCAGCCAGAAAGGCCACATGATTTATGAGATGAAGAGAACTTGTCAAATGTTACATTTTGCATTAAGAAAGACTGATGAACACCACACTTAAAACTGAGTTGCAATAATATAAACAAGTGTAAATACAATGGTGCACTGATTAAGGCTTACTCAGTGATAAGGCTAAAACTGCAATAACTCCGTTGTATAGTTGTGAGTTAAAGCAGACTGGTCCAAACCAGAGATCTCCAACCATTGGGCTGTGGACCAGCTCCGGGCCTTGGTATTTGGCACAAGACCACCAAGAAATTAAAACTAATTTAATAACCTTGTTTTGAATAACTGACCCCAAAGGGTAATTTATTTTTAAGTGTGACCAGATCCTCTCATATCCATCGGGGTTTGTGTGTGTGTGTGTGTGTGTGTGTGTTTTTGAGTGTGTTTCTCTCAGTGTCCAGGTCTGTTTAGATTTTCTTGAGTGCTCACTGTATGCAGATGTGACAAACTACCTGTTTCTGGCTGTTATCGTTGCACACAGGTAGCTTGCACTTCACACACTTACTGGCTCACTGGCTTTAGAAAGGATAAGAGCAGCACACAAACACACACGCTCCCCCACCCAGACACATAAACACACACTCACACAGACCCACACATACAGATGATACAAACAGTAACATTATCTAGCCTAGTTAGCTTGCTAGTGTTAGCGAACTAAACAGTGCACTAATTTTTTTACTCAAAAGCCATCAAATGAGTAAAACATTAAATTGATGATACATTTTTTCTGTAAAAAAAAATCTCCTGATTGATGACCCTTCTGACACTGACAGTGTGTGTCCGCAGTAAATATATTCCTGACAGACACTATTGACAAAAATCAAAGGTTCCCATAGGGGTCCGTAGGGAATGCACAGGGGTCATTTTGGACCCCATTGTGGAAGTTTGGGGTAGTCATACAAATATTACAATTTCTTAAAAAGTATTAAAGGTAACTTAAAATTTTAATGTAATTATATCAAAATCACGTTTTTTGAGGAATAGCTGGAATATAAAATTACAACTTTTCATGACAAAATATTGCAAAAAAAATTACCTCATGGGGTAATTTTTGACCCCTTGTGCATCTAAGAGTAAAAAAAAAAACTTGAGCTGATCATCATTTTTCTTTCCAGAAATTCTCACTGTTGGCCCAGTACACAAAGATTTTTAAAGTCTTACTCAATTTTAAAACAGTGAGAGAGCCTGCACATGAAGGCAGATCAAGTCAGACTTATCAGTTTTGTTTTTGTAGTGTGTTGTGTGCCACAAAGAGAGAGCCATAGGACACCACAAACCAGCTGATTGATTTACACAGAAGGCAACACTTTTGCTCTCGCAGCTGTGATGTCACGAGATAACATGCAACTTCAATGTGAAAAGACATGGCGGACAACATCAGGGGGTTAAATGCGGCCAGCTTTTACCATCATATAACATCATTTGTGGTTGTGATTTCTGTACCACTCCTCTTCTTATCAGTTTGTTATATATATATAACTTACAGCTTTTGTGTTTTTAATTAAACAAATCAACAAGTTAGACCTCCATTTTGATGTCCTTCTAACTTTATGCTTCACCTTAACACTTGTTGCTATGGCTATGTTTGCTTCCTGCTTCAGCCAGAAAATTGCCTGATTGGCTTTGCTCTGGTCCATGTGACGAAACACAGAGGATGTGCTTGGCTGTCCTTGGTGCACTTGCATACATCAGAACTTCAGGTCCTTTTTGATTTCTAGTTGGGGCGGTCCCGGTCCCCTTCAGAGAGGATAAAATGATTTAACACATCTCACACCCCAGGATAATCTGGAAAGACAATCTTTAGGATATCCAGATAATCAGGCCTTTGCTGAGTTTAATCAGAAGCAGGCTGAAAGTCAGTTCCACTGTCATGTTGTGTGTACCCCGCTTAGGCACATGACCACAGTAGTATGAATAAAAAACAGAGTAAACAATGTTAGAATCACTGTGATGAGCCTGAAGAACAAAGAAAAGGCCTCACACACCATTGCGCTCTGCTGTTCTGTTTATTAAATGGCTCATTGGAAGGACCAAAAGCTGGAGAAAACCCTTGAGCTGGTGTGCACACTTTTCCTCTGAGCTGTCTTCATGCTTTTGCAGGAGTGCCTGATGCCAATCATGCAAAGTGTTTAATGTGTGGAAGTGTGTGAGTCTATTTGTGGATTCTCTGTGGCCTGTGGCAGCTGTCGCCTTCGTCTCCCTGATGCATCCTTTTGCACATTCCTCTGTTCTGGAAACAAAAACAAACAGCATCAAAACAAACAGCTCTCACTGCTGAAGACACAAATATACACATAAACCAGGTATTATTGGACTACTGAGACATGGATTTTTTCCCCCGTCAATGTGTATAAGAGTGAGTGCAGCTTATCTCTTCATGGTAAGACCTGTAACAAGACCAAAATGTGTTAATTATCAAAACATCCGCAGTGGAGATTTCTGAAGACAGAACATTCCTTCACAGGCTTTGATAGCACAGCCAAAGCTGGAGGAGAGATCAGGAGATCCAGATATCAATATTATAGACAAAGCAGCAATGAGAGAAAGCAAGCAGGATAAATTAATAGGGCGGGAGATGAGACAATGTGGAGGCGAGAGAAAGGATCCAGAGAGAGATTTATCACAGAGAAGTATGTGAGCTGTCAGTCCTTTGCTTGAAAAGCTGCCAAGGCATGTGTTCCTCCATCATCAGGAGTCATGATATCACTGCTGTCACCATAGAGATCACCTGCAAAACCTTGATTTGCCCTTCTTGTCATCAGCTTGAAGATACTCCAGGGTTAGATTGTATTTTGACCCTCCCTGCTCAGAAACAAAGGCTCTACATTAAGGTTTACCCCTCTGTTATATGAGGACATATTCTAAGGGAGAGCTTTTACCCTGATCCTCCAAAAACCTTTAAACAAGATACAGAACATTTACCTGTTCTAAAGGTTACTGCCCTGCTGTTTGACCTCACACCTCAACCACAGGAAAGGAAGAGAACTTCTGAAGCAACATACTGACTCCCTAAAAATTAGGATTAACAATAACACAGATCAGCACCACAGTACAAGATCTCCTATTCCTGAGCCAGTACTGAGCATGATTTATTTGTGTTATCAAGAATTCGTTTTCACTTTATTATAAAGGTCATCTTATTCACAGCTAACTAGCAGCTTGTTGGCTAATTTGTAGTTTACGACCACAGCATACAGCTAGTAAGTTATAATGACTTCTTACTGGCTCTAAAAGGGAGTCTCCTGTGGGAGCATCTGACAGCACTGGTCAGCTATTTCTCCTATTTGGATCTGGTTCCTGCTGGAGTTTCCTTTGAAAAAGGCTTTGTCCAAAGTATATCTGCATGCACTTTTAGCGGCGAACAGAACTGCAAACTTCTTTTTAGGGTGCAACAGAGGGGAGTGCTTGGAGCCTGCCAGTGGATAGTCCCATCAGTCCAAGTGTGTCGCTTCACAAAATGCTTCCAACATGAACAGATTTTGATGTTCATTTCTTGATGAACGGAGCTGATTTGCTCCGTTCATCAAGTCTGAAAGAACGAATACAAGATATAAAAAACACAATCATATTCACAAGAGTAGTAATTACATCAAAATGTCATGACTAGAACATTCAAAGCACACAAAGAACTCAAAAAGCAGACGAAGCAGGTCCGTGAGGCGAAAGGCAAGGTTTATTAACAGTTCAAGATTCGGTACACAAAAAGCAGGCGGAGTCAGGCAAAGGTATCCAAAAATGATACACAAAAGGCAAGGTCTAAGACAAAGCAGATCGTGAGCAAACTATGACTACGGTAGTAACGCTGGAACGTGACACTAAGGAACAACAATCTAGCAACAAGACAGGGGAAGTCATGAGGGTTAAATACATGAGGTGATTGGGGGTGATGAGACACAGCTGGGGAAGCACAATCAGGGATCAGGTGTGGCAACACCAGACAGGAAGCAAAACCTATGGAAATAAGGGGAGACAAGTGAACTTTAATAATAAAACAGGAAACACATAGACAAGACATGAAACAAGAACAAAATGGTTAACTTAACAGACCAATTCAATAGACCCCCCACCCCCTCAAAAATAAATTACCTAAATTTTCTCTCAGCCAGGTAAAAGCATATTGGTTTGTTTTGCTGAAGCTTCAATAAACAGACTTGGACAGCTGTTCTGAAATGAAAAAAGAAGAATCCCTATCAGTATGGGTAAAATGTCCATGCCGGCCTTTGTTTCTTCTATACCTTATTTACCTCTGTCTTTTCCTTCAAGCTCCTAATGCATCAGAACAAGGATCCACTATAAAATGAGAATTTTATTACAGGGGCAAAAGCGATCCCTCTGCTCTTCTGCTCCTATTGATTTTGAGCTATTTAGGGCCAAGAAACTTTTCCACCTTGACTTCAAAAATCTCTGCTTGTCACTGTCTGCAGATCCTCCAGATTTCATGATGACCATGCAGATTGACCTTCAGTTTACGGTCTCACCCTGGCATCATGTTCTCCTTGTCTTTTATTGATGTGATTTTGTTTCATCATTTGCCCACAGTGTTTGAGACAGCTCAATAAAGATATTACAGAAACTGAACAGCTTCTTGGCAGACTGGGTGACTGAATTCCTGTTTAAAATAAGACTAAATTAAACAGTCACGTATACAACACATGTAATCAACTGATGAGTTTTTCCTTCTCTGACTGACTAAAGCTGCTATATTTTCATTCACAATAATTCTATGAGGATGTAATATATGTGTCAACTCAATTCACGGCCTGGATGTATGACATGGTGTGTGCCCCCTAATACACGCAAAGGCGGAAATACTCGCTTGTGGCACTCCTGCCTCCAGCATAGTCCCTGTGCCTCCCCCTTTTTAATATTACACTTCTGCTACAACCTCTGGAGCAGGAAAGGGGAGTCAACTCCATCTTCCCCATTCTGCCTCTTTGACGTTTACAGTGGAAAGCGTCATACGCTTGAAAAGGCAAATTTTGGGAGTACAAACGACCTTCATGCTGCTATTTTATGAAACACAAACCAGAAATAAAACAATTCGTTCAATTTTATCTTTGCTATCTCAGCACAAACAGCTGCCTGTTGAGTATATTTTTTACTACGTTTAATAGCATGACGTGTGACATATTTTCTTCTGCTTTTTTAAAAGACATCACTACAGACAGCTAAAGATCCATCAATGCAGCCTTTTAAAGGAACAGCTACTTTTTATTAACACTGTAGTGCAGCCGGATCTGCCTGATTCAGTGGCTGTAATCAGGCAGATCCATCTTGCCAATCACTCCACAACGACTGTGGGCAGCCCAAAGCAGCACGTCCCAATCAGCGTCCTTGAAAACAGCAATAGGTGAGAGCTATGATTGTAATGACAGCAGGAGGTACAGCGATTAGCATAGATGCTTACAGCTTCAGTATCTGTCTTATCAAATCTTGACCACATTTCTTGATTAGATGAAAAACAAATAATGCTTAAAGTGTTTTTTTAAGGAAAGGACACTCTTGCTTCATTTTCAAGTTGTTTTGCGGAGAGTTTGTTCTAGGTAGGGGCTCACGGCAAGAGGACTTGCAGCATCCTCAATATTATTAAGGGATGACTCAATGGAGGCCTTTGGCCCATCTATGTCAACCTTCTTCCTTCAATGGCTAGACTGACAATTGTATTTCGCAGCTTATTTTTCAAAGCATTTATTGTACTTGCTGAGTATTTTTTCAAACCTTCTGAAGGCAAAGTCACCACCATGTGCCTTAATGTTTGTTGCCCTACCTTTAAGATTAATTTGTTCATTTTTATTTTATTTTATGAAAAACCCAACCACAAGTGGGCAGTTGTCCTCATATTTGCTCTTTTAAAATGTGCACTTTTTTGGGTTTCTCAAATGTTTGTAATTCTGTGCTTTTGTAAAGCCTATTGGCAAAGTTGTAAACTATACAAATATTGATCTCATGCCTCCTCTTTTTGGCAATTAGTAAACACAACTTAAAAAATGCTATTATAATCAAAGTGTTGATATTTTCACAGGTATGCTTTTGGTACTGATTACTCCCCCACAATATTATTATAATACTCTAGCAAAATGTTAATCTGTGAAATTCAATGGACTGTGTCTTAGTCTCTCATAAGATTTAAAACTAAATTCACTTCAGGATTTGAACACCTAGAATCCAGACTATATGTTTTTTTATGTTCTTTTGGTCAGTAAAAAACAAATTCAAAAACTCTATGTGTGCACTGTAGGAGATGATAGGTATCAGTATCAAAAAAATACTGCAACATGTGCCTAACATATTGATTTTAAAAATCTGGTATTACCCATCACTAGTGCCATTACAAGATAAAAACTGTTTTTAAAATATGTCAAAATGTCTTTTCTATAATGTCATATCAGGGAAGGTTTTTTTTTAACTGCTATACACTGTTCAATTTAGGAAATGAATTTGAAGACAAATTTATCATTTTTTAACTGAATTCAGTCATTGATGATGGAAATTTTATGCCGTTGCAGGACTAATATGAATCTCACTAATGTGCAATATGGTAGATCATCAGCACTGTGGTTGCACATATACTTGTTGAAAAGGGCTTTAGCCTCTACCTCATTTTTCTTAGTGAAGGATCTTCTGCAGTTCTCAGGTAAAGAGGAGCGTCTTAAGCTCCAACACCAGACTTTTGTATGAATCACTTGTATTCATGTTTCTATGGGCACATGTTCATGGATAAAACAAGCATACTCTACTGTTGAACTTCATTGTTCACAAAGGGTGAATGGTGATTCAATGCAAATGGTGCAAATAAGCATAAAAAGGACGATGATGTGGTCTTGACCTGTGGTGGCAATAACCATGCATGCATGACAGACAACTGGGAAGGAAACCTGCATCCACAGAAGAATATTATATTTGGATGATATTCACCACACTCAGCAGTTATGGGCTGGAAAAGCTGTGAAATGTACAATTTTATATATAACGACAGTCAGCCTGGGATTCTCTGTGAATGAAGAAAAGTAGATGAGGCAGAAATAGTGTGGACAGAGGGGTTTTTATGCTTCTTTAACCAGTGAAGCATGTTATGGATTTTTTTTTTGCCAGTATCCCCAAATGCAGATATTTTCACAAACTCATTCTGGTTTATACTGATACCTGAAATAAAACATTTCTCTTTGAAAGAAAAGTCTACCAAAGCAGCTCAAACTTCCTTGGCCTTTAAATCTTCCCTTTGAAGCCTCAGCAATGAGAAATTGGTTAAGGGCCCTCTGTTTCACATGCTCCCTCAGGCCCGCTACTTTAACAATGGTTGCATAGCTGCAGACATTTCTCTGCACATTTCGTTCTCTCCTGACGCCTCAACCTTACGACCCCTGTCCCCTTTGACAGTGTGGCCTTTCCCTGTGGCACAGTGCAGTTTACCGAGCGTGACACAGCGTGCCAACAGCTCTATTTCTAGACAGACTCTAGAGACATTATGAAAGGCAGGCTGCTAAAATACCAAACTAAATTGCTTGCTTCCCACCCCTGGAGCTCACTGGTTCATTTTCACAGAGGGCACCTGGTACCACATCTCTTCATTAATGCATGGCCACATACTAACCCTCTTATTCCCACACACTGGCACTAACCTTTAGTGAAAGGTGGGACTCTAATGGGTGCCCTATTAAAGTAAGGGGCAGGAAGAAGGAGGAGGAAGTGTGTGTGTGTTAAATGTATATATATGAATATACATACATACATACATACATACATACAGGGATGTATCCATCCAGGCAGAAAAAAAGTGACTAAAAAAAAAAATTATGATTGCGACAACCCATGGATGCTCTGACCATAAATCTGTCCTCATCATGTTTGTTGCTGCTGGATATAAACTTATTCAAGGTTAGCACTTGAGATGTGGCATCTTGTTTTCAAGGATATATTTTCTACTGTTGTCTAATGCAATGCAGTGGCAGAGCTTTGCAATGTTAGGATGTATTCACCACACATTTCCATGTCATGATCATACAAATGCAGTTAATCATTCTGCCCTAATGGATACAACACCAGAGTTTATATCAGTCAGCATCATGAAAAATGCATTGACTCTTCCTTTGAGAATTTTCAGGTGGGAGAGTTTGAGAACTGTAAACAAACACTGAAGGTGAGAGAAATCAAAGAGGATCAAGTGTTGCAATCACATAGAGAAACAACAGAGTTGGCTTCTGTGCAGCAGATTAATGAAAGATTAATTATTTTGACATGATATTCAAGCATTTTTTGTACTAATCTGCAAATAAATATTTGAAGATGCCAACATGTGAACAGCTTTCAATTTAAATCAATGATAGAAGCATCTGCAGGCAACCTTTGAGGAGGAAAAAGCAGGCATCTAAATTATGCAAATGTCTGTCAGTTTAATGAATCAGAGGCAGAGCATTAACAAGCTGTTAGACCCACAAACGCTGCTAATACAGATGAAGGACTGTAGCCACATTTCATTAACACTGCTTTGAGAGAGGGGGAGGGGAGGGAGAGAGAAATGTGAGATGTAAAGATGGAGACAAATGTAAAAATGTAAGCCTCCTTTTTGAGCTATATCACGCCCAAATATCAAATTAGTAGAATGAATAGGACGATATAAATGATGGCACAAGGAGCAGAGTGAGCAAAGTCGACCCAAAAAAGACAAAAGGGGGAGGCTGCAGGCTTTTATAAAAATGGAGGCATCAGTGAGTATTTCAAAAATCAATAAAGAGTGTAGAGAGGAAGGCAGAAGGAGAAACGCAAGATATCTCGGTTCATGAATCACTGCTGGTGACAACTAGAGACTGTAACAAGAAGATCGTCTCTGGATCCTAATCAGATGAGAAATGATAAAACATCAGTCATTAATTCTAGCAGCATTATAGAGTCTATTGTCTGCCTCTGAGGGAGTTTATCACAGTCTCTCTACCTCTGCCTCCTGCTGCTATATCAGCAAACAAGCTGCCAGCCGACTCACCAGGAAACCAAAGAGCTGAAGAGAAACTAAACTCCCTGTTTACAAAGTCTTACTCTTTTGTACCTTGATTTCTCTTTTGTCTACCTCTCTCATCCTCTAAAGGCAAACAAGAAGTTAAAAGATGCTGCTTTTGGTGCTGCTGTCAAGCATCTTTGAGGCAGAAACCACAACATCAATTCTGTCTCTCTGAGGCGAGCCAATACACTGCACCAAGGAGCACTGAAGCAAATAAAAAAATATTTGACAGATCATTAAAGTATATTATGCATTCAGTTCCAATGCAAATTAAAATAACATAAGATATAACACACTGCTGCACAGAAGATGCTGTATGAATGCACATTACATGTGGATATTTCCCTTATAAAAAACTAGTCCCAGTTTTCTCTCTTCATCTGGAGAAATCAGAGCACCTGTGGGTGTTGCTTCAGCTGAGAGCTAATGAGGGCTGATGATGATCAGTTGGGCTGTAAGGTTATTAAGGGAGGATGATGGTGGCTCTCAGAAGATTTGGTGTCAAAAGAGGATCAACACCGTCATTTTTCCTCTGTTTTTCACCTCTGTGAAGACTCAGCTTCAAAAAATAAAGATGTCACTGATAAATATCTGGTTTTAAATTGATCTCTTGCTGTTACATCTCAAGAAAGATTGAATGGGATTTGATGGTGTTTCAAGGCACTACTTAACATCAAAAATTTTAAGCCATTTGGATGAGAGTAATCACTTACAAGTCTCTAGCAAGAAAGTGCAAACGCTCCCATGATGCTTCTGTCATTACTAGGAATGGGAATTAAAAACCAATTCTAGTTGAGGTTAGATAACTGCCTTTATGAATTGGTATTATTTTGTCTTTCTGCTTATTCAATCCCCTCCACTTTGTTTTGCATGCCCTGCAAATCAAGGACGTCATGCTATTATTGAGGCAGTCAGCAGAATGATGGGAAAACAAAGTAGTTATGGCAGACAGGGGCCAGAAGTGGTCAAAATTGTGCCTTAAATTTCTATAAAAAGACACTGACTGCACAACATTTAGTGGGTGGACACACCTGCAACTTGTAGAAGCATTCATCTTTGCAGCATGACACTGAATATCAAGAGTAACATGTGTTTGACATTGTTGACACTGAAACCTTTTGTCAATCATCAAAATCATTTTCCATAGGAATGGATAAGAGAATCGTTAAAGAATCGGATCAATATACAGAATAAACAATGGAATTGTAATCAGTAAAACCTCAAAAAACACCATCCTCAGTCATCAAAGTCATGTTCATAGAGACTTAGTGCACAATGAGAAGTGCTCACATCTCAACTTTGTCTGCAAGTTGTCATAAATGTGGAAAACTGCCCTCTCACACTGTTCCTCATCCAGATTCATATCACCACCAAATTCTAATCATTTCTCCCCTGTGCCATGACCAACATTCCCTTAAAATCATCAAAGTCCATTGAAAACATTCTGAGTTGACAAACAGACCTCCTTTTTGTTTGTTTGTTTGTTTGTTTTTTTATGACACAGTGCTACTGATCACCTTTAACAATGGTGAGTGGGTTTTATTAATGTTTTAACCAATTAAAAGTAAAATCTGTTCACACTGATTCACTCAATAGCAGAGCCTTTTGGTATTTTCTGAAAAGTAACAGTTTTGGAGATAAGAGGTTTGTGCCCAAATGGGACAAAATGTGTCAGAATGGTGCCGGTGGTTTTACCCTGAAATGAAACTGCTGACACAGACAGAATTTGCACATTGAGCATTGCAAAGCCACACTTAGGACGGCATCCTCCGACCTCTTGTTTTTTGTGCTGACTGCCTCTGAAAGAAAGGTGATGTAATTTTGCATTTTGTTTAAACTGAGGGAATTATGATTTAAGAGACAAAAGAAAGACACCAATGTTCTTACAAGGTGGAGACTCAATAGGAACTTGCTCACATTTCCAGTCCCTGCATATCGTCACTGTCAGGCACAAACCTCTTATCTCCAAATTGCTGCTTTTCAGAAAATGATGAAAGAGAAGATGTGCAGCGTTCTAAGTATTATATGAGCTTAAAACAGTGTCTACATTCATAAATATGTCGTCATTTGAGTCAAATTGCCTCTGCCAACAATCTGACTTGTCCTCCTGAAATTCTGAGAATTTAATTTCTGTATTTACATAGAACGGGTAAGTCCTATAGAGGCTTCCATATCCTTCTGGTCCATAAAAACTATGAACAGCCGAGAAGGACATAAAGCACTATGTAGTCCTACTAGCTAAACTGTTTTAATCAGAGCCAACATGACTGAAACAGAGAAGCAGCACAGCGAGACGCGCTAGTCGCTGCCCCGGCAAATTTGAAAGCCTAACACCAATGATTCAATGCAGTTTGCAGTTTGTTTGAAATAACATACCTCTTCACCTCAAAGAAAACTCGATGAAGTGTTGGCTGATGTGCTGACATAGCTTCTAGGCACATACCGGCCACCATAGAGTTCAGCAGTTGCAACGTACGTTTGAAAAACTGAGGCCCTAGAGGGCAATATTTGATTGAATGCAAAACACAGTTTCACCACTAGATGGGAGAACAAACTACACAGTGTGGCTTTAAGGGAACAAATTCTACAACTGAATGGGGAAAAATGTTGCATTGCCTAACTGGAAAATACCTTCTGTACTTTTTAATTGGCTTAAAAATGTATAAAAACCAATTCACTAACATGGAAGGCAGCCAAAAGGACTGAAAATGAAAACCATAAAAAATGGTTATAAGAGGTTTCGGCCAGATGACGATGTACCTCTACGCACAACACTGTAGGAGGGGGGAGCTTGTTGCTAAGGTGACCACCCTAATCAAGATGTCTAGGGGAAAACTTCGATGCTAATATATTTTTTTTCTTTTTTACTTCCATTGCTGACATTTTTCATTCATCTAAACCTGCACAGTAAGAGGTGTTCCTGACTGAAGCGAAATTTCCCATTACAAATACGGCAAATCAAAAACGTCTTGACTGGGGGAGCAAGTCTTCATATGGAGGTGAACAGACTCTGCAATCCCACAAGCCTCAGGGGTGTGGATGCAGATGATTGCTTTGAAATGCATGGCAGTGTGGAGAGCCCTCCATGGAACATGATTTCCCAATCCTCTGGAGAAAGCAGATAAATGGAAAGAGGAAATATGCGCATTCTAGGCGGGATTGCAAATATAATATTGGGCTATTTATTGATCTACAAGTGCAATGTGGCACTTTTACTTTTACTTGATCACAAAAGTATGATGACTAAGCCAAAGTATCTCAGATTTTAGACGGACAGGGTAATAGACCAGCAATATCTCTGAACAGATCAGATTCTTGGAGGTAAAGCAGAGATGGGGTAATAAATGAAAGAGCAGGGCAGAGGGAGTGAAGTTGTTTCTTTGAGGACAGCTTACAGTGAAGAGAGAGTACTTCTGATTGATGTAAAGTTGAGGTCTCTGACAAATAACCCCTGAATAATCCATTAATGGTTTTTTAGGTGAGCAGCTGTGATGGCTGTGTGGTTTTCTACATGTTCTTTACATCAATTCAAAAACCTTTTCCTATTTAAAGCCCTTAGTCCAAACCATGAAGCCATTCACAGTTTAAAGCATAAAACAATCAACACTAAAAGCAAAGACTATTATTTAAATGGGCTCTGACATGATATGGAAGAGGGGTAATTTAAAATGCCAAAAAGTTTGACCTGAATTTACTCTTAAACCAAATCAGTTTGTGTGCTCACTTGGCCATTTTGTTTGTCTTTATGATTTGTGCTTCTGTCCAAGGCTACAAAAGAGGACATGCTGTTCAGAGATAAAACAAGGTCACTATGCCTATCAGAGTGTTGAACAGAATTGATAATTGCTACCATCAAACTGAGAACAGATTGAATATAGGATAAAAGGAGAGGATAAGAGAGCTAAGAGGCAGCCATCTGTTGGACACTACCATAGCTTATCAGAAAGGAGAGGGAAAAGAGCCAATGAGTACGTTGATTGGAGTAACGATTTTTCTAGCCAGACACAGACCAGTAGAGGCAGATATGAAAGACATTTAGACACTCTAAACTAAGAGGAGGTCAAAGACCCGTGGATAAAGGTGTGCCAAGCAGTGTAAAGGTTTATTGATCTTCCAGTTCCAGGCAGCAGCTCACACACACAGCATTATCGACACTTTGACCTATCAGAACAGCAGAGCTGACAAACAAGATCAACATGATGTAAACACACATACATCTGATATCCCTCCTGTCGCTGCCTGTCCAACCATTGCTGCGTAAGATAAGGATCCTCATGAACCACCTCTCATATCATTTAAAACTTAGACCTCTATTCTAAAGGGAAACTCATTATCTAAAACCACATGGCGCACAGTGCTTTGAGGTGTTTCAGTCAATGTTATGTTATTGTGACGATACAATTTTTTTTTTTCTAGTGAAAGTCAGGCCCAGGCTGCAAAAAGCATGGATTATGTGTCTTGTCATAAGTGTGATTTGGGCATGGCATGAATCCATCCAACCAAGAGCTTAGCTCTCATTACCTGTGAAGCAATGAGCTGGTTTGCAGACCTTGTAATAGTTTCATGGTGGAGTCGATTGTTTGGTCTGGATTTTTTCTGATTAGAACTTTTTACTACACTTAAAGGGATAGTTCAATTTTTTTTGAAGTGGGGTTGTATGAGCTCCATATGGCCACTAAGTACATTAGATGCAGTAAAAAGTTTTCTCATCTCCCTCAGTAAGCCACAATTTTTAAAAGTTTGTGACGCAGAACCAGCCGCAAACAGGGAAGTATTGTACCAAATACAAAGGGTATTTTCTCCGCCTACAAGAACGGCCATCAAAAAATAATACTACAGTTTAAGAGTACGCTACCTATAATTTTTTGAGTTCATTAACTTTTCAGAAAAATAAAGTTTATCTGGAACTAACCAACTCACATCATACATCAGTACATGACGTAAGAATGTAGTTAATGGCCATTAGGAGCTCATACAACCCCACTTGCCTAAAGCCGCAACGCAACAGCCAATCAGAATTGAGAGTGAACAGAGGCGAGGATGACATCACAGACAGAGGAGGAGGTAAACAATGCTGCACGCTGTCATCGGAGCTCCTCTACACAGATATGTTAGTGTTCAAAGACTTGAACCACAGAGAGGAGAAACAGGTAGATAGTCACTGGTGAGTTTTGAGTGTCCAGTAAGTTCAGCTCATATTTATTTAACACTTTTCTGTGAACAAAGTCTGCCAGCACAACGGCGAGCTGGTATGTTTTTCTAGCTAACCAGCGGTGATTTAATGTTATTTTCACTAGAGAAACTATTGGAGCAGCCACGAGGGAAAGAATACAATAGATCTGCAATCGTACCGGGAAAAAAGATGGTTTAAGCCAGGCAAATTCAGCAACAGAGGGTCCATTACCCTGATATCGTAGTGAAACTCCTTTTATGTGCAGCTCTGAAGGGTGTTGTGGCTCATCAGATGGATGTTTCTATTTCAGACTTTTCTGGGACATTTAGTTTCTTGTTTTTGAGAACAGGAAGAAGACGGTGAAACATCCACCATGGCTAATCATGGATCAAGAAGGCAAAAACACAAGTTGTTGTGGCCGGGAGACAGGCCCGCGCCCTTCGGACCTGAGGGGCAAAATTTGCCTTAATATTTGAACAATACCTTTGGGAAATTTTAGTTGTGCAAAAGTGTGATGTGAATGTCTTTTTCGCATTCCTGTGAACACAGCTTCACCCTTGCATTTCAAGTGAGGAGGTAGACATCTACAGTGAACAGTGTGCTCTTCAAAGTCCTTTTTGTTTTTACTCTAAGAGCCCTGAGGAACAAAAAGGCGAAAGAAGAAAATACTAGAGAGGATGGAGATGAGAGAGAAGTTCGGCCTGCAGGTAGCTCCAGCAGAGCGACCTTACTGACCCTGATCCATACTGTGGGTTATACTTATGAAGAAATGAAAGATGATGATGGCCACTAGAGACACGCTGACAGGAGGAGCAGTCACTCCTTGTCCTGGCTGTAAAGAGTATTGATTTTTACCGCCAAAACAAAGATGCTCCTCAGCATTCAAGTGGCTGAATTGGAAAAAAAAATTCTGAGAAGAGTATGAGGGAGTGTAAGAGTGGATACCAAGGATGTGATGTGGTGTAAAGGGACAGGGGCTCACTGGTTGGTGACCCTTTCAGATCATATGGATGGATGAGTTCGAACCACTGCAGGCAAAGTCACAAACTTAATACTCCCAGAGTTGATTGGGAAGTGAAACTTTCGAAGTTTTTCATGTTTTTGCCACTGGGGATAAAATTGGTCATATTTGTTGGAAGTTTGATGAAGTCAACTTATTGAGATGTGACAGAAATGAAGCCCAGACACGAAAGTAATTGGAGCACTGAAAAAGTGAACTTAACATAATATATTTTTGTTCCAATTTGATTGTTTTCCAGAGCTGTTTCATTATAACCTTGTGCAGCGGTTGGATCTGCCTGATTCAATGTCTGTAATCAGTCATGTCTATCTTGCCAAGCTCCAGTCTACAACTGCTGTGCTCAGCCAAATGCAGCACTGCTTGTGCAGAGATTAGCATAGATGCTAACAGCTTTGTAGCAGTTTTATCAGAACTGGACCGCATTTCTTCATCATATAAGAACAAATTACACTGAAAGCTTTTCTCGATAGAAAGAATGTTTGCTCCACTTCCGACATGTTTTGGCGAGGGTTTGTTTTACAAGATGGCTCCCTTTTTTGTTATCCACACCATGGCAGAAACGCCCACTGATGCATCATCTGATTGACACGTAATGTATCTAATTGATGGAACAATCATCCAGTCACCTGCCAGGTATGCTGTTTAAAGGTTCTGCCCTTTCCCAAACACTTCCTATGGGTTGTTTCCCAAGTGAATTAGTGAAATACATACTGTATAGTATATATTGGTTTATCTGATGTGTCAGGTTAATTAAGTACATTTTGGTTTTGGAATGCCTTTTTTTAATTAAATATAATATTCAATTGAAAAAAACAAAGTGGCAACAATTAACATGCTTGTCAAGACGGCTTGGTCAATCACAATTCCCACAAAAAAGGTCATTATGTGATCAGCTGTAAAGATGTAAGTTCTGATCATTTAAAAGACTTGAAGGGTGAGATGTGTAGCTGATTTGGTATTCATCCATGATATGTGAAGATTAAAAAGGTGCATTGGAGGTTTAGAGAAACCATTTGTTGCAGAAAAGAACATTTTACAAGTGTTACGAAAGTCACTTGATTACTGTTGCAATGTGCTATAATGCTATAAGCCATCATGGCTATTAACCGAGCCCATAGTTCGCATGTGTAAGTAGTCTTAGTTTTCAGAGGTGCTTCATAGTGTCTGTATATACAGCAATAAAGACTGCTGTTTTCAAAAGTTTGCACTTTAGAACAAATTTTCAGATCGTTTTGATTTTAGGCACACAAAAAAACTCAGCTGTGAAACCCTCTGCTTTATTGAATAAATTCACAACAAGATATTACAGCTAGCGATTACCCTCTGCAGCAAGTGCTTCAGAGAGGTTTCGATTTTCAATAGTTCCTGCTTCCAGACTCCAAACAAACAGAAGGATACAGATGGTATTTTTCAGACCGTCTTGAAGGGGTTATCTGCAGCAGTATTTTTTTATTTGAACTAGAAAATCTTAAAGAGAATGTTTGTCGGATCCACTCTCGACAATCTCTGTAACAATTAATAGTTAAATATCACAGCAGAGAAAAGAAAACTACATCTTTAATGTTTTTTACTGGAGTTTAGGTTGGAACATAGTATTTTTTCCACCACCTACCTGGGGCACTAGTGGCCTTCATCCGCCTTATTTTCCCAGCAGTGTGGCGTTTCTACATCCCTCAGATGGGAAGCCCACACTGTCTGTATGATTCATTCTCAAAGCTTCTTTAGGTAATGATAGATGACCAGCTCTGTGAGAGGAAAACGTGTCTTTGGGTAGCATGCAGAGCCTCTCAGACAAAGGTGCTAGGTGCTCTATAAAACATCAAAACACTGTGCTGCAGTTAATTCAGAAAAAAATGGCCAAGATTTGCATGTATGGCAAAATTATGTATTGCTTAATTGAAGACCTAACTTCTGGACAAATTAAAAGATGATTATAACTTTTCTGTTATGAAGAAGATGGTAAGATAGTGCCTGATTTGTTTTTTTACAATTCATTTTTGGGGAATTTTAAGAAGCATGAATGAGCTTGCCAAAAATCTGACGTGTAAATCTGACAACAAAATGAACAATTTATTTGCATAATATAATTTTTTTATAGAAATGAATGAGTTGATGCCTTTAAAAATGTCAGAAAATTGTAGCAAAATACGTCTGTAAATGCTAAAAATACTGTTTGTCCATTTAAAAAGTTTGATCGTCTGCGAAAGTTGTTTTTATCCTTAAAAAAACAAATCAATAATACCTTAAAAAGCTGAAAATTAACTTAAAATAAATTGCACGGAAGATGAGAGGGTCATTAAAAGCATTAAATCCTGCTCTTTTGAATGAAGAGCAGTATAGCAACATTATAATAAAACAGAACTTTGTTAAAAAATAAACCACTTTAATTACTGTATATAAAGTTGTTTTCTCCTTTCGCTGAGTTATATTTTTACTGACTTCAGTCATGTTGAGATGGGGAAAAAAATGAGTTTGCATGAGTTGCATTTTTTTCATGTAATGCTCCAAGAATTTATATTGAAAAAATATGTATCTCCCATCTGCAAAAGGCATGGGTGGATTTTTTTATTAGATTAACACAGCAGGGAAATTTTAAATGATTTGAGGCAAAGTAAATGTGGGGATGTTGTTGTTTGGTTTTTTTTTGTTTTTTTTTCCTGTGGCTAAAAGTACCATTTGGTCCATTAAGTCCTTGAAATTGACACATCAAAAAAAAATTATGATGAATTTTTAACAACCTTTTTTCTGCTTTTTACTACACCTTTTTTTTTCTTTTTCTTTTTTCTTACCAACTTCAATCCTTAAACACAAAAATGAATATTTATTTTCAGAACTTTAACCCTTTGTATGCCAAAACTTGTTATTCAATCGAATGATACTTTTATGGGGAAGAATACATAAAAGAATAATAATTCCCCAAAGACTATAATGTGATGAGGTTTTATTTAGTTATTTATTTGATTATCATGGTCAAAAGCACATAAGTGATTTGCATTCATTTTATTCATGCAATGTAAGAACAGAGTAAGAAGTTACACTTCACCAATCAAGTCCCAAAAGTGGTCTCTGACATCGACACATTATCAATCAGTAAATTCATTTTCTACTTTTACCTCAAAATGTTTTGTGTTTTTTTTGGTTGTTTTTTTTTTTGGTTGTTTTTTTTTTTTTTTTTTTTTTTTTTTTACCAACTACAATTCTTCAAAACATAAAAAAAAATCTACATTTATTTTCTGGTCGCTGAATGTCATATCCCTGAGATATGTATCAAGAAATGAAAGACCTTAAATATTTTAAATTCCATATTCAACATAAAAGGGGATCTTTTATGGATTAGCACACTCTAGGACATGATATGATCAGCAGTAAAATTGATTTCATTTGTGTCATATCAAAGTAAAAGGACTTAGATTCCCTCTTCTTCTCTTGGTTAATTGCATGTTTATTTCATTCTTTTTTTTTTCCCTGGGGTGCTTTTTGAGAGTGAGGTCTCTTGCTTGAAAATTGTAAAAATTACAAATTGGAAGCCGGGCCTGCAGTTTAAAAAAACATATATATTAAGACAGTATATGGTTGTTTCAAGCTGCATGAGACAAAAAAAATAACTGTAATTATAAATTTAAGTGTGGTAACTGTTGGCCTCAGTGGACTGACTGTAATCAACATGATTATAGAGCACAATAAGCCAATTTTAACAAATGAGGTGTACATTTCATAATTTATGAAAAATCACGTCTGCTAAATTTCCTGTCGTTTGGATTAGCAATGAAAAAGTTATCTAAAAAGCAAACTTATGCGTCCCCAAATCAACCAGAGACCTGTGGGTTAATGCACCCATATCTTCCTCACACTGAAATTGTACCACATGGTGAGTTTAGTTTTGATTGAGCACATTTACTGCAATTTAGAGTTATTACAATCCATTGAACCTGTCGTCTGTAGGTATAATTTCAGAGTAGCGCTAATATTTGGTGACACTGATTCAGTGTGTTTGCATTCAACAGTATTATTCATCACACAAAAGCAGAAATTGATGATGGTGCTTATTCACACATTTACCTTTTATCTAGTGGTCGGTCCTGCTGTCAAGAGATAAAGACTGAATGATGGTTTATTATAGCTATGGCTCATGGCTTTTCATAATTCATCTTTCACAGACGCAGTGTTTTAATTCAGTCAGGTACAGCAGATGGACTTTTTGTCTGTATGAGGCTTTTCCTCTCCTGCCACCTTCACATAAAGAAGTCTAGGGGGAGTGTCTTAAAAAATCATTTATCTGGACACAGCTCAGTGAAGTATTCTGCTCTAGAGACAGAAAATGATGGGAGGAGTTCTGTGTTCAAATACAAAACAAACTTGCCAGTGACGTGACCTTTAACCCTGTCTTTGTGAGGTTCAGGTCTGATACAGTTTCTCGCTACTAATAGTGCTGCAGTGGGCAGGAAGGGGGAGAGGAGCCTGGGAGTAAAATTGCTGTTATTCACCTTTGCGTTTCTCACAAGCTGCTCTCGCTGCCTTTCACTAGACAACCTGCGACTACCCCAACACCCAATTGAGGGCAGTATTGATAAAAATGGCTCCCTGCTCAGATTACCACACACTTTATTACATGAACATGAACTGACTCCAATAAACAGTGGCTGTTAAACCCATCAGGTTATGTTCTGTCTCATAAACAGGGAGGCGTGTCTCCCGCATGCCCCAGCAGTGGCATGCAGTGATTTAGATGTGAGACACCGCAGGGGGGCCTCCGTGGTTAAAGGGGCATAAAATCCTATGAGACACAGACGCATGCACAGCAGGGGTGTCAGTAATATCTGTGAATGGGGCTTGCTGACACTTTTGAAAGTGTCATGTCGGGTGTCTTTTTTTTCTAAGGACTGAAACAGACATTTCATAATCAGGTAATCATCATCATAGCTTGTCTGAATGACTCATTTAGGAGGCACTGTTGGCCACTTCATCTGTTGGTTGTGCACTTGTTTTAAGGCACCCAAGTACTCAAGTGTAACCGGCACCAAATGTGTTTTCCTGATGCCCTGCTCTGAAATGTTGCTTCAAAAATCCTCATTGATTACACAGAAATAAAAGAATAAGCTTTAAGTTTTATTTCTTGCTGCTTTCTAAACTGAAACTTACTTTAAACAGAAAAATTGAAGCTGCTGCTGATAAAATGATAGAAATTAAGAGAACATGAAAAATCCACCAGGTAAATTAGCAATATTACCCACTAATAGAGCTATCACTGGCTGTAATAGTCTCTATAAAACTTGCATTTTCGCCTTCATTTGACTCCCCTGTCCGTCAGATCTCCAGGACAACAACCATTCTGCTTCGTCACTGGTCAGCCTCTAGAAAGTTAAAATACAACAAGGGATTCTTGGTAATTGTCTTCAGGGAAATGTGGTCTTGCACCCCTTGTGCACAAGGGCACAAGTGTGGGTATTGGGACAGATCTTATGTAGAGCTGTAGCACCAGCTTTTTAATTTCCATCTCTTCAAAGTGATTGTTGGCTAAATCCACAACTACCATTAATCTCAACTGCAAGTTTTGGGTGTTTAGGACCCGAATACAGAAGTCAAGTTTACATACCATTACAGTGAGCTAGAGTCTCCTTACACAGCAATTTAAACAGCAGAGCTGTTTACAGAGCTATTAGCACAGCCTTCTTTTTGCTTCTTTTTTTGTCAAACTGAAATGATGCTATAAGTGATGTTTGTAAGTGCCCCAGTTATGCTCTAAAAGTTTTGTCCCCCTGTGCACCGATGCACGGGGAGATGCACATAGTGCACTTCCAGGAAGACTTTAGGCCATTAGTACAGGTATTAGGACAAGGCAGTGTTCAACGGTGTCAACCTCTTCTTAAATTATTTTTGCCTCTCAGGCCTTCGTGTCAGTCATGTGACAGTTCACTATCAAATGATGTGGCTAAAGCTCAGACCTTACAGTTCCCCAGCAACACTGTTCCAACTTCATTCAGATCCGATTCTAATGAGCTTCTGACTTACAGACGTTTTTCATTCAGTGTCTCTGCCTGCTCAGTGCTTGATTTTCTGTTATCTCAAACCTGTTTCCACTCACTGAATTCATTATTGTTCACTACATGCTCCACTGCCCTCGTGATACCAGAGTTTAGACTCCATTACATACACTAAAGTTTATTATCTGCCTAATTATGCTAAACAACGATAACACCTCAGGCAAGTTAGAGGATTCTAAGCTTGGCTGAAGATGGCTTGTCTGTATGTTTATCAGCCAAAACAAACAAGGTCTATCGGACTTTCCCAGTTTAAGGAGTTAGTGTTTGCCTCACACCCTCAATCCTATTCCACAGTGACTGCCAAAACAATCGCATACTAAGACCATAAAATGATCACTCTTAAGGTTGAATCTGAGTCAGATTTTCTCCTTTGTCCCCCTTATCCTTGCAAACACATGTTAGAAATGAGCTTGTTGAGAGGCAACTTCTTCCCTATGCACGGCCAGAGTCTTACAGAGGCAAATAAACAGCTGTAACTGTGAGTAAAGATGGTGACAGGGCTGTAATCTTTTCTTAGAAGCTTTTATGTCTTTGCAGACTGGATTCATCTGTGAGTGGAGTATATGGATATACATGTACCCAACTGCCTGTGATCACATTTAATATCCAATTGACTCCCATCAGTAAGTAGATAGTTGCTTCACTGAAATGTGCCAAAAAAAGATTTTTTCTCTACAAAAACCCTCAACCCTGCGCTTATTCAGGCAAAACTTTGCCTAATGATTCTTGCCAAACTCAAAGCACAGGAGCCAAATTGAAAAGCTTTCTTCTGGGCCTCAGTTATGTATGCAGAGCTGCGAAAAAAGAATAGACTCTTTTTACTCACCTTTGTATCTTTAATTTAGCAGAATAATAGTGCTTCCTTTTGTTGCATCTGCCCAACTCAGCTCGACTCCACACGGTTTGGTTTCTACCCACTCATTTTCCACTTCAATATGGACTTTGATAGCTCTTCTTTAAGGTAGGCAGGGCCATTATAGCATTACTGCGGGAAAATACGGCAGCATCTTCACAACGACAAAAAAGGTAAAGCAGATAGAGTTGGTGATTCCTGTGTGGCTTTTTTTTAACAGTGAATAGATGAATTTTGCTCCAAAGACTACTGCAA
The DNA here is from genome assembly GCA_037902135.1 of Cetoscarus ocellatus. Taxonomy (NCBI): domain Eukaryota; kingdom Metazoa; phylum Chordata; class Actinopteri; order Labriformes; family Labridae; genus Cetoscarus; species Cetoscarus ocellatus. Next base: position 2,327,149 of record JBAMNC010000523.1, on the reverse strand, counting down.
TTAGCAAAACAACACACTGTTTAAAGCAGAGGAAAGTTTCAGAAATCACACACCATCAGAGAACCGACAATGGAGAGCGTCTCGTTTAAACGTCCACACATGTACCTAAGAGCAATCTAGAGCCACCAATCAACCTAATGAACATGTTTTGGTTTTTTTTGGTTGGTGGAAACTGGAGTGCCTGTAGAGAACCCACGCATGCATAGTAAAACTATCCAAACTCCACACAATAGCCCTGACCAACACAAGATTCAAACTGGCAACCTTTACTGTGAGGCCAGCACACTACCTGAGACACCATATGCTGCCCTACTAAGTAAAATACCTGATGGAAAACCAAAACAACTCAACGAGGCCCACAAAGAGTAAGCAGAGAAACTTTGCGTCCTAAATTCAAGCATAAGTCATCTTTCTTTAAACTAAACACTTACTGTTTCATACCCATTTTCATGCCACTAAGTGTCTTGCCCAAGGACACAAGAGCATGTGAGCTGGAGCGGGCCTCAAACCCTAAACCTTACATATTATGGTAGAGCAAACCTCAAGACTAAGCTACTGATGCCCTACTTGTGACAACCTTAGTTCATTTTAAAGGAGGGTCGTCAGCGATCTTCATTTCTTAACAAACCCTCAAAGCTGTTGTTGTTTTGATCGGTGCTCAGGGAGATGAATGATTGACTGGCTGAATGGATGCATACCACATGTGAGTGTGTTAACATTGTGTTCATCTTGTATCTGTCAGATCATCTAACACATCTAATCCTGACAGGTTTAAGTGTTAATGCAGTGTGTGTGCAGCCTGTGATACAGGTAACCTGTGAGAGATCAATAATCCTCTGCACTTCTCCGCCCATCTTTATATCTTTAAAGGTCAGAGGACGCAAGTCTCTGAACCTCATCATTTGGTGTGTTTGTTGTGTTTATTTCTAAATGATCTGCATTCAGCCAATTACTTAACCTGCCCCATCATGGATGCCTGCATCTTTGTCATGCATGAGATTAGCCAGCTATTATCTGCCATAAAACATACCTCGTTCCAGCACGTGCAACCATCCTCAGCCTGAACCTCTGCTCTCAGTCTGGTGGCAGTATTTGCGGTGAATAGTTTCTTTTATTGCACATCCTGGTCAGCACCGTGACCTCTTTTCATCACTGAGAGCTGTGTCTTGTTTTCCCTCTTATCGGATGCACAAAGAATGAACTTGAACACAATCTGAGTTGGTGAGTACACAGAATAAATGCTGTTTTAAGAGTAAATACAGTCAAACATGTTGACAGTTAAAATTACCTGGCCCAAGTGTATAATCTTCACTCGCGTTGACAGAATAATTTTTGGTAATGGTTTTGATGATTTATTTTAGGTATGAATGTCTGGATGATTTGCTTTTCATTCTTGCTGCACAGTTATGACGAGATCCAAATTTTTAGACCATGAGGAAATTATATGTATTCTTGCTTTGAGCTGCTGTGTTGTGATTTACTTTGTTAGAAGTTAGTGAAGGTACTAATTATACACCTTAATGAATAATTCTGTCAAGAATGGAGATTATTTAGATTTGGCAAGAGTCTCTGGCAAAGAGAGGATTAAATTATTCATCAAAGAAAATATGAAAATACTCTTGAATCCAATCAACCAAGAAGAGTTGAATCTGAGATTTGTTCACTGTCAACAGCATTATCAAGTCCAAATTTACAAATTATTGTTTTGACTCTTTAATCCAACAGATAACTCTGTATTTTTTCTACTTTAAGAGATATAAAAAGTGAAGATTGTTGTATTACTTTAGTGTTAAAAGCAACATTTTTTTCTGCATATGAATGACAATTTATGTGAAACACTGATCATTTTCTACATTCTCTAATGTAAGTCATTTATTATTATTTTTAGTATAAGTAGTAGTAGTATTTTTTTTAGTGTTACGCGTTTTAGTGTATGTTTTCTAACATTTGTTCTATCTAACCTCTGTAAATCAGGTCCTCACTCTGGAGAGCAAGACTGACTGAGGAGGAGGAGGAGATGCTGCAGGATTACTGCAGCACTAAAGAATCCCCTGACAGTACTGGGGCCTCATTTATAAAGCTTTCTAACGCACAAAACAGGGCTTGAAAGTGGCATACGCCACTTCCCACAAAAAGGTTGTGATTTATAAAAACAAACTTGGTGGGAGAATGTGCCCACTGGTATGTCAACTTTGATCCTGGCGCGTAAACATTTTGGAGACGGGGGAAACTGGCAGTGCAGATGGTGAGGTGGTGAATTGAAGCCAGATTCATCTCATAAATTTAATGTCATCACATATCGGACTTATAGACCCGTGTAATCATAAACACCCGAGTCTACAGTGTTATCGACGTGTTCCTTTAGTGTCATTAGACCTACTACTATATGCAATGTTCATATATCATACTTCCACCTTCAAATGATAGAGCGGTGGATAGTACTGATTGATTAGTATTAGTTGTGACAAGGTGCGTAACAAACAGTTTAATTGCTGAGTAAGCATATAAATACTGTAGTGACACTCGTGCATAATGCTGCACAGTGGACGCGCTGGCATTGCTGGAAGATCACGCAAATGGTGGAGCTTGATGGAAATAGGGACCTTCAGGGACCATGAAGATTTCCTGGCCCATGATGATGATTCCCCGGAGCAGTGCTCTTGGATCTATGCGCTGAACTGGGTCCAGTGTTAGACAGAACCCCTCGCTGGAACCGCTCCATACCAGTGCGTATACAGGTGCTGACCACTCTGGGGTTTCTGGCAACCGGCTCCTTCCAGTGGGAGTAAGCCGACAGGTATGTGTTTGAAATGATTAACAATACATGATGTTACATTTCTGTCTAAAGTCCATTTTGGGTATGATGTAATATTGGGATATCCCAGCCATTCCTCAGCACAATAATGCCAGCTGTTTTGGATGGCATTGTAAACATGACTAGTCGATACATCAGGGTTCCTTACACTGTGGGTGAACAGGGCAACATTAAAAAGGCAATTTGCAGCAATGTCCGGTTTCCCAAAAGTAATCGTCACAACTGACAGCACTCACGTTGCTATAAGAGCTCCAAGTGAAAATGAATTTGTCTATGTGAACTGAAAAAATGTGCATACAATCAATGTACAAATTATTTGTACCTCAAACATGGTTTTAACAAATGTAGAGGCACGGTGGCCTGGGTCAACACATGACTCATTCATCCTGATGCACAATAGTGGGAACAGAGTGCAGGCAGGTGATGCAAAATCATTCATGAGGTACTTTGCATTGACTTGGTAACGTGAGTGTGTAGATGAATCCACCTGTGCAATCTTCTAGGTGGACAGGGATTTACAAAGGGACAAGTGCTTGCAGGTGTGCGCATGTACAGTTTTATGAATCAGATTATTTTTTGGCGCACTCAATTTTCAGCTTTTGGGTGCACGTACACTTTTAGTATGAATCCTATGCAATGCTTTATCAATGAGGCCCCTGATCCCTTTCCTGAAGTGGACTTGGTCATCGGGTAACTTTACAACATATGATATCACAACTGGAAACACAATGTTGTACAGTAATAATGAGATTAGCCATGTGTGATATGATATGATATGATCAGATACAATGTGTTGGGTAACTTTATGTTCAGCTACAGTGTGTTCAACTACAATTTGCTATGCTGTGTTATGCTACACCAGTGTTTCTCAACCTTTTCCTGTTGAGGCACCCATAAGAAATGTAAAAAAGAAAACTTCAAGTCATCCTTGTCAAATGTACACATAATAAACAGTACATTCCACATTCCTCTGACTACCAACTTCCACACAAAAAGTTTACTGGACAATTTTACAACAAATTATTCCTGTAAAGTAACATTAATGGGAACCCTGAGCCTGGGACCGTGCACACAGCCTTGAAATTATTGTATATAAAACGTATCTAGCCTCCAGGGCTTCCCCTGACAGTTTCACAAATTTCATCATTACTTGTCATAGTCATTGACTTTTTGAACTGATAAAATCCAAATTTCGTCTTCAGTCACTGCTGGTGTATCAGATGATGAAGTTGATGGCTTAGATTCAGAGTTGTGATGATGAAAATCCTAGCTTGTTTTTCTGCTTAGTTGAGCACACTCCAAAAACACCTGCCAGCTAAAGAGACTGTATGGTATTAGTATTTATACTGCTGATGTCAGACTTTCATTCACTTAGCCAGGGCATTAGAAATATGACTTCAAGGGTCAGGGCATTTGAGACTTTTTTGTCTGGGACAATTTTGTTTCAGATTAAATACTAATAATCTGCATAATCATAATAACACTGAGTTGATTTTTTGTGTATTTCCAAGGCACCAGAAAGCCAGAGCCAGAAGGCACCCCAAGGTGCCATGGCACCCCTGTTGAGACAGGCTGTGCTACACTATTATGAAACGCTAATGACGGCACTGTAAACACGAAGCTCCACTGAAGCAGGAGAGTGGTTTACTGGAATGTGCTTGATTTCAAATTCTGTTTGGTAAACTCTACTTCCTTTTTGTTTTACAGACTAAGGGGCTTTGCTTTGCAGAGTGTAGAGAAAATTTCTTATGTTTCAGGATGTTGTTTCAATTATAAGACCCTTCCACTAATGTTTATCTAAGCTTCTCATCCAGTAAAACCACTTGAAATTAAGCATTGCTGCCAAAAAGTTCATACAATAATCAAAAAAGTACTCAGTTTCTCCAATGTATTAGGGATGCACACATTAAGCAAATGGAAATTCAAATAATTAAAAGCCTGCATGATCTCCATCCTAAATTTAGGGCCTGACTTTGGCCAAAGGCAGCCCAGCTTTGTTATGCATAGCACTTGTGCTTATAACTGACCAATAACAAGAACAATGTCTCAGTTAATGTCCTCTTAGAGTGTCTGAATCCTTTGAAGCATGTTGTTAAATATGTGCAAAGACAACATTGATTTGGGTGACATGACCAACCCCCAGCCCACCAGCACCATTTTCAACCTGTCATTGTCCTGCAGGAAACACTGACACTGAATGAATGCTATGGAACAAACAGATAGCATTAGTCTTATTGAATCTGACAGGAAAACCATTGTTAGGCAGTATTTTAATCTTAGAAGGGATACTAAGTTGTAAGTATAGGTTGTGTGGGGTAAGCGGACCACAGCAGTAAGTCACCACATTTAGCACACATCACTCTGCAATGCTGTGACCCTGTGATGAATAAAATGCTCTTTTCTGACAGTTTTTCTAAGTGCTTTATTAACTTCATATAGGTTGGTCAAACAGGGTTTTTATTTGTGATTAGCTGAACATGAAATCACCTGCTTATGAACATCCCTGGTTTAAGGAATAGATTTTAGATTTTGGCTAGTGACATGTGATTTTAGTTTGATACCTACAAATCAGGGATACATGATGTTAACAGCAAGAAAATAGACATCATGGTGCTCTGAGGTGTTAGCAGTCAGCCCAAAAGTCTGTGACATTCAACAATTTAAAATTATATTTGTGACATTCACTGAGGGAGAGCAATATATTCACATCTGTCGCCTCATCCTGGCTCTCAGCAGGGCAGACAGCAGCTATAAAGTCTGTATGCAGAGAGTATTCTTACGGTGTCAACAATCCTGCACCATTTTTATCACTACACCTGGGGGGAAAAAGCCAGAAATACAGACCTCAGGCTTTATGTAACTCCAGCACATTAAAACTCAGGTAAAGTAAACTTTTGTCTCACATGACCTGCTTTAAGGGTTGGTTCAGGATTTTTCAAGTGGGACTGGGTCAACAGGCCTGAATGAAAATTGAAGGAAGCTGCTATGAAAACTGGAGGACTTGAGAAACCCACCTGATACATTGTGTAAATCATGAGCTCATGAGGATGAAATGAGTGTGACTCTGAGAGATCACTGCAGGATATTGGGGATCAGATGATACCAGTGTATGTTTTTTTTTAATGTCCCTCTGCAGTCTGCAGCTGTTATCATAATGAGCATCCCTGCAGTCAGGAACATTTGCTTGCATGGGCATGGTGCATCTTCATAAAGTCATAGGAAAAACCAGAGAAGCCATTTGAGTTCATCCGTGAAGTATTTTGCTTATGGTGATTTTTATTTTGTAAAGACAGAAGCCATGGTTTTGATAAGTTTACTTGATGAATCTTGAGGAGTTAAACTCAGCACTTTATCACAGTTACTGTGTTTGGTCATCATGATAATCTTTGAAAAATTATACATTTACTTAATCTTTATTTGGGGTGCAGCGATATTTGTGTGCTCTGCTAAACTGAAGTCAAGTTGGATTTTGATCAGTACACTGCGTACAGAAGGACATGTAGGCTATGCTGAAGTACTGAAGTAGCCAAAACAGAACCAAGCAGCTTGGGATTGAAAAGTAAATCATATCTGAATTTGTTGAAGATTGTGGATAATCACCCTATGCTGTTATGGTGACATGCTTTCACCCAAAATTATTTTTATCGAGCAGAGTTGATGGCCTTGTGCAGCAATGTATCGCCCTAACTTCCTCGCCAGCTATTTCTGTACAGACGCAGAGCTGCCATCCCTTTTACCTCCATGATGCTGGAAAAATGTAGTTATGTGTTCACATTTCCTGTAATTCTGTATGCCTTTTTTTCATTTAACCTGCTTATTGGACTAAATGTTCGCTCAGCTTTCCGTAAATTTAATCTTTTCAGATTGTTCTCTTTGTCATAGTCTATTACAGTCCAATGACAACCACTGATTCTAATCAATGTCACCATGCCACATTGGCTACGTTTACATGCAGTCATTAAACTTTTCATAATCAGAACATTAGCAATAACCCAGTTGTGTGCAGCCATGAAAACACCAAAAAACCTTTTGAAAAACCAGAATATGCTCATATTCCGGTTTTTAAAAACCCGAAAATCACCCCTGGGTTACTCCTTTTCTAACCCGAATATTGGGTCATGTATACGCCGATCGGGATATTCTCATCGAAAGGAACGTTAAGTTGTGTTCTGAGCATGTTTGTTTCGCAAGGAATCTTGGTCTTTTGAGTACAGGAAGTACTTGTTGTAACATGGCACAGCTCCGGCTCGATTTCCTAATTCTTCACGTTCTCATCTTCCATTAATGAAGAAACTGTCAAAGAATAGTGTAAAGTACTGGTGGTGGGTCAGTACCAGCACCAAAGTGCAAATGAAGCTGACTGTTTGCTGCTCCGGGTCGTTCATTATCCGCTGTGCTGCTACTGTTGTTCTCGTTGTTATTGGATACAGGAAGAAGAAGCGGAAATGACACGCATTGCGTCATGACGTTCTCCGTGGGTGATGACGTTCTCCATGCGTCGCTGTTTTGTCCGGTATACTATGCATAGAGGAGTAACCCTGTTTGCTCTCGCATGTAAACTGGGTTATTCAAATGTTTCAGAAACCGGATTATTGATCTTAACCCCATTATTGACTGCATATAAACGTAGCCACTCTTTAGTATGATGAAGTTATAAATGTTGCTGGAGCTTGCTGATTTCCTAAAAAGACTTTCTTTTGTCATCCATGCACCTTAAATGATTAAGTTTTGTCAGAAAACCAGACTTTGAAAATTCTCAGAGCTCTTTTATGAAGAGTTTTATTAACTGTGGGCATATACTGAAAACCAGCCTGGTTTAGCAGGGTAAGTGTTAGGTTTAGAGTCAAAAAGCTGCTCAGAAGTCTTTGAGCATAATTAGATTTCTGTCTCTGTAGCAGTCTAGGACTCATGCTTCAGTGATCCACCAATGTTTGACAAGATTTGCATCATCAACTCCAGATCACATATAAACTTGAGCAAATATTCATTACTTCCACTTTTTGGATTTATTTACCACTTCTGGGAGGCAGTTGGTGTCATTTGCTCAAAATAAGAGGAATCCATCACAGAGAACATTTCATCACTTTCAGTTTTCATCAAAGTGACAACTTCACTCCCTCTGCCCCGCTCCTTCATTTATTAATCCTCTCAGCTATGCCTCTAGGAGAAGATCTGTTTAGGGATTTTATTTATTTACTCTTTTATCCTCTCAGTTGAAAATCTGAGGACCTCATGCTGCCACTTCTTTGACTTACATATGATCTAGAGTCTGAGAAATAGCCGCACTTTAAGCCAAAAAGAGAGGGAAGTAGTGAATTTACAAACTCCTTGTATGCTACAGCTCATGGTGTGACGTGGTGTGACATAAACCAGCAGAGATCAGAGCCGGTGTCAAGGTGAGTGAGCAGTGTAATCTAGTGATGAAGACAACTGTGTTTTTTTATTTTATCATTTAATTATTTTACATCACATATGGCTGATACTGAAATGTTTGTTGTTCATTTTAATTTGTCCATTTTGCTAGAGTCCCTGCTCCTTAAACTTGCTGTGTTTCACTCACATGCTTGAGAGCTGAGAAAGACGCTTTAACAAGTCACTGTGTATGATGGTTATGAAATCAAAGTTTTTTTAAGAAATCACTTTCTACAAGGTTCTCAGCAGGTCTTATCTGAATAAGAAGTGTATTGCTCTCATCCTCCTTCCCTCTCTTAAATTCAGACTGTTGTGTGAAGTTGCTGCAGCTGTAAAGGTCTTCTGTCCTGTTAAGCTTTTTCATATTAAAAGCTTCTCAGTGATTTAACAATGGAGGATGTTTATTGCGATGAATTTTTAGAAAATACAGCATGTTGTCTAAACTGGCTTTGCTTAAGCTACACTTATATGATACCGTGTATCAATAGACAGAATCAGAATCACTATTGCCAATTACATTTACACACACAAGGAAGTACACCATCAGATCACAATGAAGTGTGACTGCCAAAGAGATACTGTTAATGAAAGACAGTGTACATTTTAATCATCCAAAGTTGTAAAATAAATAATTGTTCCATCAATTTGGTCTCTCTTGATTAAAATACAATAGACACACACACACACACACACACACACACGTACACCCCCCCCACACACACACACACACCCACACACACACACACACACACACACACACACACAAAAACAAAACAAAACAAAAAAAACACAAAGGTATATATGGAGATGCAATAAAAGAGCTGTACGGATACGTAATGACTGGTATTACAATGCAATTTAGATAACATAATTTAGATAACATACATGTGTAGATAGATAGATAGATAGATAGATAGATATACACACAATATGCAGAGGAATCTGAACACAATCCTGCATGTGTTAATGTAATGCATAGGATGAGTAAAGTCTGTAACTTTAACATGGAGAAGTAGGCTGGATGACAGTTTTTTTATGTGGGGGGTGGGGGTAAGGCTGGGGTACTGTTCACGATACTGGACTGAATCAACACAGTGAGGTATGGTATTTGTGTTGGGGAAACAATGGTCTGTACATTGTCTGAATTTGGAGTCAGAGAACATGATGCCTATTAGTGATGTAAAAATAATAACCTTGCAGTGCAGCTGTATCTGCCTGATACAATGCCTGATATTAGGCAGATCCATCTTACCAAGCTCCAACCTACAATTATTGTGCTTGGCCTCTAGCAGCCTAGCCCAATCAGCCCCCTTTAGAGCAGGAAGAGGTCAGAGCTACAAGCAAGATGACAGAGAGAAGTGACTGCTGGTTAAGAGATTAGCATTCATGCTAACAGCTTCAGTAGCAGTTTTATTAGATATGGACAACAATACCACTGAAAACATTTCTCCGTAAAAAAAATATTTTTACTCCACTTCCGACATATTTTGGCAAGAGTTTGTTTTACCAAGTGGCTCATGTTTTGTATTTTACACCACTGCAGTAGCATCCACCTTTGTTACCTGATTGGTCTGTAATGAATGTTATTAACTAAACAATTGCACAATTACCTGTCAGATAAACTTTAAAAGCTCCTTCCCATTCCCAAACACTTTCTTTGGGCTGTTTCCCAGATGGACTACTGAAATATATTGAACATTATTTTTGCCTTTTCCTTTTTTAACACATTTAGAATTGATATCCACTGATATGACAAGGTTTTGTATTAATGTCAAAAGAAACACGGAAAACCTTTATGTCACACAACTACTTTTTACCCCCAAAAATTCACTTCTGTTGTGTGGTGTCCAGACAGGGTCCTTCACCCTGCCATGCATTTTACACGATGTAAAGCAATCATTTTCATCTCCATTCACTCCTGTAGACTGCTTGGACTGATGAGTCAGCACACCTCAGACGGAGAGTGGCTCCCTCAGCTGAGATGTTATTGATTTGCCCTGTTTGTATGGGGGAATGTTATCAAACCTCCCGGGCTGACTCTACTGAGCTGCACAGCCAGAGACACCTCAGGGCATCAGACTGAGAGCAGAGAAAAACATAAACATGACTACTGCTATCACACTGCAGTACACAGCACACTTACATGAAAGCAGAAATGGTAATTGGAGTATGAGGGGAATAAAAAGAGCATGAATAAAGTTGTGCATACAGAAACTGATTCAAACAGGAAAACATATGTGATGCGCTGGTTGCAGACCAGCATGCTTGTTTTTTTTTTAAATCCATATAGCTATATGAACGCCAGATTAAGGCTGCAACTGTCTCTCATCTGTCTCTAGTTTTCTTTGACCTTGCTTCTTCCTTCCTGGTGGGAGAAAAGCAATCACAGGTTTCCACTCTCATGCAGCAAGTTCAATTTTACCAGAGGAGTATCTTTACCTCAGTGTGTCCCAGGGGAGTGAGCTACATCATTCTTAGATATGGCTCAAACTCGAGTTTTGAGTGGTAATTTTTCTTTACACTTTGTCAAAGCTTCAAACATCCAGACCTTTATCACAAGGACAAATGGATGCCAGGGTGAAAAACACAAAAGCCCTCTCTGACTTCAACAAGGTAGACATTTGGGACATTTTTATCCTCTGGTAGAGACATATTATCAATTTTATGACATTTGGGGGGAAGGAAAATGTTTTTTGTCTTGTTTTTTTTGGTATATTTTTCTTATTTTATCTAATGAAAACCATCTTTTTAAAAGCCCTATTCACTAACTGTTTGGCAAACTTTTGCAGATGCAGAGGAAAATGTCAAACCCCATCGAGCTAAGCCAGGCCAGGCAGAACTAAGTTAACATCAGTTGAGCAATGCTGATGCTCGTCAGGTTCGTCGAGATTAATCCAGCACATTTGTTAATTGTCAGCAAGAGTTGAAGTCCCCTTGTCCTCAAAACTTTCAGGTACAGCTCTGTTCATCTTTTTTTGTGAACATCAACGTAAATAAACTCGTCTTTCATCCTCTCACCATGGTGTTGAAATACCGAGACCAACTACAGCTGTGCGGGGTGAAATGGCATATGTGTCTGCTTTATTTGACATTTGTTGAGTAAAGTCACAATATTTTTGTACAACGATTAGCAACGCCAAGCTCTGTTAGGTCAAAGTTCACCAAGGTGGACCATGCCACCCATGCGTAACATTTACGTTGGTAAATGTTTAGAAATCCGCCAACAACTAGTCAGGGGGCCATCAGCAAACATCATACTCCACATCATGCCTCTCTGCTTTAGATACATTTACCTGCATTGAAACAACAAAATTGACCCCAATAACAGACATTCCAGAAACTTGTGCTGTTTCCTCAACGTTGATCAACTTCAGTTAATGTGTGTAGATTTGTGAATGGACCATAAGTAGACTAGATCATTTCTGACGTGGTGCTGTACATTGTGGGAGGTACAGATCATAACAAAAAATCAATTTATCTACCTCAAACAGCATGTGAAAGGAAGGTCTGATTGCGTGTTGTTGTTTTTTTTTTGGTTTGGTTTACATCACCCTTTAGGGCCTCACGGTGGCAAGTAGTACTTATGCCTCACAGCAAGAAGGTTGCTGGCTTGAACCCCATGTCGGTCAGGGCCTGTCTGTGTGGAGTTTGCATGTTCGCCCCGGACATTAACGGGTTCTCCTCAGGCAGTCCAGCTTCCTCCCATAGACAAAAATATTAGTTTTATTGGTGACTCTTAGGGTCCGTCCCAATTCTACCCCTTAGCCCTTGGTTTTGCGTGTTCTTGTCTAATGAAGGGGTGTCCCAATTCTCCGTGGGGCTAAGGAGAAGGGCTAAGACCGAGGCCTACACAGCCCTTGAAACGAAGACAGGCCGGGACCTCACTTGAAAAGGAAGGGGGATGAGAATTTCCCATAATACGCCGTGCTTGCTGACAAGAAGGCAGAGCGGAGATCGAAGGAAGTGCATCATAAATTCATAATAAGTAATTATTAAATCATCAACCAAATATTAATCATGTTTTGAATTGTGGGTCATATTTTAAAATTTCTCATTATAACAAGCTAGCTTCACAGCTGTAGCTAAAGCTATTGTCACATGTGCCTAAGACACAGCCAGCAAGATGCTCTAGGTGATGACATAGTGGGAATCAAGTGGCATCTCGTTTCTTAGGGACATGTTTTCACCCCTTTCGCCTTGGCCCTCGAAACAGAGGGCTAAGGCGAAGAGCTAAAACTGTGTTCACACCAAACGCGACTATGCAACTGAAATTGTGTTGCCCACCCAAGTACCGTTGCACGTCCATGAATACCTCATTTTGGTCACTGTCGCCGTGGCTCAGTGACGTCACATCCACTCGAGTTTCACTGCGATCATATCATATCATATAATCGGATGTATTAGCTGACATTATTCTGGCTGTAACCTTTTCACTCACCTACCAACCACAAAAAACTGCAGCTGATGACCCAGCAGAATTATCTGTGAGTTCTCTGTGGTCCCTTCTAGGCTCACTAACCAATGTTTCCCACACGGACATGGATTGTCACTCTGTGAACCAAAATAAAAACAATCTGTCATGGGTACCATTACACACCCACATAAAGCTGATTGGCTGTTGCCACACGTGATATCACCTGAAGAGTTCAAACTTTTCAACTTTGGCAACCAAGCGATGAGCGACGCAGTCGCCCAGAGCGCGTCCGTCATATCGCGGGAGGATTGACCCCGCCCCATTGCAGCTGTACATTGACTTTACATAGAGAGTGGTCACCCAGGTCGCAAAGTCGCATTTGATGTGTAGGCGGCTTAAGGTGTACAATTGGGATTCACCCAAAGTTGCCCTTAGACAACCATTCATGCTCATACGCATACCTGTCTTTCTACGTGGCCCTGCGATTGGCTGGCAGTCCACAGTGTGCCCTGTCTCCTGTCCAATGTCAGCTGGAATAGGCTCCAGCACCATATGACTGTGAAAGGGATAAGCACTATAGAGAGAGGATGGATAGATAGATCACTCAAGATTTATGTTCACTCTCTTTAACCCTCAGATCCCATTTGTCCATTTTCAGGATGTGATCTATTGTTTTTTTAAGGGCACCTTCAGACGTAAAGCATCTGGTATAGACTAAACAAACTCAGATTTACTTTATTTTTTTGTAAAGTCCAGCTCATTTGGGATGGTGTGAAAGTGCACATGAACTCCAGTCCAAGCCAAAGATCCGAACTCTGGCCCACCTGAAAACAGGGGGCCTCGGTTCACTTCCGAGAAAGCTGAGACATTACAGATTTTTTTTTTTTTTTTTTTTTTTTTCTTCATGTGTTTTGTTTTCTGTAATACGCCCATATTTAGGAGTAGGCACATACTCTGAGTGTCTATCTATCCTGTTTCACATCTCCTGTAACTGTCTGTCTGGCACTCCATGAGTCACACATCTTGGTTTGTCTGGATATCTACAGTTACAGTCAAGGGGTCAGTGCTGGGGGACCTGGACCTGTCAGCACTCTGTGAATCCTGAAAGCAGAGATGGATGTTCAGGAGCACTACTGCTCTAGCTCTGTGTTTTACTCATCTCCCCCGCTGCTCTCAGCTCTTTATCACAGACCCTCCTCCTTAACAGAGGAAGTGCTGGCAGCGTGATACTTCAGTAAATAGAGTAGGATATGACAATGCTTGTTTTCTGAGTTAAGCCATGGAGCAAAAGTGAGTCAAGCATTTTCAGGCATATATACTGTTGTTAATATTGAATTTGTAGCAGACAATAATTAGTCATCCCGATAGGGAACCCTTAAAACCGATCAGGCGTCTGTTCATCTCCTGCTGTTTCTGCTGCGACAGACACATGAATAACAGCTCAGACACTAGGGTTAACTGTCAACCGATGCAGCTAATGGATGAGACAGAAAAAAAGAAATTGATGAGAACATGAGAAGACATAAGTGTGGTGGTGCGCGGGGGTTGTGTTGGACCCCCTAAGGCTCTGATAGTTGTTGGCTGTAGCAGTTTTGTTGGAGTGTGTGTGATCTCAAACTACCTAATGAGAATATTTAATTTGCTGAGTCCACAGTGTGTTGGAAGTCATTTATCACCCCACTGAATCAGCTCCCGCTGCTTATATGTTGAGCAACTCCCACTATGGGGTCTTTGAGTGGAGGATAGTTATTTAAGTACAAGGAAACACACCAGAGTATGGATGAAACTGAAATGATTATCAGACTGTGGGAACTGATTTGAGACTGTTATTTATCTTTCACCTTAACAGTTACATTACAATTTTTTGTCACCAATCATAGCATGACCAACACTGGGGCTGGAGAAGAGTAAGGCAGCAGGGAATAGAGTGGTGCAGGAATTAGCTCAAAATCAAAGATGAGACAGAGTTTTGGGATGAATGCCTGAAATAAGGTCTTCAGTGAAAACAGGCACATGAGACTTTAATGCTTATTGGGAGATAATAAAATGTATTTGATCTTGCCTGCTTTTGAAACTCAAACTGGTGTGTGTGTATAAAACAATGGTTGCTGACAAACTGCCAACAAGGACTACAAAATTGGCCGGGGAGCTAATGGTAACCCTTATGATTGTTTTTTCATTATCATGTTCAGGTCATTGGATTAAGAGGAAATCCTCAAAAGGGGTCACAACAAGGCGTTATACACTGGAATTATTGTAGTTGCTTCTAAGATGAACATATATGTTGTAGTTCTATAATAGCTTGATAGCTATTTACTCTAGCCAATTATTTTTAAGCTTAAAAAATCGAGATTTAAAAACTGTTTCTTTTTTTTTTCAATTATAACAAAGAGCAGAACATGTAAGTTTTATCTTTTTTTGTTCTCCAGAGCTTATTATTAGCAATGATCCAAAACACAGTGAAAAATCCCATAGGCTTTTAGTAGGCTGACAGTCCAGGGAACCAGCACGATGCTCACTTCCATGTTGGCCTGCAAAAATAATATTGTCATCCCTTCACCATTCTATTCTTTTCATCACTTGAGTCTACTTAAATAGTTTAAATTTCCATATCACTGACTGTGTTTACACAGCAGTTTCCTGGTTTTCCACTGAAGTTACTACTTTTACATGAACACAGAGAAACAGAGTTATTAGTTTCCCTGTACACACGATAAATACCTGTACCTTGGTTTCTGATCACAGCTGCTTATTTGCACATTTGCCTTTGTTGTGTGTAGACTGTTGCAATAAGCTGTCAGCAAATGGGATAAGGAGTCTTACAGCATAGTATTCAAGTTTCCATTGGAGATCCCCCAGTAGCTGACCTTGCAGAGCATAAGGACCTGCCTGATTCATTGTCTGAAATCACACAGATCCATCTTGCCAAGCTCCAGTCCTCTACAACTTCACTCAGCTAAAAGCTGAATGACCCAATCAGGGAAAAGAGGCGGTAGCTACAGATGTGATGACAGCGGGAAGTGACTGCATGTTTAAAACAATGGCGACATGTGAAGCACTCTTCGTGGATGATGCATCAATATCTGCAGTTTTATTAGAAATGGACTCAATTTCTTCTTTAAGAGGAGCAAGGAACGTGACTTAAATCTTTTCTTACGGGAAACAATGTTTTTGCTCTTCTCCTGACCGCTTTAGGTAAGAGTTTGATCAACCAACTGGCTCCTCTAGTCGTGAAAAGGGGGTGAAGGATTCCAAATCCCATTGTTTTAATCACGTTCCCGCTGGTTGCCATCATGGACAATCAAACAGAGAAGCCTGGAAGCTGGGGGTCACTGCTGGGAAACTGGGAAAGAACCGACATCATCCAGAGGTTAGTGTATGGTAGTCCTGGTTACTCAACAATACCTGGTGAAATATGCTCTCCTCAGAAGTTTACCGGGAGAACTTGGTTGGGATTGTCGTTGATGAGGTTCATGTCACATATAACTGGTAAATGATACATCTGTGTTGTATAATTTAATGTAAGACAATAGTCTAAGGACTGAAACTTAGTTTAAGCTAACGGCTAACAACAAGTTATAGCTGCTATGTCATACTGTGGCTTGATATGGATTGGCCTGTGATGAGTGTGATAAGCAGAACGATCGTCCAATCATCAGCTGCTGTTGCTTTTAAAGATTCCACCTCTGAAAACATTTTTGAACGGCTCTCTCCCAGATGGACTAGTGAAATATTCCCGTGAAGGATATATGGAAGTGTCCGTCTGGCGTCTCAGGCTACCCAGTAGCAAAACCTGTTTGTTTTTTATAAACCAGAAAACTGCAATATCCTTAGTCTTGAAATCACGGTACACCATCTGCATGAACAAACACAAAATCAATACTTTATTTGTGATCCTTGCAGGAACTACCATGTATTGCAATACACTGATCATTCTGACATTAATATTAAGAGCTCTAATGATAATGGAATTACCCAAAGTCCAGAGCAGCTTACAAGAGTGAAAAAGAGAGAGGGACAAATAAAGAAAATAAGACACAGGAAGGTAGGATAGAGAGGGAAAGGGAGGAGCTCATTGTGCCAAGTCATCCAGCAGCCTAAGCTTTTTGCAGCTCAACTAGGGCTGGTCCAAGCCTGAGCCAGTCCTTACTAAAAGCTCTATCAAATGGGAAAGTTTTGTGTCTACTCTGAAAAGGAACACAAAGTTGAAGGGAATAAAAATTCAAAGGTAAAAATTGATTTGGAGGGGAAAAGATTTGGATGGAAAAGTTAGACATTTTAAAGGGACACACATCTTAGGAGAAACCATTTGGAGGAAACAAGACTTGGAGGAATAGCACATCTGGAAGCAAAATCGAATTTGGAGGAAACACACATTTGGAGGGAAAACAAATTTGAAGACAAAATCCAATTTCAGGGTGGCGAAATCAAATCTGGAGGGAAAAATTTGAAAGGACAAACCAATCGCGTTCCCTCCAGATTTGAGGGATAACAAATTTGGTGGGAATATAACTTTGGAGAAAAACTCAGATTTGGAGGAAACAAACATCTGGAGTGGAAACATTAGGAGGAAAATCCAAGTAGGAGAAAAAGTACATATGCAACCAAAATCACATTTGGAAGGAAAACACATTTAAGAGGGAAACACTAGACATTTGGAAGAAACATACATTTGGAGGGAAAACACATCTGATGGTAAGATCAAATTTGGAGGGAATATTGGGAGGGAACACGAATGGAGGGACATCAGATTTCGAGGAAGTGTAAATTTGGAGGCAAATTCAGATTTGGAGAAAACACATCTGGAATGAAAACATTAGAAAAGGAAATCCAAGTAAGAGGAAAGCACTTCTGCAACCAGAGTCAAATTTGGAGGCAAGATCAGACTTAGAGGGAAACCAAATTTGAAGAGAATACAAATTTGAAGTAAGTATGAAATTGAAGGCAAAATAAACTTTGGAGGGTACAAACATTTGGAGGAAAAGTACAAAATTTGGAAGAAACACATTTGGAGGTGAAAACATATGGACAGATCAAATACAATTTGGAGAGTACACATATTTACCGTAGAGGGAATACACTTTTGAAAGTATATACAGACTTGGAGGAAAACTCATTTGAAAGGTCAACTTATATGGAGGGAAGATAAATATGGAGCATACATTTCATGGGATAATTTAAACGGAGCATGCATGAGGGAAATACATTCAGAGGGATAACAAATTATGAGGGAATTTAAATAGGAGGCAAAGTAAAATTTGACAGGAACACACATTTGGAGGCATAATCAGATATGATGGAAACACATATTTGGATGGAAAATAAATTAAGAGGGCAAATAGAGAATTTGAAGGGAATAAGACAAAGATATGACATTTTGAAGGAACTCAAATTGGAGGGAAAATCAGATTTGGATGAAAAACACTGGTAGCAAAATTAGATTTGGAGGGAGAATACATTTGGAGAAAAATAAATTCAAAGGTAAAACACATTTCGAGGAGAAATACATTTGGAAAAATCATCAGATGTGGAGGAAACACATTTGTGGGAAACAGGAGAAATTGGAGGGAAACAAATCTGGAGGGACACATCTGGAGGGAAAGAGAATTGGAGAAAGCACATCTGGAAGCAAAATCTAATTATGTGGGGAAATGTTTTTATAAATTTAAATGTCGGAGGAAAATCACATTTAGAGGGAGCACACATTTGGAATAAGAACAAATTTGGGGAAAGAAATTTTGAGGAAACATATTTTTAATGAAAGTTTAACAAAAAATCAAATACAGAGTGAGCAAAAATTTTCATTTTAAAACAAATCTGGAGGATAAAAAGATCTGATAGCAAAATCAAATCTGGAGGGAAACCATTTTGATAGGAAAATATTTGGTGAGAATATAAATTTGGAGGCAAATCCAATTCTAAGGAAACAGATATTATGAGGGGATGTACATTTGCAGGCATAGGGTTAGGGAGGAAATAGGAATTTGGAGGCAAAACAAAATTTTAAGGTAGAGAGGGCATCTGCCTCCTGAACCATGAGTGGTAATTGATTGCGAAAAAAAGAGCCTGATAATGAAAGGCTCTGCCTCCCATTCTTCTTTTAGAGACTGATGGTACCACCAGCAGGCCTGTATTTTGAGAGCATAATGTTCTAGAGGACTTATATGGTACTGCAACCTCTTTAACGCCTCTGGGAACATAGCTCGAAATTTGTAGAATTTTATTGGATTATAAAAGTTCAATGTGACATTGAGAATGCCTGAAAATTTGAGAGAAAAAAATCCATCTCTAAGCATTACAAAATCGTGTTCTAAAACGGCTTATAAGATGATTTCTCAGAATGGTGTGGGTGTGCTCAATATCACTTTGCTGTGAAGAGGTCGATTGTGAAGGAGTGAGGTCATGTTGTTGCCTCTGAGTGGGTGGGACTCCCTTTTTTTTATTATCAGCCAAGTTGTTTATTACATCATACATGATTGTATAAAGCTCAACCACTTTATATCCAGTTTCTGAGCACCCTCAAAATCTTAACTGCTGATATTTAAAAAAAAACTTGCAAAGATCAGTCCTGAGATTTTTAAATAGCTGATAGTATGTATATCATTAATATCATATATGAAAAGTTTTTGTTGATTTGTGTTTCCGTGGGCTGTAAGATATGTTGGTGCCTGACCATTGAGAGCTTTGTGGACAAGAAGAAGAATCTTAAATTTTGTTGATTTCATGGGAAGCCAGTGAAAAGAAGCTAATGCAGGAGCAATGAGATCTCTTTTCCAAGTTTTAGTCAGTACGTATGCTGCAGTATTTTGAACCAGCTGAAGAGTCTCAAGGGACTGTCATGGTATAAAGAGTTAAGTTTGTGATTCCTGCTGGTGACATCAACAAACATCAAAAGTCTTCTTGTAGTTCTGCCATTGTGTGTGCTTTGGCCTGCCTCAAAATACAACAGTGAGAGCGCAAAACAAACCATAGGAAAACAAAGTCAACATTGTAACATTTAAGAGTTTTTTTTAAATCCACGTCCACAAAAACATAAAAACATAAATGCGCTGTAACACACTGTTTATTAACCTCTAACAATGTCCGTGTTATGCAACTTTTTTTGTAATTTTTATATAAAAGCAGTTTTATTTTTTTTTTTTTTTTATCTTTTCAAACCAAAAGTCTGACTGGTGTTACAGTTTAACTTGTGGTCATGTTAACGGTTGTCAGCAAGCATTTTGAGTAAATATTTCTTTGTTTTGTATTTCAATCAAAGCATGTCCGAAAATCTGGATAAAATCCTGTAATTAAAAACTTTTGTAGGTACTTATTGGTTTCAAAACCTGTTGTAACCATGGCATCCGCAAATGCAAGTAGCCATGGGTTATCAGTTAACATTGTCCCTTACGAAATAATGTCTCGTCCAATGTTTCGTAGCGTTTGTATATGGGAGTGTTTTTAAAGCAGCATTAAAGTGAGGGAGGTGCAAAAACTATGTTTAACTGTAAATAGTCCTGTCAGTGACACCTAAAACAGCTACAGTCTAGCAACCTCTGCTGCAACAAATGTTAACTATGATAATGTTGAGAGGTCAGTGTAGAGTAGGAATTTTTGGGTCTGTTTTCCTAAATCCAAAATTCCAAATCCAAATTTTCTTCTTAAATATCCACCTACATGTGGGCATAGTCTTCCATTATCACAATTCACATGCCAAGGACAGATATCCGGGGCATCGGTGGCATAGCCTGATTGTTTGCACTGTTGGTCATTGGATGGTTGCATGTTTGAGTCCAGCTTCGGCTGTCACATGGCTATGTGTCCTTGGGCAAAACATGCTCCCACTGATGCACTACATACAAACTCTGAACCATTAGTGCCATTAGAGAGACAAGAAAAGCATTATAAGCTCAAATCCATTATCATCACATCTGCAAACATGTCCTCCCCATAAACACGATGATGGAGGTTCAACATTCCGTGTTACAGTCGAAGCTTTGTGTGCTGTTATTTCAACATTCTTCTGTGGCTTCTTTTTGTCAATACAGTCCAATGCTCTTTCAATGTCATGTGAAAATTTCTGATATAAACTGTCAAAAAAGCAGAGACACACAGGAAATAAACTCAGAGGGAAATCAGGTGGAAAGACCTCACCTGGCACCACTGCCCCCCAAGTATAGGATCATTGTGTGGGAAACACTGTTCTGTGAACCTCGATGTGTCAGAGAGATTAAGTGTTTGTATCTCCTCAGACATGAGGGAATTCTTTCCATCTGCCGCCTCCTGTAGTTGCATTTGTTCAATCTTCTTCATAAACCTTTACAAAAATATGAACATTGTAAACCAACTTTTGACCTTTTATTAAACTGTCTGTATGTTTGTGTGGTAGATTATAAAAAGATTTTTCTCTGTCATCTGCTTCACAATATTTGCTGTCCAGCCACAGAGCATCTGCCGTAGCAGCTTGAATTAACACATGTATCCCTCTGAGACTTTACTGAGATGAAAGAAATATTGCTGCATTTACCTGTATCTTAAAATCTCTCATAACACCAAAATTTTGTAAAGAAAATAATTAGCATGCATAGCAATGATCAGCTTTTCACCTTCTTGAATGTCAGCTTGTTGCAAGGGAAATCAATGTTTCTAATGAATACAATGGAGAGACAGACAATGATAACAAGAATTTGACAGGATTTAATATTCAGAGGTAACATCAATCACTAAACCTGTGATAATATTTTACTGTCAGAACAAAATCCACCAGGAGCTGGAGTAAGACTACTACCATGTGGTGAATCTTCTCAAAGGCTTTTCAGCTTTACTGAATATAATGCATTTTAACAATCGCGCTTCTTCAGAACTGTTCCCTTCTGAGCATTAAGGTTATTCAAACATACTGTATGTGAACATCAGAATGCAAACAAACAAACCCAAACCTGTTGGTGAGATCTTAAACTTAAATCTGAACCCTTAACAATAATCATTTAGAAATGTGTATAGAAAGATTTCAGGCTAAAATTAAATTAAAGATCATTTGTCTTATTATCTCTGGTTATCTCTCACTATCATCTCTCACACTTGGTCCATTTGTTTCTGAGATATTTTATATAAGGGGTCTCCTGTAATTTCCCCAGTAATATTAAAGCATTAGTCTGAATAAGTCCACTAACAAAGTTAAACAGGGAGTTTTTTCTCAGGCCTTACTTTTCAATAATTACAGCTGTGACAGACAGGGGGCCTTAGAGTCTCGTGTGATCATGAAGCTTCACAGACTGATGTTTGATTGATTTTAAAATACATTATACACTCTGTTTATTAATAGAGGGAAATAGATTTGATTATTCCCATCAGGTGATCTCAGGACTGGGTCGTGTGTGAAGCAGCTGGGATGAGAATCAGCACCTCAAAATCTGAGTCCATGGTCCTCGACCGGAAAAGGGTGGAGTGCCCTCTCCAGGTCGGGGATGAAATTCTGTGGAGGAGTTCAAGTACCTCGGGGTCTTGTTAACGAGTGAGGGAAGGATGCAGCATCGGCAGTGATGCAAATCCTGCACAGGTCTGTTGTGGTAAAAAAGAAGCTGAGCCAAAAGGTAAAGCTCTTGATTTACTACTCGATCTTCATTCCTACCCTTCCCCCCTGTATGTGGTTAGTCAGCGAAAGAACAAGATTGTGGGTACAAGCGGCCAAAATTAGTTTCCTCCACAGGGTGTCTGGGCTCTCCCTTAGAGACAGGGTGAGAAGCTAGGGTGGCTCTGGCATCTAATCAGGATGCCTCCCAGACGCCTCCCTGGTGAGGTGTTCAGGGCACATCCCGCTGGTAGGAGACCTCGGGGAAGACCCAGGACATGCTGTAGGGACTATGTCTCCCAGCTGGCCTGAAACGCCTTTGGGTCCCTTGGGAAGAGCTGGACAAAGTGGCCGAGGAGAGGAAAGTCTGGGCTTCTCTGCTTAGGCTACTGCCCCCAACCCCTAATATGCAGAAGAAGATGGATGGATGGATGGATGGATGGATATTCCCGTCACTGGCAAAGGACCAAATAATCCATGGCTGAGTAGTGAAACATAGTATGGTGGTTGGGGACCCCTACACAAGGGAGATCTTTGCCCAGAAAAATTGAAGAAAATAACCAAAGGGGTAGAATAGAATTAAAATGAAGAGGGGTCAGGCAGTTTAATACACGATAATTAGACTCCACAGTGGGACTGAGTGACCTTTTCAATGATGACCATGAGCTGAGTTTAAAGGATGGAGCTCTTTGAGGGAAAAAAAAAAAAAAAGTCCAGAGGAGAGATGGTAAATTGATGTCATAACCCCTTTAGCAAATTATTGATCTCATCAGGCATACAGCCTTTTTACTGCCTGAATTATTTATTTTGTTGTACTTAGTAATTGCATTTTGCTCTAAGGGAAAATTCATTTCTCCCCTTTGCCTTTGGGCAAGATTTGGGGGTGGGGGTGTTGGTTTATTATAATAAATGAAGCATGTATTTCTGATTTGTGATCTAAATGTTTATGATAGCATTTAAACTCAAACGTCTTGTGTTACTGAGCCTGACAGATGTCGTGTTTGTGTCACTGACTCCCCTGTTTTGAGTGTTTACTGCAGTTACCCTGCACTGAATGTATTTTCATCAGAAGAGTGATCCACTACTTTTCAAACCTCATTACCACATCTTTACCCTCTTAAAAATCATTATGCATCTGCGCCTGACAGCCGAGGCCAGAGGAATTATTGTATGATTTCAGGGTTGTCTGCTTCAGGGTTGAGCTTATCTCAGGAACTATTTAAGGGATTCTCTTTAAATGTGTCAGCATTGATTTGGATTTCATGGGCCAAAGGTCAGAAGTTGGATTCTGTGGGTTTCTTGGTCATCCTTTGCCTCCATAACAGCTTCAGGGATTTTCATCCAACTTTGCACAAATGTTCACTCAAATCCAAGAGGAGCATGACTTGTTTTTGGAGCAAATAGGTTAAAGGTCAAGGTCAAAGGGCCTTGTGTTTACCTTTTACTCGCAAATGATTTCTTGTGATGGTGATATCACCAAAATGCTAGAAGGTATTTTCTTTAGATTGTCCACAAGTGCCCACCATGGTACAGGTATGTACTGCTTAGATTTTGAGGTCATTGGTCAAAAGGGACACAATGCCTCCTGGTCATCCCTTGCTGGTGAAGCTGTATCCTTTAGAATGCTTAATCAAACTTTTCACAAATATGTCCCTCCCTAAAGAATCAGCTAATTAGATTTTGGAGGTCAAAGATCGAGGTCATGGGTCTCATTGTCACCCTTTGCTTGTGCAAGGGATCTTGAAAACTCAACATCTCAAGAATGCTTTAGGAGATTGTCCTCAAATTTTGCACCAATGTCCTCCATGGCAAAGGGACAAACTCTTTGGATTTGGAGGTCAAAGGGTCAAAAATCAAGGTTATGGAGCCCTCTGATCATCCTTTGCTTTTGAATATGATCTTCTTAAGCTTTAGAAAGTTTGGAGAAACTTTGCATGAATGTCTACAGTGACTTATGGATGTTGTGTTTTTATTTCTTCAACATTAAAGTAACAGCAGCTTTTTGTCATCTTTTGCTTTAAATGAAATGTCTAAAAATTTTTGAATAATTTCTGTCAGACTCTGCCCAAATGTTCACTTTGATTTAAAAACGAAGTTATTTATTTTTTGTGAATCTGACTCTTAATTTTGGACAGGAAAACCTAAGACAAAATGAACAGGGAGAAAAACTTGAGAGAGCTTAGGACTCTTTATGCTTTTACTCTAAAGAAAAGAAAATCTGCAGTTTTCTGAATTAAAGTTGGTATCAACTCTCCTTTTAAGGACTTCATTATCACAGAATTATCATTTGACAGATAAAATCATTAACAACTTATACTACATGGAACATGAGTTCACCAGAGTTGGTCTAAATCCCATTAACACACATTTCCCTGGTTATAGGACAAAGGTCAAGGTTTTTGAGCCTTATGGTTATCTTTCAATTATGAAATACAATCTTTCATAAATGTTTAAAGGGAATGTCATGAACCCCTCAAAGCCTGTTGTATCATATCTAATCAATATGATGAACAAATTAAGATAAAAACATCTGAATACAATCAGATAAATGATAAAAAAAAAATGTCCTCAAGTGGATTATCAGTTGCCAAATACACCTTATGTAGCAAATGAGATACAAAAAATATATATGTTAAATTTTATGGAAATTTTGATTTTTTTGGATTTAAGTTGAAAGTAAAATAAACATTTCAGCTCCAAAAAAATATAATTTTCTGGATATAATTTGTGTTTTCAGGCTTTAAGGGGTTAATTAAGTCATGGGTCAAAGCTGAGTTATAGAGTTTAATGATCCATCTTTGCTTGTGTGTATGATCTTGTGTGCACAATATCACATCAGTGCTTTGGGGGTTTTCTTTAAACTTTTCACAAGTCCACCATGACACAATAAAGACCTGATTAGATTTAGGTCATGGTGGCACAAAAGTGAAGGTCATGGAGTCTCTTGATTTCTGTCAAGTCAAAAATATATCTTATTACTAATATATTACAGACTTTCATGAATTACTGTATCACATAAACCACCGCGGCTCCTCTTTTTGACCCCTCACTGTACTTTCAGGGTCAGGCAGTTGTATCCCTTGTGGAGCCTTAAAGCCACGATGCTGGTTCTAGTTTATCTAATATTAATATACAATTGGTACGAACACTGATTTGGCCCAATATCATCCATGTAACTCGCTCAACAATAGAATGGCAATGCACATTTCTTCAGGCAGCAAAGTCTCATATACATTGGACGATAGCTTGGAGCAATATTTCCAAGGTTTAAAGAGTTTAGTGGCCTGTTTCTTTATTTGAACTTTCTAAGGTTTAACGATCAACTGTGTTTTTAGAATACATCAGACTGTAATTGTAACGTTTTTGTCTGGGCTGTGGGGATATGAAAGAAAGTTTTGGTGCTTCAAATACAGTAAACCCACCTTCAGACAGGCAGGAAAAGCTGTTGAAGGGTAAAAGGCAGTCTCCAGATGAGCCGTTTGAGAGTTTTGATCCATTGTTCTGACAGGGAGACAACCTCAGAGAAGAAAACATGGGAGATATGTGTTTTTCAGAGAGTGGGGATTTGGTCTTTGAAAAAGAGAAAGCAGGAAGTAGAGAGAGAAAAGCATAAATCTATTTTTCTTGCTTGTTTACTGTACATATAAAATTTAAGTGTGTGTAAGCATGAATATAGTATCTCTGTGCGGCAGTGGGTATAGTTTTGTGTTCATTAGAGCTTGACTTGAAACTGAATGTGTAATAAGCCATAATGGTTTGTCTTGAACAAGTGCTTCAACACACCCTGGTGCCTTTTAATGGCTCTCTTTATAAGACATGATTGATTTTGTGGTTTCATCCTCAGAGATTCATCAAAGCAGCACCAAAGGATACTAGAGAAAAATATCATCTAACATCCAATGCACAGTATACACAGTTTTTTCTACAGCCAGACCATCCCTGGGTGGGCTTTATATTCAAGGGCGCTGAATATCTGTGAACTGTTCTTTTATTTTACTTATTTATATTCTGTTTCTCTTTAGGTGGTTGGTCTTTTACAGCACAGGGACAAGAATTCTAGCTGAGTCTCTATGTCGGAAACTGCTTTTTCACTTTCATATCCTAATTACTTTGGCTTATTTAAACTGGCATATGCACAAAACCTGTCCCATTGTTATAACAGCTTACTTGAATCAGCACATTCAAAAGGAGTCCAACAAAATCTCTTAAAGTAACCCACTACTTTTCTCCATTATTAAGAAAACCGCTGCTTTCCAATGATCCAACCCCCGGCTGGTTGGAGTTTGAAGGCTTATGTGATGCATTAACCTGACAAATGTGTACTCTGCCAGCTGCCTTCTAAATGGGACATACTCATGGTAATGATACCAGCCCACCTTGGATGAAGAGTAACTCAATATTATCTAAGTTACTCTTTAAATAAATTATTAGTTACTAACACATTTAAATTTTATTCCTTTGGTTTACAGGTTACCCAAAAAAAGCACTAAATTCAGTCATTTATTACAACTAAGTCACTGCCAAACAAGGATCCTGAAAGCCCTACGTGTCTTTATACGGTGTGCTTATTTATGGGTGCCAATCCAGACATTACCTCTGCAAGTTCTTGCTTTACGAGGAATTTACTGGCAATAGGATACAAGTCTTGGTGTGACTGAAATTGAGACATGGTGCCAGAATCAGTTGGCTCTTTTCCAAACTTAGCCCTGCGGACACAGCATCTTGCATGATGACTGACTTGTACATATGCAGACACTTGAATGTTTGCATGGATAACAAGAAATATGTTGAGATGTGAGAGAATTTGACTGAAAGATGAAATTAAACACTTATGGTACAAAATACAGAAATACAGAGATGGTTTAAAAATATAGGTTATCTCTGGGTCATTTGAAAGATTCAACTACATATATATACATATATATATATATATATATATGTAGTTGAATATATGTATATATATATATGTGTGTGTGTGTATATATACATATATATATATATATATATATATATATATATATATATATATATATATATATATATATATATATGTATATATATGTATATACATGTATATACATGCATATATATAGAGATATATATATAATTATTTTGTGGTAAACACTGTTTTTCCTGTATTTATAGAGAACCAAAAGTTAAAAAAAAAAACAATTAGTACACAAGAGTGAAACTTTGCAGACAAGGAGGGTTTGGTTTCTCTTTAGCTCTTCAGACATTCCTGGTGAGTCGACTGGCAGCTTGTTTGCTGACATAGCAGCAGGAGGAGCCGCAGCTGGCAGAGGTAGAGATAAACCTTGTAAGAGGCAGAAAATAGACTCTGTAATGCTGCTGGAATTAATGACTGACATTTTATCATTCCTCAGCCTACTCAGACTCAGACAATCTTCTTTGTTACAGACTTGGTTTGTCACCAGTGATGACTAATAAACTGTGATATCCAACTTCTCTTTCTTTTTCTCTTTCTTTCTGAGCCTTACCTTCTTGACAAGCTGCATTGAAGGATTTCCTGATACTGTATGTTCTGTTATATCACAACCTTGCTGCCTCTTTATTTATTTCTCTTATTGCCTCTTTATCTGGCTCTTTCATTTGCCCACCCACCTGGCTTGTTCCCCACCCTGAGTTGCACTTTACATCCCATTTATTTAGCTAATCTGGAATTTGACTTAGAAAAGCTTTTCAGTATAATACTGGGCCTGTTTTATGTACATATTTCTGCTTCTTCTGATCTCCTTCTTTTCCTTCTTGCTATTTTGTAGTGACCTGGCAGACCAGATGGACCATTAAGCATATTTCAGTAGTCCATCCTGGGCGACAGCACATAGAAAGTGTTTGAGAATGGGCGAAGCCTTTCAAAAGCATATCCAGCCAATGATTAGACGATTGTTCCACCCATTATATTTATTACAGACAAATCAGATCATGTAGTAGACAGGTGTTACTGCGACAATGTAGCACACAAAATGTAAACTGGGTTATACAAAAACAATCACCAAAACATGTCAG
This sequence comes from Cetoscarus ocellatus, assembly GCA_037902135.1. Taxonomy (NCBI): domain Eukaryota; kingdom Metazoa; phylum Chordata; class Actinopteri; order Labriformes; family Labridae; genus Cetoscarus; species Cetoscarus ocellatus. The sequence goes on along the minus strand of JBAMNC010000523.1, from coordinate 2,298,931 downwards.
ATGTGGAGCAAAAGTGTCCTTTCTATTGTGACGTGCTTTCAGTGTTGTTTTTTGTTTTTTCATTTGATAAGAAATGTGGTCCAGATCTGATAAAATTGTTACCCAAGCTGTTAGCATCTATGCTAATCTCTGAAACAGCGGTCACTTTCTGGTGTTGTCTCACTCGTAGCTCCTACTTTTGGACATGCTGCTTTTGGCTGCTCACAATTGTTGTAGATTGAAACTTGGCAAGATGGATCTGCCTGATTACAGACATTGAATCAGGCAGATCCAGCTGTTGCACAAGGTTGGCTAACTGTACAGCTTCCAGTATCTGTGCCTGTGTGCCTTCAAGTAACAACAGACGATTGAAAACACAGGGAAGACAGTGGATCGCCTAAAAGCTGTGAATAAACTAGCAGCACTGAAACAAGCAACCGAAGTAGAGAGAGGCTACAAGACTAAAATAAGAAATAAATGAGCTGTATTTAATTTAGCACGGATGAAAAATAGTTTGATGTTTTAGACAATACATTTTTATATATACCCGACTGTGTCTCAGCCAGCTCAGAAGGCTCTCTCTTTCTCGCTTGTCTCTTCCACTCTGTGTGCATACAGGTGTTTATTAACCTCACAGGCTGACAGGGTCTCCAGGTAGATTCATTACCTTCAGCATGATTAGCTTTAAACTAGTCTGTAGCTTTGACATCTCATACACACATACACACATACACAAGCTCCCCCTTCTTGGCCCTCATTACCATAGAGCACCCATAATCGAGTAATGCCTTTCACCAAAGATAAGTGGCTCTGTGAGGGAATGAGAAGCTCTGTGCGTGTGTATGTGTGTGTCTCTATGCATGAATAAAGAGAATGGTGCCTGGTGCCCTCTGTGAGAGAGGGCCAATGAATTGGAAGAGAAGGCAAGTAGTATAGTTTGGCATTTTAGCAGCCTTTTCTGTCAGTATAACTTGGTTCTGGATGGAGTTATCCAGGTAGCAGGCTGTGTCACAGTCTGTCAATTGCACTGAGAAGGGGACAGGGGTCACAAGATGAGTATGTCAGGAGATAGTGGGAAATGTCCTAAAAAATGCCTTCAGGTTTAGGGAATTGTTATTAGAATGAACCGAATCAAGAAACAGTAAGAAATCACCCGGATGGAGCGAGATGTAGCAAAGAGTGAGTCAATGGCTACGTTTACAGTACATGCAGTCATTATTCAGGTTAAGGTCAATATTCCAGTTTCTGATACATTCGGAATAACCAGTTTACATGCGAGAGCAAACAGGGTTATTCCTCTATACATGGTATCCCAATCAAAACATCGACGCACGGACAACATCTCGATGCATGGAGAATGTCATGACGCAATGCACGTCATTTACGCTTCCTCTTCCTGTATCCAATAGCAACGACAACAATGTAGCACAGCAGATAATGAACAGCCCAGAGCAAGTAGCAGTTGCCTTCGTTTGCGCTTTGGTGCTGGTACTGACCCACCACCACCACTTGACACTATTCTTTGTCAGTTTCTTCATTAATGGAAGGTGAGAACGTGAAGAATTAGGAAAGGGAGCCGGAGCTGTGCCATTTTACAACAAGTACTTCCTGTACTCAAAAGACCAAGATTCCTTGTGAAAACAACATGCACAAAACACAAATGTTCGTTTCGATGGTGATATCCCGATAGGCGAATACATGACCAGATATTCAGGCCATTGTAATTTGAATGGCGGAGGAATTTACAAATCCATTTTTTTTTCATTCCTGAAGCAGCTACAGCACCGTGGACAGGGAAGGATTTAGATTCAGGTGGCTGCTTATGAGAACCATTTTCAAATATAAAACCCCATCATATACAACGGCACAATCTTTGACAGTCCATGGATGATATTTTTTGGCAGAATATTGAATGCTGTGTTATAATGCATTTTAAATGTTCTGCAAAATCAATTTTCTTTGCTTTTATTGCTATTGGAAGGGACTTGGGGAGCAAAGAAACACGACACCTTTCACTAAACTCTCAGTTCACATTAACAGAAAATGCCCTTCAAAATACTGTTTTTTTACTTCCTGTTGCTTATGATGTCAAAGCTATACAGTCTCCACCTACATGCGTGTTTTCTGCTCATCACAGGCAGATGCAATGACTGTTTTGAAAGTCTGCTCTGTGGCATGTAACCCCTACTCACCCTTCCTTCTGGCATCGATTGGGTAGCCAATTAGCAAAAAGCTCATTGTCATATCCTCCCTTAGCCTCCCCCAGATCTGAGCATTTCCAAAGAGGAGGGAAAAAGTGCTGCATCTGATCCTGTAAAACAACAAAATGTTTCACTTTTTTATTTGACTTGAGTCAAATCCTTGCTTTTTAGACACCAACGACATGATGTGAACTATCAAACACACCAGGACATGGGACCTTTAGATAACACAATATATTTGTAAGTTTCAGAGTTTTCCATTAGCATTTTTAGATTACACTTACAAGGGCTCTGAAGATGGCACTTAGTCCTATCTAAATGTTTTGGAGAGATGACTTGAGAAAGTGCACCTCTCTCCTCCTCTCCTCTGATCAAAAATGTCTGTAGAAATGTATGGAGCTGCTCCTCCACCGGAGAGTGCTTTGGCATTTTTGCTTTATTGAAGTCGCTGCAGCCCTGCTCTTACTATACCTGTAATTTACTGCCCTGCTTTTATGCCTCCTGTCTCCTTCCCAAACTTGGCACCATCTCTGCCTTTGTCTCATCCCTCTACTTCCAAACTTTCTTCTGTCTGTTTCCTCATATTAATCACATAGTCTTCTTCCTGCAGCTGTAAACAGTCAGTGTGCTGTTGATACATTTTCTTTTGTAAATATGTTTTTTTCATGCAGATGGAGTAATAATCTCACCCTCAGTCCATCTATACATGAATCTATAGTAGGGTCTGATGTTTAATTTATGTTTATTTGCCCACTGTGAATAAACAAACTGTTTCTCTGTTCCTACCTTAGCTGCCTACAGAAATCTAAGGGGAGACTGCAGCATATCAAAATCAACAGTTCACTGAATTTTTCTCCCAACACTGCTGAGTGCAGAGATATATTTATGTTTTATGTTACTGAACCAGGTTTCTCTCTGTGCACACACAACCATGGTTTCTGCCACTGAATGCTGAAAGACTTAATGACAGTCTCCGATGTCTGCATTTGTGAAATTAGCATTAACTCTCATCTCTACACGGCAACCTCACTTAATTGTGGGTTTAATATATTGGTTGTTGGGACATCCATTATCATTTACATATTAATTTCATGTGGATGATGTTCATTCATATTTTTGACTGTAACACAATCATTATGAATTAGAAGTGCTAATCAATAGAGAGAAAGCCTGGATTTCTCATCTTCAGAGCCCTATTCCAGAGAGGAAACCCAGACAGGTGCAAATAGTTGATTAATTCTGTCAGATGCTTCCATGTATCTGGTGTTCTGCAACTTACAGACTTCTTTGTAACTTTAAAAGCTTGAATTGTTTTTTCCCTTTATAGAGCCAAAGCTGATTTTCTGCCATGTATTTTCTTAAAGACAGATGTTATCAAGTAATTGTAACCAAAAAGATGGCATTTACCAGCTGAATTAGACATCTTTCTGCATTTTACTCTGTTGGTGGCCAGTCTGGTACTGCGCTTGACCACTAATCTGAAGGTTGCAGGTTTGAACCCTGTTCCGGCTGTCACATATCACTGGCTATGTTTATATGCAGTCAATATTCGGGTTAAGATCAATAATCTGGTTTCTGAAACATTCAGAATAACCCAGTTCACATGCCAGAGCAAACAGGGTTACTCTTCTATGCATAGTATCCTGAACAAAACAGCAACACCCAGAGAACTTCATCATGCACGGAGAACGTCATGACGCAATGCACGTCATTTACACTTCTTCTTCCGTATCCAATAGCAACGAGAACAACAGTAGCAGCACGGCGAATAATGAACGGCCCGGAGCAGCTAACAGTCGGCTTCGTTTGCGCTTTGGTGCTGGTACTGACCCACCACCAGTACTTGACACTATTCTTTGTCAGTTTCTTCATTAATGGAAGACGAGAATGTGAAGAATTAGGAAATCGAGCCAGAGCTGTACCATGTTACAACAAGTACATCCTGTACTCAAAAGACCAAGATTCCTTGCGAAAAGAACATGCACAGTACACAACTTAATGTTCCTTTCGATGAGGATATCCTGATCGGCATATACATGGCCAAATATTCGAGTTAGAAAAGGAGTAACCCAGGGGTGATTTTCGGGTTTTTAAAAACCGGAATATGCTCATATTCAGTTTTTTAAAAAGGTTTTTCGGTGTTTATATGGCTGCACGCAACTGGGTTATTGCTAAAATTCCAGTTATGAAAGGTTTAATGACTGCATGTAAACGTAGCCAATGTCTTTGGGCAGGACACTTTACCCCAAGACACTCTGACATAAATACCTGCACCATCAGTGAGTGAATGTGAGAGTGGTTGGGTGTGAATGGGTAGATGTTAAAAAGTACTTTGAGTGGTCAGAAAGAATAGAAAAGTTCCACAGAAGCTCAAGACCATGGACAGGGATATTTTTTATCAATGGGGGAGGAAAACCTCAGTTTTTAAAAATACCCACCTACATGTGGGCATAGCCTAAGACAAGCAGTTCCAGCTGCTTTTTAAACTAAGCATCTGGAACTGCTTGTCTTAGGCTATGTCCACACATAGGCGGGTGTTTTTAAAAACTGAGGTTTTCCTCCTCCTTTCATTAAAATATACCTGTCCACACAAGTTTGAAATAATATTAAAAAAAAAAAGAAAAATCATAAATGTGCGGTTAAACGCTGTTTAATTACCTTGCACTTATATCCATGATATGCAACTTCTTTGCTATTTCAATGGAAAAGCTGTTTTATCTTTGTATCTATTCCTACTACCATTTCTGACTGGTGTAATGGTTTAACTTGTTGCTAAGTCAACTGGTGGAGCAGGCATGTTAAGTAAATATTTCTTTATTTATATATGACTCAGACAAATCTTGTTGGTTTCAATAATTGTTATACCATGACAACCTCAGAGCAAGTGGACATGGGTCACCAGTCAACACATTAACTTCTGAAAAGATAACACGATGAATCATCCAAAACTTTTGAAGCATTTGTATCGAGGGCTCATCCAGCGTCATAGTGAGGGACGGACATAACTTGGTATGTCAATAATCCAGTCAGCAAAACTTTAACAGCAAGGGCTCTAATTTCCTGGCACAACTCAGGGTGGCACAGCCTGGCGCACCCCACGCAGTGGTAATTTCATCCGGTGCACCGCCGTGCGCAGCCAATTTGGCAATTTGGTAGACCGGCTGCGCCGAGATGGGTGTGACGGCCCACCAGGGGGAGGTGTCCACAGATTCAGCTTGGCGCAGTGACAATTTCGTGCCAAAAAAACACGCGGAAGGTGCGCTGAAAGCCCACCACTTCCAACCTGGTCTATTCTCGGCGCAGGCGAGGCGCACTCGGGGCAGTGGTAATTTGGCTGACAGGCGCACAGTGCACACACGTCACCAAAACCTCACAGGCAGGTATCCAGAGTGTCAGGCACATTTCAATGCAATAAACAATCAAAACAACCACTATTTAATGTAACCGTCTGTACCAGCATATACATTTGTATCTATATTAATTGTCCCGTCACATCTGATGTCAGATCAGAGACGTTTGTCATAACTAACAAGCTCACATCTCTCAGTCAACCACAAACAGCCACATCATCCGATACGGAGATTCTCTCATCTCATGAAATTCAAAAGAAAAGAAAAAGAGAGAGATGCTCGCTGAATAAATGTAAGTCACTCGGTGTCTTAAGGATTTACCTGTGATTGCCCATATTTCTCTGTTTTAATCTTTATTCTTAACGTGATCTAAAAAGATGGAGTACATTATTGCAAGGAGGATGAGGAGGAGATATATTTTCACTTTAGGCGCTGCTATTTGGCGATGACAGACCAGGAATGCAAGTGGATCATAAGCATGATGAATGGATTAGCCTGCTGCTGTGTTTAAATGTAATTATCACTTAATTTTGTACTCCTATTATGACACAGGACCAGATCATATCTGTCCCGCGAGGTGGTCCACACGGTGACGCGCATAGTGCCCTCGATGTGCGGCCCGGTGGCCCCTGCGCTCTCCCAGTTGCTGCAAAAGTGACAGCGGCTCTGATCTTCTTTGCCACTGAGGTGAAATTGTCACTGCGACTCGCCCGCAGCGCATTTAAAGGAGAGTAGAGGTGTTCATTTGATTGGTGAAGATTACACTCGGCTGCGTTAAACCCACACACGCCTCCTCTTCTCCCTCTCTGCCATTTGCGCCGGTGGGAGAGACAGAGGCGTGGGTGCGCCTCCCTGCGCCAGACTGCGCCGTGAACGAAACTTGCAAAATGCCCTGGACACACCCCGTTGGCGCGGCGCAGGCGCGGCGCAGCGCAGGGCAGGTGCGCCCCGCCTGCGCCTGGTCTACGAAATTAGAGCCCCAAGAGTTTAGCAATGCCTGCCACAACACAAAAAAAAAAAAAAAAAAAAAGTGATAATGTCGCATAGTGTGATGTTTGAGGACCAAAACAATGTCTTCCCCGTTCACACTAAGACACTAAAAATGGTGTTTTAAATAATCTTCTCCTTGGCTGAAGTTTTCCAATATATGCATTATTCAGTGACCTAAAACACTGTTTACATGTGGACAGAAGGACAAAACGCACAGAAAAAACTCTGTTTTCAAAAATATCTGCTTACATGTGGACATAGCCTGAGGCACTTTTGTTGACATCAGTCTGTAACTTGGTACATTTTACTCCATATTTGAACTATACCACATCTTACATATCTGCCCTGACATATGAGGGAACATGGATCAGACAGTTCGTACTCTGAACCAGAAATATAAGGCAGCCTGATAAAAGCTCTCCTTTCAAGACAGCCTTAAAACATCCTCTGCTGTTCATGATGATTCCTTTGATGTAAATCAGAAGAGAATGTGTCCCTCATTTGATGAAGATGAAAGAGAAATGAAATGGTGTCTCTGTTGGGTGTCATGGGTTTGCCACAGACCAAGACTAAACATAGATTACACTCACGTCATTAAAATGTACAGTATGACATTCTTACAAGAGAAGTATCTGTGCAGAGAGGCAGAGCGGGAGGTGGGGGGGTCATCTCTACCTCAGGAGTAATGATCAGCTCATCGTGGTTGTGGTGGTAATTAAAATTACATTGAGTAAAGTGATTGTTGCAGGTCTGTGCAGAATGTGCTGCAAAAAAGGATGTAAATTTTACAGTAACCATACTGGCAACAAGATGTCAGTATGGTTACTGTAAATGTCTTTAGAGTAGCATAACTATTTTAATTGTTAACATTATTACTGTATTCTCTATAACTGTTTTATTACTGTACTTTTATTCAAGGTATCATTAGTCTTTTAATTTACACAATTATTACTGTATTTTCAAAAATAGCATCCTTACAGTTTTTTTTCCTTTTACGGTATCATTGCCATATTTTATCATAACTTTTTAATGCATTTAAATTACAGTGAACTTTCTGTATTTCATTTTATATTACATATCTTTAACTATTTTACTGATAATTTATGAGAAAGATATAAATTTGTAAAAAAAAATAAAATAAAATGTTTTATCCAATAATATAAATTTACTTAAACTCAAGCTCAAAAATGTGGAACATTTACTCAACGAAATCTTGCCTGCTCTTGGCCAAAATGAAATTTTCTTTTGATCCATTCCCCTTTTTAGTAATTAACTGTATATACATTTTACAGGTCACTGCAGATTTGATGGTAAAATGCTGTTAATTTGACGTCATTTTTTTACCATTTACAGTAATTTACTGCATATATTTTACAGAAGGTTGCTGTAGATATTACGGTAGTAGACTGTTAAGTTTACAAAAAAATAAAATCTGTTACAGTGCGTGCTTTGGCAACAGCACAGTCAGAGAATACAGATTACTGAAGGAGTAGAATTAAGATAAGATTTCAATCTAACATGAAGAGGACATTTTGTTATTATACGCCTGTCATGATATCAATGACATTCATCTCAAACCTGACAAGTAAATGTAAAAGGAAAGTAGTATATCGAAAGTGATAGCCCTAGTACATGTAGTAAAATTCATCTTTCATGATCTGCCTGTCCATATTTCTTATTCCTCTCTTTGCTTTTACTGCCCCCTATGTTTGCATTTTGTTCCTGCCCTCTTCCTTGACTGTGTCACGAGACATTGCTCAGAAGGTTGGACACAATTGCACAACACCAGGATCAAGGTTTCAGATTAAAGGGAATTTATTTTAACAGGCAGAGTTCGGTACACAGGATGGCAGGCAACAGTACCAAAAAACATCAGGCAAGAATCGTGAACAGGAAACAGGCAGGAGTCGGCACACAAAAAGTCAGATCGGACAAAAGTGATTACTTTTTTCAGATTTATGTTTGTAAAAATTTAGTGAATGATAGCCAGATAGAGTCATGGTTCTTGTTATTGTTTGAGGAGTATGTACTTACAAGAGGAATGTGGTCAATTAGCAGGTTTTTCCCTTGAGTGATGTGGACAGAGTTCCTTGAATTCCAATTCATGAGGATAGTTTGCTTGGCGATAGTTAGGGCTGTGAGGAGTAAACGACTGTGTGTTTTATCCAGTTTTATTGTAGATGAGTCTCATAGCGGACAAAGGGAGGGTGATGATGGGTATGTCCGCCTAAAAGCAGGGACAGTAGGTCTATGACATTTTTCCAGAAGTGATTAACAGATGTGCAGTGCCAAGTGGTGTGGATGTAGGTGTCTGTACATTTGTGAGTGCAGTCTGCACAGATTTCTATTGAGAATCCCATTTAAATATTTTATGGCCAGTGAGGTGAGTTCTGTGAAGTACTTTGTATTGCATAAGTTGTAAATTGGGACTGGAGGTCATAGAGTAAATATTCTTGCAAATTTGGGTCCAGAAGTTGACTTTGGGAGCAATTGAAAGATCTGATTCCCATTTTTCAGATGGTATTGATAGCACTTGGTTGATCTGGTTTATTATTTTATATATTTTGGATAAAAGCTTTTTTGGGGATGAAATGTTAATCAATGCTGAAGTGGATGGAGGGAGGTCTAAATTTACAGTTGTATTCCTGAATGATGTTTCAATTGATCATTTTAATTGGAGGTATTTTAGAAACTGTTGGCTCCCAATGCCAAACTTCTGGACACAAATAGAAAATGATAGGAGTTTGATTTTCTGGTAAATATGTTGAAGGTGGGTGATGCCTTTTTCTCTCCATGACTGTAAGTTGAGTGGTTTCTTGTTACTGAAAAAATCCGGATTGTGCCAAATGGGGACAAAAGAGGAGGGTGCCTAAGTGGAGTTAGTAAGTTTGCGGAATTTCCACCAACTTGTCAGAGTTGCAGACAGCGTTAAATTTTTGGAACAGGTATGGTGTTGGATTGTCTGGCTGAGAAATGGTAAGTCAGAGATGTTGATGTCTTTACTAAATGCCTGCTCTATATCTAAACAAGTGTTACATGATTGGCTGGGGTGAATCCATTTGTAAATGTACTGAAGCTGGGTTGCAAGTGTGTAGAAGGAGAAATTTGGTGCATTGAGACTGCCGAGGGTTTTGGGCTTTTGCAGCGTGGTGAGTTTGATTCTGAGTGTTTTGTTTTTCCAAAAGAATTTTGCTGATGGTTGAGTTGAGGGATTTAAACCAAGTGAGAGATGGGTGAGTTGGGATCATTGTAAAAAGATAGTTAAGTTTGGGAAGAATGGCCATTTTAACAATTGATACCCTGCCTAAAATGAAAAGTGGAAGGTGCATCCAACAGAGAAGGTCATCATTTATTGTTCTGAGTAATGGAGTGAAGTTAAGACTGACCAACTCTGACAGCCTAGAAGAAATATTGATAACCAAACATGTGATGTGGTCTGTACAAACTGGGAAAGGTGATCTTTAGGCTGTCACATCCAAGGAACTAGTATGGAGTGGGAGTATGGATGATTTGTTCCAGTTAACTGAGTAATCAGAGATGGTGAAAATGAATTTCTGAGTGTGATTTTCTTTTATTGAGGGGTTATTTAGAAAAGGAAAATATCATCTGCATAGAGACTTATCTTGTGCTGCATGTTGGGAGTTTGAATACCTTTGGTGAGAGCGTTCTGACGGATGGCTGCTGCCAACGTTTCAATGAAGATGGTGAACAGACTGGGAGAGGGTGGGCATCCTTGCCTTGTCCCCCTGTGCAGTGTGAATCTTTTTGAGATTAGTCCATTGGTGATAACTGTGTGGGTGAGGGGTATAGTGTGTTTTATCCAGTTGATAAATGATTCCAAAAAGCCAAATCTATGTAGTGTATATATGAGGTATGACCAGTTAACTCTGTCAAAGGCTTTCTCAGCATCTAAGGTGGCTATGATGGTTTTTTGATGTTGTGAAGCTTAATATTGCATTAGGTTGAAAAGTCTGCATGTGTTTTTCGAAGAGTTCCTGCCTTTAATGAATCCAGTTCGTTCTGGGTGAATTATGTCTGGAATGATTTTTTCAATTCTATGGGAGAGTGCTTTTGTGATCATTTTATTGTCTACATTGAGGAGCGATACTGGGCGGTAGCTAGATGGAAGGGTTGGGTCTTGGTTTGGTTTGAGGAGGAGGGAGATTGGTGCAGTGTTCATGCTGGTGGAATATCTGGAGGTCTGCTTTACCTCTGTTATCATGTTATGAAATAGTGGGGTGAGAATGGACCAAAAGTGTTTGTAGAGCTCAGCAGGGAAGCCACCATGTCCTGGTGCTTTGTTATTAGGCATACTGTTGAGAGCAATGATGGTTTCTGTTTCAGTCAAGGGTGAGTCCAGTATTTCCTTTTGTTAAGCTGTATGTTTAGGTAAATCTGTATTATTAATGAAAGCCTTGATGTTTTTTTCGTTTGTGTTATTGTCTGATGTGTAAAGTTTGATGAAAAAGTCTTGAATGGTTTTATTTATTTCTTCGGGTGAGTTTGTGGGCTTTCCTGCTGAGTCCTTGATGGATTTTCTTTGTTTTGTTTGATGAGATTTGCCAGGCGCTTACTAGATTTGTTACTGTAGTGAAAATGTTCGAGACGGAGTCTCGAGATTGAAAATTGAATTTTCTGATTCAGAATTTCATTCATTTTAAGTTTATGTTGTCTTCATTTATTCTGTGTGTCCTCCGATGAGTCACTGGCAAAAGATCAGCGGGGTCAGTCCTTCAGCTCTGGTCTCATGAAACTCGGGTGCGAAGACGACCCCTCTCCAGCTCTCTCTCTGTTGATCTTGATGGCTAGGGAAATGAGTGCATCTAGGTCATCAGGTAGGTCCACAGCTACCAACTGATCCTTGACAGTCTCAAAAAGTCCTTGCATCAGTTAATGCTGCCATGTTCCACTCGCTCTGAGCGGAGAGGGTACCGAAGTCAATAGCATAATCAGAAACCTTGTGCTTGACAGACTGATGCTATATTTAGACTGATTGTGGATGTTAATTTTATTGTTCCCTGAGGTATAGTAAGTTTATATGTTTATATATAGATAAAATAATTGTTTTAATCTACTTAACTGTAACACATCCAGCCACTGGTTCCATCAAAGTAGATAAGATGTCCCACTACATTCAATGAGTATTAAGTCAACATTGGTCCTGCTCTAGTTTACAATTTCCCAAGCTGTCTAAAACACAGTGAGCAAATGATGAGATGGATGGGATATTGTGTAATTCTGAGGCTCTGCAGATGGTCGCAGGTGGAGACAGATTTTTGTGGCAGCAGCTAAAAAGTATCCTGGCTTTGAAACTCCCCTAAATGGATGCATTCAGAAGAGCAGAGGAATAGTTTTTTCCTTGTAATGAAATTCCTATATTTCTGTGAATCTTTGTTTGAAGGAGTGCAGCCTCTGATGTATTGAGAACTCACTGGCGTGGACAGACGATATAAGGGCTGTCAGGAAGGAAGGAAGAATAGAGTGAAGAAGAAAAAGAGAGGGCAGGATGAATACTTTACCCAAAATAATGTTTATCACCCTCTTTTAGCTGCAGAGGAACTATCAATATCTATCAATATCTATCATCTCCACCAATACACGGATAAAAGTACAGGGAAAACCCCTCATGATGTATATTAATGAGCTGGTGGTAAAATACACTCACAGGCCACTTTACAAGCTAAAACTTGCTAGTGCCAAGGTCGGACCCCTTTACCTTCATTGTTTAAAGGGTGCAGCCTACATGAGTATTGTTGTTGACCATGCTCATCCTTTTATGACCACAGCGCACCCATCTAGTGGTACAAGGTGCCACGTCACAAAACTCAAATCACATCAAACTGGTTTCATGAATATGACCAATTTACTCCAGTCGACAAGTCTATAGCAATCATGTCAATATTAACCAAAATCTCTGAGGAATGTGTCTTGCACCTTGTTGAATCTATGCCATGAAGAATTAAGGCAGCTCTGAAGACAAAGAGGGGACTAACCTCATTTTGCAAAGTGACTGAGAGTTTGTAGCCCTGTGATTGACTGGCTAAACCAGTGCAGGGTTTACCCACAGACTGTAAAAGAACTGACGAAGCCATGTGACGTCAGCCATTTTTAATTTCTTAGGAGCCTTTGGAACGCTGTTGATACCCTCTAATGGACATACTGCACACAGCATCTCAACTAAACTTTGGCTCTATCTCCTCACAGGCAGGAAGACCAGGTTGAGGTGGGACTTAAGGTTGGCTGACCAATGGCATTTTCAAAACTGGAAATCCTCAATAACAAAGAAAACAAGCGTGATATTAAAAAAAAAAAAAAAAAAAATCACTCACCTCACAGGGAGCGCACAAAGATATGTTATATATTGAACTTGAAGCCAGTTTTTTAAATCATTTTGTAAAGATAAGTATAAAGGCTGTAAAAAAAGTATTTTCCCCAATAAGGTGTCAGGTTTCTGCAGCCAGCCTCAAGTGGACACATAATACATCTTTCAGTTCTCCCGCATGGTCTTTCAGTTCCAGTCCTGGAGTATGGGCTGCATCCTCCTGGTAAGAACGGTAATGGTAATGGATGGATAGATGAATGAATCCACCATATTCTAATGCAATAGTATGTTTCTGACATTGGATTTGGGGTATGTTTTAAGATCACTTTCACATATAAAGTTTGGCAGACTTGTTTCAGCTTGGGAGTGAAGTTGCAAGACTGTTGCAACTTGGTTTGGTATGCTAATTATCAGGTGGACCAAAGCCTGTCAAGTGCTACATAAAATAGCTACCTAACCACTAGTTAGTTCTGTTGCTGTGATTTTTGTTCCTGCTACCCAGCCCATTGATGTGCTATGACCCGGAAATTTACAACCGGCTTCAGGAAATAACTTAATTCTGTACCATAAAATAAAGATAAAGCAGCATATGTCAGGGGGCATGTGCATATTGACTTGAGTGATGTGTTAGCTGATTTCGTATGTACTTGTAGATGTTAACCTGATAAACTAGAACTGCAGACTGGCAACATTACGTGAAATTGTCACTAAATCCTATGTTTGCTTGCTAAATGTTGTGATATTCAACCAATTTGAAGCCACAGTTTACTACTTTTTGGTTTGTTTGCCTTGTTTGGTCCTTGCTCGGTTCAGATGGCTTTCACGCCCGCCATGAACAAAACTCAAATTTAGAAGCAAACCAAAGTGTCCTTTTTTCAGGCACACCAGAGCTTAGTTATTTGCTCTGCATTAGAGTTTGTGTGAGCTTTCACACCACCCCAAATCAAACAAACTTTTCAAAAATCATACTACGGTCAATTTGTTCCAAAACAAATGTGTTAGTGTAAAAGCAACCTAAGTGTCTTGTGCAAGGAAACATGGGTATGAGACCAAAGTAGCTGGAGAATGATCCCCCTGAGCATTTGATTTATAAATCACAAACTTCATCTTTTGATCCATTGCCCCCCACATAGTGCTTGTTTGACTTGGAGCGAGCAGTTTTTTAATGTGTATATTTAACCACATTTGTGTCTGTGTTTTGTCAGGGAAAGAAATGAATAGTTGAATCAGACATGGTAGTAAGGACCAGCTGACTCCAGGCTCCTTCACTTAAAGTGTTAGAGAGGATTGGAGCTGATGGAGTTGAAAATTTGTTGTTGCAGCAGGTCTGAGTTGTGTTCGGCTCTTGGTTTTATGTAATCGCTCCTCTCGCAAGTAAACATGTTCTTTGATTTACTGGACCTCCAACTTTGCTACTCAGACACATTTTGTTCATTTGGCATAATTTGTTTTTCCTCACTTTTAATGTACCAAACAGAGAACAGCTATTTTTAATACAAGAAAGGTAAAACTTCAATAACAGACTGAGTGTGAGAATACAAATTAGTTTTTGAGCTTCCAGGAATAATAATGATGTTTACACTTACTTTCTCCTCTGAAGAGCTCTGCTTCTTACAGGTAGAGCTGTGAAAAGATGTTACTGTTTTTAGGGGTGTTAGTCAGGAGGAGTGTAGGTGCATTCCTTAACCCAAGGGGCATAGCTTTGTTTCACATTTCTGAAACATTGCTTAGAAGAACTGAACTTTTAGCTGGCCTTGAGATTTTATTAAACAGAGCAAACAGAGAAAACCAAGCATGACTTACAGAAGTTGTAGAACAGAAGATGTTCAGTGGTGCATTGACTAGAGAGAGTGTTTTTTTTTTGTTCATTTTCACTCTTTCTGACAGTGTGAGATTCAAACCAGTGATCTTTTCAATTGTTATTACGCTTCTTTACCACAGTCCCTGCTGTCAGCGGGTCCGTTTTCAGTGTGTCGCAAATGTGTGCCAGAAAGAAAAAAGTTACAGAGTCACTATTGTACAGAAGACCTTGGTGGACAAGCTTCTATACATTTTGCTTATAATAATAGCGAGTTAATTCTTGAAACATTTTAACTTATTTTCCCCCTTTTCTTCAGGCAGGAATGCTTTTTTCTGCCTTATAATTTCTTAAGATCTATTAAATACAACATTTTTATAGGAAAATGATGTAAATTAAAATGTATGCATGCTTCTTAGTGCTTCTTTAAATATGTGCTTTTTTAAACTTGCCTGGTTTGTGTAGTATCTTCTCAAAAATACATGCATGGTCCAAACTGTATTTTCATTTTAAGATATAGATTTTAATGTATGGAAATGATTGAATGAAATCTGCTCTGGGCCAGGCCCATCAACAGATATGTTTGGGCCCTGGAGGAACTAGTAAATGGGCCCTCCTCCCATGTGGTTTAACGACATCAGTGTGGAGGAAATGTAACGTATTGCCAAGACTTTATCACCATATTTGTGGGAGGTTATGTGAGTTTTCCTTTGATCGGTTGTTATCAAAACGATTGATCTTTGTAATTTTCTAAATTAGTTTCTCCTAAGAAAGAAATAGTCTTGAACTGTGGGCTCTGATCTCTTTTCAGTGATTCATTAATGCATATTATTTTGTATTTTCAGGCAGTAATCAGATGTAAATCCCTCTCCTGCTCTGGGGTTTAGATGTGGGATCAAACAGCAAGACGAGACAAGACCTGTAGAGCTGATCATGGGTTAGATGTCTTGTTTGGGGGATCCACATGAACACAAGCAGATCAAAGTTCAAGCCCTCTGCAGTAGAAAGTATGCCCCCACATAACAGAAGGATGGACCTAAATGTAGAGCCTTTGCTTCTGAGCAGAGAGGGTCAACATGTGATCCACCCCTGGAGCATCTCTGTGGTAGTGACCAGAGGTACAAAACCAAAGTCATGGAGGTCATCTCCATGGTGACAGAGGTGATGTAATGACCCCTGCTGCTGGTGAAATACATGCCATGGCAGTTTTTTATAGTAAAGGGCCGCTGGCTCACAAACTGAGTGGCTATATATACAGAAGCTCAATCTGTGGTCACTGAGTCTGTAACTCATCAGGACTTTTTAATCAATCAATCAATCAATCAATCAATCAATCTTTACTTGTGTAGTGCCAATTCATAACAGGTGATATCTCAAGACGTTTTACAGTAAAGCAGGCCAAAGACAACCTCTCATTTAAAAGAAACACAAACATGCATAAATAAACACATACATATAATTTAAACCTAAAAGCATCTTTTGCAGCCCTGAGGTAATCTGCCAATTTGTATTCTCTGTTTTAGGGCTGAATAACAGTTTAATTTGCTTTGCACGTCAGCTTTTGCATATATTAGTTTTTATTAGTTAATAACTTAAATTGGTCTAATTTTAGGGGCGTTGGGGCCCTGAGTCTGATTTGGTCGTGTTGGGAGTTTCTATAGTCCTGAGGCTCTCAGGATGGCTGATGTTAATTTGGGAAAAGCCTTTGGATCAGCAGGTTGAGGGCACTTCTCTGGCTTTCTCTGTTTTCTCTTTATGGTCTCTCTCTTGTCACTGCTCTGTCTGGGTTATTGATGTCTAGATCTCCTGATCTTTTCTTCCAGCTTTGGCTATGCTCTCTAAGACATTGGTGGTGTTAGAGAGATGGATGTCCACTGTCCTCAGTAATCTCTCTAGCAGTCATTTAGATAATTAACACACAATTCTTCCTCTTGAATGGTGACCTGCCATGAAGATCAAGGCTACAGACATACTCATATTCACTCCATGCATTCTGAATAGACACACATACATCACTAGTCACTTTAGATATTTAGTTTATGCGTGAGTGTGGTTTTGTCATCGGCAGAAAGTGCTGCTTGTTTTGATGCTGTTGTTTTTTTTGGTTTGGGAAAAAGAAAATTAAAAAAAAAAAAGGCTGCAGCAGGGAGAAAAAAGATGACAGCTGCCACAGGTCACAAGAAGCATACAAATTCACATGATTGGCATGTGGAAAACTGTCACCCCTATACTCCTGTAAAAACTTGGAGAATTTTGAAAGGAAACATCTGCCCTAGGTTTTTTCTCCAGCCTTCTGTCTTATTGTTGTGGTACTGTGACATTTAATTTGAGTAGGTGTTTTAATTTACAGAGCAGCAGGAGTGCAATGGAATGGAAGTCATTTTCTTTCTGTCCATTGTGGCAGTGACACTGACAACCAAACAGACATCATGTTTACTCTCTCATTTTTAACATTTCATAACACTGTGGTAGTTACAGAAAAAGAACAGCTTTTGCTTTTTTATCATAGCAGTCTGAAAACAATGTATTCCAACTACAGCGACTTATTCATTCACCAACAAACTCTATTCTGGCAGCATCTTGTGAGATAAAATGCAACTTAACTTAGATAAACATGACAGACAATGTTAGGAGGAATTGCTAAGCTAAATATGGTGAGCAGTTAGCTTCCTATGACATTTTTGATGGTTGTGATTCCATCCGGCTCCTACCCTTATCGGTTTATTATGGCTAAGCTGTATAGATGGTCGAGTTTTAAAACAAATCAACAAGTTGGTCCACCAAGCCGGATGTCTCTCTGATTTCATTCCTCTCCCTTACTCACGTTGCCATGGCGATCTTTGCTTCCTGCACCAGCCAGCTTGATTCCTGATTGGCACTCCACCATAGGAATTTTAGTCCTAAAAACTAACATTTAATGTTTACAATTTCAAGTTGGGGCATCCTGATCCTCTTCAGAGACAATAAAATTACACTTTTCACACCTCACAGTACACGATAATCAGGTAAAATAGTCTTAAGGACAAACAGATAAACAGACCTTTAAAGACTTAGGGATCCCTGCTCAAGATGAGAGGTCCCCAGCTGATGTCCCCGGTGATTTTCTGGCTCTTACTGCTCATCAATCTACTAGTTGAGTTGGAAGGCCTATGAGAGGCCTTGTGGTAGTGTAGGTAGCATCAGCATTGTCACTACTAGAGCTTGCATGTACAGAGCCTGGGTCAGTTGAGAGTGGCATTGCTGTGGCAATGAAGGGCTAAGAGGTATGCATTGTCTAAAGTGTGTGACACACAGGTGGGGCGTGTAGGTCTATATTTTGCCATTTAAAGGACGCATGTTCTCAGTGCAAAGCCAGGAGCAGGCCACAAAGAAGAT
Organism: Cetoscarus ocellatus; assembly: GCA_037902135.1. NCBI lineage: Eukaryota > Metazoa > Chordata > Actinopteri > Labriformes > Labridae > Cetoscarus > Cetoscarus ocellatus. The sequence continues at coordinate 2,280,916 of JBAMNC010000523.1, read as the reverse complement.
GGATGACGTGCCTTGATTATACATGGGCTTGTTTTGGGTGTAACAAAGATCAAACCAATCACCGTGTCCGCCCTCATTCCCTCTAAATCCATGTGTGCTAGGCAACTATAGCATTTTACATTTACAAAGCGGGTTTGGTTGATTGAAAAATTGAATGTTTTGGTTGCCTCAACAATTTCTGTTCTTATTCAGATGTCAGTTTGGATGCCAATGTTATCAGGGAGACATGGCCTGTAAAGCTAAACGGGTGTATGTTTTTGTGCCCCCCCACCCCCACCCCATGTCTTACAGACTTGCTGAATGACAAAAGGTAAATCCAAAAAAACAAATGAGTGTTAATATGCGTGTCTTGCAAGCTAGGATGTTACCGGGTTTGCAGGGAATGAAAAAAAACACCCAGAACAGAGACGTAACACACAGCATAGCCCCTCTGATCCTGTCTTCTGACACCTTCCTCCCTATTTCAGGCTACACACGTTACTGCTGTTAGATCTCATTTGCTTTCTCACTCACACTGTCTAGCTGTCTCTCCATCACTGCCTCATTCTGTCCATCTGTTACACTCTCTTTTTCCTCACGTCTGTCTGCGGCTCCCTGAGTATTCCCACATGGCTTTCTTAATGCAGCGCTGTCAAATACACTAGATGTGTAGCGCACCGCCCAGAGTGACAGATGCTGTTCATGTCTGCACCTAGCAGATAACTTTTATATTGGCAAATTACATGGCTGTTTTTCAAGAACTGAAGTTTGTACAGGATCACAATGTGCTCTGTGTGGTCTTACAGCTCAGATATGAACATTCAGATGATTTCATGGTGACGTCAATGAGGTCATGATTATGTTTAAGGGATGGTTTGGTTTTTCTGCTTTGGGGTTGTTAGAGGCCCATGGAAGTTGTAAATATGAGTGCCCATAAAGGAACTTTAAAGTTTGCCCTGGGGGGAGATATCCTGGGGCGGAAGTGAGCCTATATATAGCAGTGCATGGTGTCAATGAAAGCCTCATAATTAACCCACTTTTAGATTAAAATTCCACAAAAATAACATGCATCTACACCTGATGGTGTAGATGCATGAACTGTGAACCCATGTCCACAAACGTGAAGGCCTATTGCTGTTACTATTGGGACTTAGCAACACAGCTTCTCCTGGACCTTTTATCTGAGCTCTTACATTCTGGAAAGTCTTTAATAAAACTCCTGATCAGCATAATGGGCACTGCAAACATGATGTTCTGTCATTGTAGAAGCCAAACGGTGGCAAAGGTCCATGTCTCACACGGGATGCTTGAAATCAGAATATTGACCAATTCTTTTGCCTGTTTTTACATCCAGGATGGATGCATGAGTTATCCATCTTTAAAATATTCAGGGAGTTAAATTTATATCAGCTCGTGCTCCAGTGACACCTACCTGACCTCGTTACAGCCTGCAACATTCTGACCTTTATATCAATCAAGGTCAATAGGGTCTTTGTCAAGGAAAAGTTCAACCTTTTAGGAATCTTATAGTGTCTTGTCGAGCCAATATTGTCTTTTGGTGTAGTTTTAACCCAAAGTGGGGTAATTGTGAGGCTGTCAGCAGCGCCATGTACCGCTATATATCAGCTAAAATTCATCTCGAAATATCTTCCCTCAGAAACCAAGCTTGCAAGTTTCTTTGAAGGCAGCCATATACATACTGGTGCCATAGGCCACGAGCAATCCCACTTCAAAAACCTGACCTATCCCTTTAACTAAGACCTTCTACAAATCCAGAAGCTGTTGTACACCCACACTAAGAATTATGTCTCATTTCCTAACCTGATACATGTCTTAGAAAGTGACACACCTTCACAATCTCTAACATGCTAGAAACATCAGCTTCATGAATTTTAATTCTGACACATTAGCAGCTGTATTTAAAATGGGGCAAAAACTCCCAGGAGCCATCACACTCTGCCTTCTCTTCAGCTTTTAACTCTTGATTTGATCGACAGCACAGTGAGATCTTATTCAGTCTGCTCATTATGTCTGACTGATGACAGGATATTTAAGCCTTTGGTTGCAGCTTCTGTGGTCCATTTTTGTGTTGGACACATATTTGTGTTGTTACTCTCAGAGATCTCACAGGATAAGCAATTTTAATCAATTTAATCAGGTTCCATCTTTCAGTGCATGATTCTCATTCATCAGCTGTTATTCCATGGTGAAGTCTGAAAATAACATTTGACCTCAAAAAGTCTGACACCCTCAGGTGAGATTATTAACAGGCTGAAAGGGCTGCACGAGCTAAAAAGCTGCACTAATTGCTGTAGGCTATTACTAAAATGATTCCATTAGTCTCTCATGAAATTAAAAATGCTCTTTGAAAGATTGACTTTACATGCACGTCTCATGGCGCGGGTTATCCTCCTTCCTCTGAAAGTCTGTTGTTTTGTCAATGCTGACAGTGATTTCATTTGATGTGAAAGAAAATGGACAAACCTGAACTGGCTCATTGTCCCTGGAGCAGCACAGCTCAGAGCAAAGTGTCACAGCAGATTTCATTTATTGAAGTGTTTATCTGCTCTGACAGAGTCCACAGGTGTGCTGGGTGTTGGTTTCTACAGGCATCTCTGAAAGCAAAGCACATTTTTAACAGCCTTTGACAAAAACAACACCTACTATTAGCATTGAGTGGACATGCATTAAAGTACAAGCATACAGCCACACATAAAGGCTTTAGAGTAGTTTTGGAAAATGTTGTAAGAGCATGTCAAACTTTTATTAGCAGTTCTTTAAATACCTCTGTGTACAGAGGACATTAAAGGTTTGTCTTGGTAGCATTGTTTCTGCGGGGACAAACTGTAAGTGTCCCATTGTACAGCATACTGACATTCATATGCAGTGCAAGGATGACAAGAAGTCATTCACAGGTTTGTGAACTTATTAACTATGTTTACATAGACAGAAATAATCAAAATAAAAGCTTGATCAGAATAAAGATGTGTCATGTAAATGTGTCAGTTGGAAGACTGATGCGTGAGTGCTCATTCTGAAAGAAATTTCATCCTGGTCTATGCCAGTCATTATTCCGTACAACATTCATTTAAACACTCATTCCAAACAAATCTTTCTTGTTCTCTGTCTCTCCTCTCTCAGCTGCACATGTTTATGGCTGCTTGGACATGTGCAGTTGACAAGAGGGAACTGTCCTACTGTATAGGCTGCCAGCTGCTGCCGACTTAGTTTTTTTCAACAGAGCTTTAAGTGTCTTTATGGAGAACAGCAGACAAAATGCTTGAAGTGCATAATTTCTGTTCATCTTTGAACAGAAAACTAAATCCAAATCTCCAAATATCATATATCCAATGTTACTGACAGCACCATTGGAGAGAGGAGGGGAATCAAATCTGTCCAGAGACATACCTCCCTACAGGCGATATAGGAAAATCCAGGGGGGCCTCTCTCTGTGGCGGGTGCTTGTACGAGCTCTGTAGACTTTGAATAAAGCCGCAAACATTAATCAGCCACCAAGCTGTGAGCCTCCCACATGATGTACATTTATACTTGATCATATGGGATGAGACGAGATAAGACAACATCAATTTAATGAGTGGAGGATAGACAACAGTATGAAACATATTGATAAATAATTTAAATATATAGACAGTGAAGATTAGTAGGTGGTATACTGCAGCAGTGTTTGAGTGAATATTGATTCAAATAATCAATATTACTGCTGTTACTACGACTTCTACAACAACTATTATCACTACTTACAATAATAATAATAGTAACAATAACAATTAAAAGTAACATATATATGTGTATATATATATACATATATATACACACATATGTATATATATATATATATATATATACATATAAAAACAGTGAATAAAAGTCACTGGCATTAACAGAAATGCTATATTGCATCCTGTATATTCCATCTAGACTGAACTTTAGATCAAAACTCAAAAACAGAAGTCGAATTGAGGCAGGACTTAAGGCCGTCCGACCAACAGTTCTTCCACACCGGCTTGTATCCATGTCGATCATGTCCCTATACCCTTCTAAAACCAGAAATCCTTCAGAACATATAAATGGGTGTATAGCGACACGAAAAGATTCACCCACCATTCAATGAGAGCAGTTAGATATCTTACATATTTAGACTGTAGCTGTTTGTTGAATCAGGCTGTGTATATGTTTATATAGGTTGGGAAAAAAAATCTTATAACTTCTATTCTCCCTGTAACCAGCCTCAGTAGTTTTTGGCACTTCAGCACTGGCTTTATTTTTCTGCTCATTTTTCACTGAATTGCAACAAAGCAAACAAGGTGTGGATGTGAAAGCCACCAAACTTGATTAAGACTTCAGTAAGACATCCTTAGGTAGTCGGTTGATAATATTTGAAAGCAGCAGCTTCTATATTTTTAATACGATAAACTGCAATTTGTGTGCTGCTAACATGAACCAAGGACTTTCCTTATTGCTGCAGCAAAAACACCCTTTACCTTTGTACTCATGCATACTTAAAATATTATATATTTACTGAAAACATGTAAGGTATGCTAGTACTGATTAGTTCTGACATCTCAGGTTAGAAACATTTAGTCTTTGATTTTGTCTACATTTCTTTGGTGCATATTTCAGTCTGTCTGAAGGTTTCACCACAAAGCTCTAATTTTTCTGGACTTCTAAAAAATTCTTTGCAATGTTTGTTTTTCGGTCAAATAAAATGGCCTTTTTCTCCAATGTGCTCTGCTCTTCAAGAGTTACACATTGAATCATAAAACTGTCTCAGCTTTGTAGCACGCTAAACTTACACAGTTGCATCCACACCCTTCACACCTGCAAGACACTGATAAAAAATGAATTGTACGGAGCTAAGGCCTTTGCCCTGCAGTCTGACTCTTGAGAAGATAATGCCCGTCTCTTATAGTTGTTTCCTTCCCCTCTTGTTTTTCTGTGAATGACTTTTCTTGCTGCTCTCGCGTTTCTCAGCTGAGGTGTGCAGCTTGGATGATAAGAGAATATTACCCGGTAATAACTCTCCCATTGTTCCGTCAGTCTTGCACTTTGTTACTCTCTCGGTCTTTAATATATTTTTAGACATTGTACAATCCTTTTTCAAAATTTGAGTTGTTCGAGTTCGTGTTGGAAAGAGATGTTATTACATGACCAAAAAAGATAGTTTCAGAATTTCGGCCTTCAGATTTCACTCTTGGTCTGCCAGCCTCATCATTGCCTCTCATCTTCTTCTGTTGCAACAGAGGAGAACTTTTAATATATGAAATTGAAAGATACAAAGAGTTTGTTCACAGTTGCAAATGTTCACTAGTTTTCACATGCTGAGTGCCCCTGATCAGAAAATCTTCTCAGACTGTCTGAGACGCTCTGTTGGAGCTCCAGTGATTTAATGGTCCCCTTCCCCATGTGGGCCCAGTCTTCTCTGATTGATTAAGCGGTCTGCTCCACAGTAATTGGTCAATTTAGCACAGTTCAGTGCCATTTTAAGTGACTCTGCAATTTTCTCCCATATATGCTTTGCACTCGGCTTGCCACCCCAAGCCAGTGTACTTGACCTTTGGTCCTAACAGTGGTAGGTGCTGCACACTTGGACAAAAACAAGGGATTTCTAGGTGTGCATGGGTTTTTAATAATAACTTTTAGACCTGTAAATATAGAAACACAGGCACAACGCTCAGTGTGGCAGCTTACATCAGACATCTCAGTCGACTGAATGATGCAGGAGCGCTGTATGTAAGGAAGACCCCAGGGACCCCCTGTACAGACGGTCTTCTCCTCGGCTCTGTCACTGCCTACTGTTCAAGCTGAGTTATAAATCCTCAATAAAGACCATTCACAATAACACACCTTCTACCAGGGGCGGGACTCTTTGGTAACCAGGAGGGCCACAGTAAGTCTATCCCCACTGTCAAAGGGCCAGATAGTTTCTAATTAAAGAGCACTGACTATTTTACTTAAACTTTAACAAAATAAAAAATATGTAGATTTCATCTGATATATGAAGAGCTGGACAAATTTAATCAATTATTAATTTTGTTAACAGTTGATCTGCAAACAAAGTTATTAATTTCAGTAATATTTAAACATTTTTAAAGTCAAAACATGTTAAGGCTCCAAATTTATGCCAAAAACATTAATTCTGTTGCTATACACTATATGCATTTCGTTGATTATGTACTAAGGTTGTGCACTAGTTGGAACCTGTTAATATATAACAATATGCAATTTGGGGGTGACGATATGATATATGATGAAATTACATAACAAAATACCACAAGCAGACCAATATATGCTTATTATTAGCCCTTTTAAGCAATATAAAAGATATATTTGATGTTTGATGACTGCTATACCCTGTTCATGCCTGCAAAAAACCCGGGTGAGCTGTATGTATGAAGTTTTTCACTTGATTTTTACCCAGGTAAATTCCTTGTGCCCCTCTTGTATGTTTTCTGTGTAAAGTCTGGGTAAACCAAAGTGTGAATACAACAGTAAATAATCAGGAAATAGCGCGGTGACCTCCAGGGGGAAAAACTGGGAAAGAATTCACTTTCAATATAAGTACTTTTCACTATTAGCTCTTAAAATGGAAAAGCTCACATTGATTCAAATGTAAAGCAATGCCCAGTTATCATTACTACGAATGATATACCAAACAAGTAAACTGACATGTTTTCTAAATTAAAGACAATGGTAAAAACTATGCTATTCGATTTCTTTTGTAAGCATATGCAAATCGCCAATATAAAATCTTGCCTAGGGTGTTACATTGGGTAGGGCCGGCTCTGGGCACAGCAGCATGAGAAATAGGTTAGAAAAGTTAGAGCCTCATCCAGCAAGATTCAGCTACACCTGTTGTCTCTGAGATGTCATGAGATTCTTGCAGTGGCTCCACCCTTGCTCCAAAGTCTGTTTCTCTTTGACTTGTGCCTTTTTCAATTTAAAATCTGCAAAAAATCCCCAACTGGACATTATCTCAAACTTTCTTCAAGCTGATCCGACTACAGCTTCCTCTTCTTTCACTCAAAGTTTCCTCAAAAGTTTCTGCCGACACACTTGTCTTCATGGATCAACTGTTTCTGCTGCTCAAGCTCCTCTGTCTCAATGTTTCTCCCTGCTGACTCAACCTTGAGCCCTCGCTCCTGCTGCTCGCTCTACTCTCTATGCTCAATGCTTCATTCTTGCCAAACCATTTCCCTTCATCTTCATTTCCTCCTCATGCCAAATGTCAGGCTTGTCTCATCTTTTCCTTTTCAGTATTTGTCTTCTTTGATTATGTAAATGACCTCTGATGGTGGCACAGGCTGTGGATTTCAGAGAGAATGGTTGGAGATGTGATGCTTTCCCTTTGCAAGGATACAAACAAAACTAACTGAATCGTCATTTAAAACTCGTATTAGTTTCCTTAATGTTAAAAGACAAACCATTTTTAATTTGAGGTGCTACATATCACTAGTAAGATCAGTGCAGAGGCAGAGGACATATGATAGTCAGTACAACAACAAGAACTACTGTAACAGACTCTTTGGTTGTATTTCTTACATATAACTGATTAGTTTTGATAAAATGCTTCATACTGTGGCATCGGAGGGTACACCCTTTGTTCATACTGGTGCTTTAATTCCACCATCTCTCAGCACTGCTTTTTTGTAAGGTTGAACAAAACAGCAACTGAATCTTTCCATACATTAACTGATTTATAAGGGGAACTCTGCATGTAACGTCTGTTTGAATGGCACAATAGATTTTGTGAAGGCAAAGAGGACGTCTAAGATGATGGATGTCCTGGTCATGTGCCCATTCACATCAAATCTTCTGAAAACATTCAACAAGTTGAACAAATTGTTTGGAATAATCAACAACTCAGAATAAGAATTGTAGTAGAAAGAGTCTCCATTGATAAAGAGACAATTTGGTACACACTTTTGTCATGTACAAATTTTCATGCAAAATTTACCGATGTTGCACCAAGATGTTTCCTAATCACCCTTAAAAACGTGGTTTTCCTTCAGTTTGTTCTAATTTCACTTTATAGCTTCATAGCTAGCGGTGAGCTAAAGAAGGCACTTATTGAAAACTTGCATAAGTTGTTCTCGAATACCTAACCTCTAATGTACAATTATGAATACCATGAGCCATGTGGTTTTGTCATTGTAAGCACAGTCTTATTGTTTTAAAGCCATACCCTGTAATCTATTCTCTTTGCACTCCATGCCTGGCTTTGCACTGGGAACCCTTACCCTCCAAAAACCAACATGCCCCAAACCACTGTACACTGCATTCCTTTTTAACTTTACCCTATCAAAATAGGGCCAATTGTATTTTGAGTTTAAACATTAAACTGTCTCCAATTTCCAGTTTAGAAAATGTCTGATCAGTGGTCCTACACTAGAGTCTCACAGTATGTGTTCTTTATCCTGTTCTCTGGGAATAAATCATTTTCCTGGCTGTCAACAGGGTGTGAAGAGAGGGTGTGTACCAAAAACCAGTCAAACATTTCAGGCTATATTTGGGCTTTGTTTCCACGGTTACTATTCATCTTTCTCTTAACACTTAGCCTCACCTTCAGCTTATTTGTTTAAATTTCAACTTCAGTATCATTTGGGATTTCTCTCCTCAGCACCATCTTGCTGTCAGTGGTCTAAACTCTCAAAGCAGAGGTAAACAATAATCTGATCCTGGAAGTGAACTTCAGTAAGTGCCCTGTTGAACTAACAGACCACTGGCACTGTAAATATGATCTAGCACTTTATTGATCTCTCCTTTTTTGAATCTGAATCATCACAACACACTAACAAAGTCTTACTTCCTCCCTCCATGACTATTTGTTATTATTTTATGGCTGTCACAGCTATTAGGGATTGTAATTTTTTTCTGTAACGTACGGTTGTTGAGGATTGAGCATTCTGTTCTTCCAGCTTTCTCCCTTAACTTCTACTTTCTTTAACAGTCACTATAAGGTCTCATGTCTTGCAAAATTATTTTTGTTGCTTTAATTCTGTTAGAAAGGCTTAGGGAGCAGAAGAACATGGCATCTTCTAAAAAACTTCAAGTTCATACCAAAATGTGCGATGACTCAAGGAAATGCCCTTTGAAGCCCTCCATTTTTACTTCCTGTGGTTAATTAATAGCTATACAGCCTCCGCCTACATTTATGTTTTCCGCTTGTCACAGGCAGACCCCATGACTTCTTAAACAGTCCACCCCAAGGCCTATAAGCCAGCCTCTTCCCTTCCATTAAGCATTGAGTGGGCAGCCAGTCAGCACAGAGCTCATAATCATAGCTTCCCTGCCTTGTCGGATCTAAGCGTTTCCAAAGGAAGGGAAAAAGAGCTGCATCTGATCCTCTATAGAGACTAAACTTTAATTTTTCTATCCAACTTGAATCAAATCTTTGCTTAATAGACACCCAGGACATGATGTCTATGGCCAAACACAACGGGACATGAGACCTTAAAGACCAGAAGAGAAAGCAGCAGAGTTAAAAAGATAAAAGGATCTTCTGCACAGAAGTGATACAGAAGCCCTCAGAACCTGTGCCATTAATGCCTTTACTGTCAACTTTTCTCCACCGATGTGCCCCACTCTTGCTCTGTCATTGTCAGTAAAAAGTGCAGGGGTTACAAAGACTCTGATTAACGGATGCAGCTCTTTCTCTTTGGTCTCTGCCTCACCCATGTCTGGCAGACAGTTCTCTATTGATCTCCACTGTCCAGACAATTTCTCTTTACAAACCAGACTTCTGAAGTGAGAGCCAAATTTGATGGCTAGACATGTCCAGTAAGTACTTGTGTTTGTGTGAGAATGATACAAATGCACATTTACTGTGGTAGTATGCCTTGAGATGCATACATGTACGGTTAACTGGATCTGTTATCCAAAGAAACTTGATGATTCCTGCTTTCCTTTCAGCAGCAACAAACGTTAAAAAAAGTATGTCTCAAATAAGTTTGAAGCCTTGTTGCAAACATATCTTTCCGTAATTCAGGCAGGTTGAATGAAAAACATAATGTCATTGCCAAGCACTGTAAGAACCAATCAATACAACTTGTCTTACTACAAAAATCAGACATTGTGACTTTTTTGGCCATTGATTTCAGTCAAGTCAGCCGGCTGATGGATTTCTGCTCACAGTGTGACCAACACAACATGGTCTCAAAGCACAGCAGGAGTCATGGCCTTACTCTGAATCAATCAGAAAAAAGGTTAAAACACGCTAGAAGCTTGACTCCTGTGAGGCTCTTTTTTTCTATTTCATCTCTCTCTAGTCCCTCTTTCCTACAAAAGCAGAGACAGCTTTGTTTTTGTCAAATCTGCCCTACAAAGGCAAAGAGCAGTAACTACACATTTGGTCAAAATTGGGTTAAGATATAAAATTTACTCTGTGACATTCCCTTTATCATGTGACAAAGTTTCCTGCTTTAACTATATACCGTTTCAGAAATAAATGGATGTCAAAATTGCAGTAACGACAAAATTCAGACAAAAACAAAGCCAGAGTGCAGTAACATCACTTACTGCACTCTGGCTTTGAACAGCAACACGGTAGCACACTACTGTACAAAGCCAAACAGCAGATTTGCCGCGCTACGACTTTGTTTTCTGGTTCGTCCTTTTATGCCATTTCTGGCTTGGTATTGCGCTATTATCTATCATAATCATATGAATTGAGGAGCCAGGATGTGTAGAACTTTGAAAATTATATTGTTGCAGCAGACCCTACTGCAGCACCAGTGGTAACAGGGTTGCCAGGTCAGATAGAGATTGTTAAAGGTGTGGGGATATCTATCTATCTATCTTTCTATCTATTTATCTAGATAGATAGATAGATAGATGGATAGACAGTTAGATGGACAAATTAATTTATTAATTAATTAAAAAATAAATGAATAAAAAAAGATAAAATGCAATACTTGATCCTGTGTTATACATACATATATGTATATATATATATATATATATATATATATATATATATATATATATATATAAAAACCTGATTTGTTTGTTATGAGTGAACAGATCTGCCCTGTTGATTATAAAAATATACTTGCTTTGTTTCTTGAAACAAGAATAATATTTTTTTATTTAAAAAACTTTATAGGGAATTTTCTTACCACACTTGCAGATTTGTCTCAAGTCATTTCAAGCAATTCAGGTCTTATTTTTAATATCTTGAAACCAATGAGACATTTTGTACAAATAGAATAGGGCAGCAAACGTTCAAGTGCAATGTCTGTAATAACAAAAATGATGGTTGTCTTTACAATTGTTTCTTTATCATGTTATATCAAAGTTATTCTTTATATGAAAATGCATTGTAAAAATAAAAGAGGCAATGTGACTAAGATAGAGGCTTTTTAAACCATCAACACTTTTAAAATTGAGTGAGAGCAGTTTTTTTCTAAAAGAAAAGAAGACAGGGGAAAAAATTAGCACATTTGCATGGTAGATACTGCACTTTGGCTTTGTAATAGCTGTAGAGTTGTTACACGTGTTCCAACGGTAGAATTCAGTATCTGCATTTTTGGGGTCATGAGTCACATTATAGGGACAGTTCTTGTACATAAAAAAATCCTTAGGAAAAGACATAAAATGTATACATTAACATTGATCTACCAACAACAGATTTGTCTGGCCAACCCAAAAACTTTAAAGGCATTTTTTCTCAGTTTCAGTGTTTGCATAGTTACTGCTCTTTGCCTTTGTAGGGCAGAAATGCTGATGAAACTTTTTCTTGTGTATCCATCTCTTTCAAAACAACCATAGTAAAGTTTAGATGACACTTAGTTGGAATGTCTGACTCTGGTTTTTAATCAGATCTAGGAAATAGAAAGTTTATGTCAATTCAGTAAAAACACACACATAGACTTCTTTCTTGATTACTGCTTTGTAAACAAAAATAAATAAATGGCATAAAAGATATTAACAATGTAATGATGACAAACTGGGCTGCAAAAACAGGCAATATGCTGTATTCAGCTTATTCAATATGTCAAAGAAATCCTCACCTGTACAAAAAAATAAATAAATTGAACATGTAACTCCAGTCCTCCTTAAAATCTTCCTAATAGTCCATAAAGTCTGCCTCGTGAATATATTTCTGACCTGTTCACCTTGTGCAAGCATCAAGGAGGGGCTGGGGTGGAGGAGGGTTACAAAGCAGCTTGCAGCAGGAGCAGTGAAGGGTATTTAGGCTAGAGCAGCTTAAGTAAGGCAGTCTGAGTGCATTAGCTAATGGCAGCTCAGAGATAGACAGCTGGCTGTCATAAGTACTGGGTTAGCTTTTGATCAGCTGTTTAACAATGGAATGCTGACATGACAGCCATCATAACTCCGTGTCCTGCCAGAACTAAAACTATGCCTCATGTTTTAAAAATGAAACACTGCGCTAATTAGTAAAATCATCCACCACTTAGTGCTGGCACCGCGTCTGCTTTTCTTGCACTGTCTTCAAATACTTATTGAGAAAAGTTATCTTTGTCAACATCACTGTGGTGTCAGGGAGTTGGGCAACTGTGGTGTCAGTAGCCTGGTAATGAACAGAGTGGGAGAACAATCTGAAATCAGTGAAGGAATATTGAGGTCAAGGCTAAAAGAGAGAGAGTGCTTATATAAATCAGGATAACTTCAAGATGAACTGCTGTGAGATGTATTGGAAATGTAATGATTAAAGGTCCCATATTTGGCTTTTTTCTGCAGTTTAACATGGATCCTTGAGGTCTTCATGAAATGTTAGAAACATGCTCTGGTCCAAAAAGCCTATGAATAAAGCACAGCTGCATTCTTTTCATGCTCCCATAACCGCTCTGTTCAGAACAGCTGGTTTTGAGGGCATTCGCCTTCATATGCTAATGAGCCAGAGCAACGTACATTAGGGGAATTCACGATATACCTGCAGCGTAACTCAAGCAAAGGAGCACTCTGAGCGTCCAGCCACGCACCACTTACAGTCCTGAACACACACGGAGCGCAAATTTATGCCATTTACCTGATAACAGCAATCTGGATCCCCCAAACATCACAGGCTAACGCACAACATGCTAACTGCAGTAGGACAGCCCCAACTTAGCCTACCTTCCGGGCTAACGTTAGCACAACCGAAGGAGTAATGGGGTGGGTAAAGGACTGATTACATTCAACCAACCATTAAACTTTTAAAATTCATGCTGTTTACCAGATACCAGCGATCTGGTTTCTCCCAAACATCACAGGCTAACGCACAACATGCTAACCTCGGCCTAGTCACAGCAGTGGGACCGATTTTATTCAGCCAGCTGTTAAACTTCTCTTGACTAATGTAAGAATGCTCATACTACATTGAAGTTTTTCCTTCAGACTATTTACAAGTAACGTGAACATTGACGAACATGTTGTGCAGTAACCTCTAGTTCACTTCACCCTGCTGTTAGCATTAGCTTGTAGCAATGAGCAAAATAAATACTACACAGCATTAAAATACTCTCATTTCCATCATAAGGTTTGGCAACGGATTGTTGGTACTGAGCCCAGATTCAGGAAAAGTCTAGTTGCCAGTCCTGCGTTGAACTGACGAAGTTGAAGAAGCAGTCGGCCGTGAAGTGACTGGTACACACATACAGGTTTAGCCAACTGTAGCTGCTCATTCCCTTCAAAAATAAAATTAATCTACTGGTCCCTTTGGTCCTCTGAGGCTGGTAGGCCATATGTGAAGATTTATGTGGCTCTTTACAGCCAACAACCGAGCAGTGATAGGTTTTGGGTCTAGATATGGAGTAAGCAGATCTCTCGCTAACAGTGAAAACAACATTGGCCACACTTCACAAAGAGAGCTCTTGAGCCAGGGGGGTGGGGATACTCAGGTAGATGAATCAGGTTAGGTATGCAAATAGAAATATTCTGTTACGTAACAGCATATCCACAGACTCAACAGCTCACCAAATAACATGAGTTTACATTTATGCAGCCTGCTAAATACAGGTTTTGTTGTCTACTATCACATTTTGTGGGCTGGAAGGAAGGCCAAATACCCAAAATGTGTTCAAAAGCCTTAAAGAAGTGGTTTTTGCTTAATATGTCCCCTTTTAACTATACGAAAGCTCACATTGGGTGTCTGGAAGAGAGAGACAGAACAGAAAGGGAGTCATGCTGGATGCTGTGAGCCTCTGATAGCTATAGATTTGGAGAACACTGCAAGTATTCAGTCAAAGGGTGAAACTTTATCATTAAGACAAGATGACAATTTCTAAAGCAGACAGAATCAGTGAGGCATAAAAGGAAACTATATTCTTGAGACAGCAAAAAAATAAATAAAAACAAAGACGCCTGGAAGAGAAGATTTCCTCACAGCTTGAAATATGTCACCCAAAATGATTGTTGTTATCTTTTGCTGTCGACATAAAAAAAGAAGATTTATACAGACAAACATTAAAACTTTAATGTAAATGTTGAAGTGAATGCTAAATAGGACTTTTATCTTACAGAGGAGCAGAGAGATAAACAATCTTCACATTCTGCTGTCTGGATTTGATTTATTGAGCACCTTGGGTTTTTATTTTATCACAGACTTACTCTGTGTCTTCTACATTCAGTGAAAATATCAATAAATTCAACACAAAGAGGTTTTTTGCTCTGAAGTAAAAAAAAAAAATGGTTGATTAGAAATCTTTTTTTTTTCACTGGAGCTGTCATTTATTATCCATATATCTTTTCGTAAAACCTGAAGGCTTTTTGTAAGAGAGTCAATAGTCTCTTATCTGACTTTCAGTGGTTGAAGTGTTTCACAGTATTAAATACCTGGCGTGAGATAAATCACACCGGTAACTCACTCAGTAGGTGAAGGAAATCAGCTCAGTGCAGTTCAGGTGTGCGTATGAGTCAGTGATTGGCTTGATCTGGCTCAGATGTGGTGAGCAAATATATACTCTTGGTTTGTAGCAGCTTGTGTTGAATCATTATGCTGCCATCAGAGGTTTTGAGAGATTCTCTCTGTTTCTTGGGTTAATGTTTCCAGTATGACAATTCTGCTTAAGCACTTTTGAATTCTTGTGTGGGATTTGTTTGAGATTCTCTGGCAGCTTCAAGAAGGTTAAGAAATAACTGGAGGAGTGTATATAAACCTCCTAAAGTGTTGAAGGGTTAAAGCTACTCAAAAAAACAGTTTGCTCAACAGTACAATACAGTATGATCCTTCACAGTGTTTAACTTTTCCTCAACAAAGAAATGGAAATATTTTGTGATGCGACTAAGTGTTGCATGTCCCTCTGCCAGCAACTCCCCTCATTAGGTCAGGTTCTTTTCACCTCAAACTCTTTGAATGAAGTGGAAGAGGTGGCTTTATTTGCAGCAATGCATTGCCCTAGCTTCTGTGCCAGTTCTCTCTGTGAAGATGCAGAAATGATCTGTCACTGTGGCTAATGTTCATGCTAATGTCATGTTCCTCATACAACCACACTTTAAAAATCCCAAATTATCCCTTTAAAGTACTGCCCCTTTATACTCACCCTAGTTGGAATTTTCCTCACTGGTAAATCTGTAAATGAGTCTTTTGTCTCAGTGGAAAAAGTCAGAGCTTGTCTTGTTGCATACATAAACTTGATTTAAATTGAACAATTTAATCTTAATATCCTACTTTTTTTTACATCAGTCAAGTATAAATTCTTTATAATCTAATTTCCCATGAACATGAACATCATAAAACTGTTTGTATAAAAAACAAATCTGCTGTCAAGCACCCGGAGCAGAATCACTAAGAAACCGTGGACCTTCAGGGAGCAAAGTAAAGATGATGGCAGCTTTAGGTTTGCTGAGAAGCTGTGTATGTTTACCATAGTGATTTAAGCAGGGTCTAGATGTTTCTGTACCATGTAGGGAGAATTAGAGCATAACAATCAGATAAACAAGTTGTACTGCAATGATTGTTTATTGACAGAGTCTCTGACAGGGCACAGACTGATGTTTTGGATGTAGGCACACAAATACCAATGTGTCTTTCTGAAACATTTTTAAAAGCATAAGAAATATTGATCAATATCAGTCAAACATTCTCATCATTGTAGAATCATAGACCCATGTTCTTGTGTCAGCACTGCCTCCCTCTGAGTGACTTGTGTGAAATTGGATTGTTGATCTATCAGGGCTGAGTGGCAGAGATGTATTATGAGATAGCTTCAACCTCATGTTCAGACGCTGCAGACAGCTGTGACAGGACACTGGGGATCTCAGATAAGGCCCAACTCCTTATCGTCATCTTTTCAGGACTGAAAATAGTCAGAAAAATGTCATGACAACTAAGAGAAGACCACCGCCGACAACAAACAAAAACACACAAGGCAGTACATACACACTTCAGCGCTGTAAGGACGGTTGTCAGATAAGCTTTAATGGCTACAGTTTGAAGCAGTTTTTCTATATCCTGATGCACTTAAAAAAAATTGATGGTCAACTTGATTAGCTGTTATTTATCATCTTTGTCATCATTGACTAATAAAGTATGTCTACAATCCTTCTTCAGGAGTCAGAGGTTTGTAAGAGGAAACTGATATTCAACAGTGAACGACTTAACCATTTGCAAGTTCGCACTCCCTGTTCTGAATGACAATGAAATATAATGGATGGTTTCAGTTTAAAGTCAAGCTGGGAAAATTCCAGAGGAAAAATTAGAAAGTTATTAATTCCAGAATAAGTCATTTAACCAATATTCATTCAAAAACAGTCTGACAGGGAATATTTTTTTTTGCTTTTGGAAGTGTTTTGATTTCTTTTTAGGCCTCTGTGTCAGCACCAACCTCTGTTTATGGTTGTAAATTGGTCCGCTGTACATACAGTTAGATTTGGGCACACAATACATCTCTCTACGTCTTTGTAAGGTATTGCTGCTCAGTCATACACACGGCTACATGTTGCATTGACTAGTTGGGTATTGGAACTACCATATTGGAAAGGTCAAAACCCCCATTAGCAAATAGAAGCTGAAGGAGAAAATGTCTTTTTTCTGGGTACAAAGCCATAATATAAAGGTAAAGTTGTATTCACTTTGAGTGAGAGTGTTTACTGACCTCACCTGTGTAGTGCTATAACTTTGGCATCTAGCGTTAGCCCAATTAGCTGCAGTCAACCAACCACTTCAGGGTCCCGTACACAATAAAACATATACAAATCAGTAAAACTTACCTATTGCACTCCTGTTAAGTCCTGGATGGTCGGAACAGCCCCTCTCTCCAAACGCAGGTTGGAGGCTTTCTTAGCCTGGTGGTGTCCTAAATTGGACAGACAAAATTAATCCACTGGTCCTTTAGTAGTTTTATCTGCACAAACTAGGGTGGCAAAAAGACTTTTGTGCTAATTGTGGCAGTCAACAACCAAACAGTTGGTGTGTTGGCATCATTGAGACACAAAAATAAGTCACTTTAAAACTCAACATTTTCAGGAAAGTTTCAACTGAGGTCCAACAACAATGTACATGTAACAACCAGGAAAATGTTTTTCCCAGGTGATGACTCCTTTAAAACTCCCCCACCCTGGTAGGGTCCTGGCTGATCTGTGGCATGTTATGGTTTGTTTGCTGTCTGTTGACTTTGCAACTACTCTAATAACCAAGGAAAAGGCTGAGCATATTCAATCTTGTGATGTTTTAGCAGAAAAAATATGGGCAGCATTTCCAAATGTTAGCATGTGGAGGGGATGATATTTAGAGAGCTGCCACAGTAAAGCTAACTCTATTTGATAGGTGATTGTGAGGGCAGCTGTTAAAGCATCAGTCATGCTCGGTCAATATCAGATCTGAGAAAGGAGGAGTGTTTAAGATGGGCAGTTAAACAGTACATCCCCCTGTAGAGTGTCTGACTCTTTTTTAAATTGTCTAGAGCACCATTGCAACCCCTCCGTCAGCTCAGCGCATTGGTCCTGCATGTCATTCAGAATTAAAGCGCTGCAAACACAAGTTGCAATTTAAAAATCACCAGTAGGATCAGTGTAGAAGCAGAGGGGATGTGACAGCAGCAACACAGGGGCAGAGACAACTACAACATAATTTTAAAGACAAACAGATAAACTAGTCCAAAATCAACATTTTAATAACATTTGAGTCTGCACAGACACAAATATCACTGTTCATCTCTGCCCTACAAAGGCAAAGTGCAGTATCTGCAGCTTTTTGATCGTTTTTTTTTTGTTTTTTTTTTGCACTTATCAAAAGTGTAGTACCTGCTCTTCAATCTCTTAAAGTTTTATAGGTTCCCTGCGTAATTTCACTGAGAGATTGCCTTTTGTTAAATTTCAGCAACTGCAAAAATGCACTGTAAAACCAGGGTAAACTGCAGCAACTGCACTGACTGCAGTTTGCCTTGGTTTCACCATGAAGAGTATCAGATACTGCAGCCTAGGTTTCACCATGAAGAATACCAGATACTGCAGTTTGTCTCGGTTTTAGGACCAAATTTTGGCCATCTCCACTCAGACTTGAGTTAAAAGTTACCCTGTTGCTGTAGAACATTTACATTATAGTGTTCGTTTGTTGATCAGCTCTGCATTTTATGTATTAGAGCCCAATGTAGAATGTTGTTATAATGTCTGATGGTCTGATTTTATGTTCTAATTTGTGTTAGTGTGAAGTCACACATGAAATGCTTGAGAAATAAACACTGTTCTGATAAGAAAAAACAAAAAATGCATTCATAGATAACTTTCTATTGTTCTGTTGTTGCTTTCTATCAGCCTTAAGGAGGAGATAATTACGCATTCGGTGTTGGCAGTAGTGGTGTGTGCGGCAAAAAGTAATATATCAATATTAAAAATTAATATGCCAACTATTTTTTTTTTTTTTTTAAATCTAAGTGAAATGGCCTTACTTACGGCACATTCTGCAGTTCGTCATTGTATGGTCAAGTAATTATACTGCAGTAAAACTACGGCAAAGTGCAGTATAGCCAATAAAACCTCCAAATTTAGCATGACTGTCAGGCTTTGGGAGACCATGCAAACTTCACACAGATGGACCCTGGTCAACACAAGGAGTTGAACTTGTAAACACTAACCTTTTGCAACACCATGCTGCCTATGACGCAAACAGTGCTTTTGCAATTAAAGCCAGAAAAAACATTGCATTTTTGTAAGTGAATATTTAGAAAATCTCTAGAGAACTTAAGAGACATACTTTAATCCCTCATGGAGAAATGAAATTTCCACAAGTTCCTGTGTAGCGGCTACAACACAGCTGTTGCAATTAGTGTGTCTTTTGAGCCACGGCACGGACGGTCAGACACGACGGACACATACAGAAAAGTTAAAACGTGAGAAAAAGACATGCTGAACTCCTGCAACATACCCACCTCTCATCTGAGAAGGAAGAGGATCGAGTTATCTCCGAGGTTTACAAGGATTTGCATGGTCAGGTTTTTTTGGACCACTGGGAATTGGAGGCAGGATACCACAGGATTTGTATGGAGACCTGAGATGGTGAGCTACCCGTGGAATTAAACTGAAACTAAAATGCATACAGAGGATTGAAATTGAGGACTTTGTCTACTGTACACTTCTACGGTGCAGTAGGACTAAACTTTCCACTAGTGTAGTGGCAGCATATGTTCTGGTGACCATGGTCACTAAAGTTAACACTCGAGTCGAGTCGAATCGAGTTAAAAAGCCTGTGTTGGTTTTTTTTATTATTATTATTTTATTACCCGGGTAAAAGTTATGTGTTTTGATGATTTTGATGTTACTGTTGTTACTATGAATATATTTCACTAAATATGAGGAAAAATCCTTTAAAAACAGATTATGTGTGAGAGTGATTCTTCTGATATTGTCCGGTTCTCTTTAGGCTCCTAGTTATTCTTAGTCTTCTGTGATCTAGCTCATGTTTAAGTACCTTTTATTCATTTAAATTGAGCTAACCTCAGTAAAAAGGGTTACACTTTGGTTGTGGACTTGAACTGGTCATCCTTTAGTCCCCAGCATGAGTCCTTTAAACTGAACTACTGGTCCATTAATAAAATATTCTGGAGGGGGTGAACGTCAGCCATTTTCCCTGAAAATTGTCCTAGATTTTCTATTCCATACACTCACCCCAACTCCTCTCCTACACCTAAGTTTAGAAATCATTCCCAGTGTCATGACTGTATTCATTATCACAGCATGAACCCATTTTGGTTTTAGTAATTCAGATCAACACCAGAGATGGAAATGTTTGTATTCCTCTGCACTTCTAGAGGTATCCCGCCAACTCCACTGCAGCTGTAATTAGATCTAATACTTCTGGGAAATAATAGCTGATAGTGTTTTAAAGAAGAGGAAAACACCGCTGTTCAAATTAGTTTGCAAATTTGAAAAGCAAATTAACTAACTGATGTCTGGAAGAAAAACAATCCAAAGTGAATGAAAGCAATTTGATGATGAATCCTAACTCTGATTTATCTGCTGAATGACATTACCAGTTAACAAATTAGGAAGGCTGTCTACAGTACATTATTAATTTGTCTCAGGATATATTCTTATGTAAGCCTTTGTTTTGTCTTAATGTTGGTGACAGGACCGTAGATTTTATTCCTTTCTACGTAAATCCTGTAATTTTGTAATGAGCGAGGTAATGATGGAACCAGATGTCTCTTTGTGTGTGACCTGCATATTAGACCATTTAGTGAGACATGTCAATGTTGTGCCATAGAGTAAAATGTCTCTCACAGAAAACAGAGTACAGACCACATATAACTGAGCTAAAAGAAAGGTGCCACATTTAAGGGCTTTTTCAACATGTACAAGCTGCATCTGGCAGTGACGAACTCAGTGGAGAAAATTTTCCAGATGTCATAAACTCTCATAAAGCTGATCTTTTTATTCCACCAAGACAGAAGTTATTAACAGTCCATCTGCTTATCTCCATCATTATTATCTCACATCCTTTGCTGTGACTGTTTTGTGTGCTCTGTCTTCGTGCTCAGCAAAAGAGGAAAAGAGGAACCAATTTGGTGAAATAAAAAAAATGTAAATTGTGATTAATTGCTCATCAGGACTGCTCACTGTATCACCCTGCACTAATTTATCAGACAGGAGCAATAAAAGAGCAGTGATTTAAATCAGAGCCATAATCCTAGATCAGCACTTTGGTGAGATTCGTCTCCCAGCCAAGTTATTGTTGTCACTGCTCAGCATGTAAAGGAGGATCAATATATGTTGAACAGTTATTGTGCTCTCTCTGTTATTGCTGCAATTTCTTAATTATCCTGGCTTGTCTGGTATTTGTTTGCCTTTTTTAATCTTTCGTGTCTGTCAATCTTTTAACAATTTGTTTTACAAAACAACAGAACTTTTTTCAACACAAGTGTCCTGCTGTCTTTCTAAACAAATAAACACATAAATATCACTTGATAATATGAAGTGTTTATAGATATAACGGACACAACAGATTTTGATGTTCTATTAAAAACTTGTATTATAGTAAAAGTGAACTATAAAACCTGAAGTTATATTTTGAGGAAAACTGACTTATGTTACAGCAAAAACACTTATAATGAAATGAAAATTTTGTTAAAACAGCATTGTTGTTGTGGGAACAATACGTGTATCATAGTATGAAAAAAAATTGAAAAATTTTCATGAATATTATTTTCATGTAATATATAATACTTATAATGCCATGACAATAAACCCATCATATTATAACAAAAAAGCTTTCATTGTAAGAAGAAAAACTTGGCACATTATTATCCAAAAGATACTGTTAAAATAGCAAACATATAATTTTATAATGTAAGACAAACAGTATCTTTGGAACATAAAATTTACCATGTTTTGACATAAAACTTGTAAGAACAAAAAACGTTTGTCAAAAAATAAAACATATTTTAGAGCAATATACATGAATCATATTATCACAGAAATTATATCATAAAAAAATAAGGTTATCGTGTTATAAAATTAATGTAATTAGAACAATTAAGCTTGTATTCAATGTTTCTGACTCTTTATGCCTGTATTTAAGTAACAGCACAGTGGATACTGTTGCAGGTGGAGAAAGAGTGGGGCATTATGGGGTAAAGGAGCCACAGGGCACTTATTCAAGGCCAGGCACCTCTCCTAAACATGGGCCGTGCTAATCAACTGCAAGGTCACCTGCATTTCCTACATATGATATGATAATATCAGAGCAAGAAAACATTTCTTCATTTAATGAGGAATAAAGGAAAGTGCCGGCCTACTCCATCTGATTGGTCTGTGTTTGATGTGGTTAAAAGAGTGTCCAGTCACTTTCCAAACGTGTATTTTGAGACACACTGTATGTTATGGCAATTCCCTGGATAGACCACTGAAATATATACTGCATAGTATACTGAACTGTCTATCTGGTGTGTGAGGTTAGTGATCATGAAAAGAGCTGAAAAAAGTAGTGGGCACATTGTAAAACACTTTATTTCCGAAGGCCAGACTTCTATGGTCTGTGAAATAGGCATCTCATGATATTTCTTATGTTCATTAGCTCTGCCAAACAGTCTTCCACTTCATTTTCTGCCTAATGATCCCTGTGTTTGACTTCCACATTGTCCACATTGTAAAATGAATTTCCAAATTCCCCTTGGCATAGCAGATACCATTTCCATTCATTTGTTAATATCAATATAAATTGATCTTAAGTGCAAAATGACTGTTTGCCAAGTTAGAGCTCATTAATTTCTGTTCTCATACACAAACAGAGCCACATGTATTTTCAATTTTTACTCAGTTCACAATAACGAACCCTGAAGTTGTATCTGAGTCACTGAGTTTGCTGCTATGACAGAAGGAAGATTTTTATTCCTCCAAACACTCAGCACATATCAGACAGGGTCAAGGCCTGCTGCAGACCTCTGTCTCTCATTGTCCTGACCAGTGCCAGCAGAGGCCAACATGCCCACTGACAAGCTACTCTAAGAGGTGTTGCCACGACAGAAAGAAGTCTCCCCAGCTCAGTTGTCCTAGAACAGGTCAGCTCCTGTAACGGGCTTTGCTACTGCTGCTTTATCCCCTCATACACATTGTGTTCACAGGAAAGTCACGACATGCTGTTAACGCTGTCTATCAAGAGGAAAGAAGGGGAAAAGAGCGAGGCTGATATGATTTTAGAAGGCAATCCTGGAACTTCACATCTCTCATGGGATATTAGTTCTGGTCCTCAGCCCCGAGTTTTCATTGAAGGTGGTCGGTCTCACGTCTGTGATCACGACTTGTTTTTTTCTCAAACATGTGTGCATTAAGCTAGGAGCATGAGGAGCTGTCAGATGTAGAATTTTAGTGGATGTAAAATCTGTTCCCCTGTAATCTTTTGGCCTGGAGCTTGATCTGTAGACCCTTTCAGTGCATAAACACCATATGTACTTTAAGTGTTTGTCTGTTGTGCTGCCAGAGGTTAGTAAAAACTGCTGGTGTCTGGAAGAATCTGTTTCATCTTTTCTCTTTTTTTTCTAACTAAAACTATCACCAAAGACCATTAAGCCCACCAGTACAAATAAAAACATTTTTTACCAGCCACCACCTAAATGGGGATAAAGAGGAAAGCTTTCTGATGGTCCATCTTACATTTAAACAGGTAAAACCAAAATCACATTTTCTATCACTGAAACAAATAGCATATTAATTTATGGGATCCTCTGTAAAACATAGTCTGTTTCAAAAGGTAAAACCCCTTTTTTTCTCAAATGTTACTGGCATTTTTTCCATATATTATTTTGCAAGGTCAGTTTAATTTTACCGTTGCCCAAACTTCAGCAATAGGCTGTTCAAAGTAAGGCCAAAGAGGTACTTGTTGGCCAAAGGTAGGCACTAGCGTTTTTTATTCATCACTAAATCACACCTGGAAAAGGCCCCTACTGGGTCTTTTGGAGAACCAAACAATTTTTTTTCGCAGCCTTGCCTGTCACAGAGGTGACAGCAGGTATGGCAATTTTATACACAACTGTATCTCTTAAAAAGAAAAAATATATATATTAGCTTTGCATTTGGAGAGGTGTTTTGGTAATTTTTTTCAATGTAGTAACTTGGACAAGCTGTGCTAGGGATTCTTTTCTTTTTCTGTGACTGTTGTAGAACAATCAGTTAAGAAAAATGCTCCAGATTCTGCTAGAAGTGGTGACTTGACCAAAATATACCTGTCCTTGTGACTAACATTACTGCCCCATAACACTGTTTTAAAAGAAGAAGCTGTGGCTATACAGGTACCACCATTACATCACATCAACAATGTGAGGGCTTAAAATGTTGGCATATTAAGCCCTCACCTTTTATTTTGGATTTAAAAATGTCTGTCTGATCCTATCCTTCCATCTATCTTCCTTTACTTATCTGGGGTAGCAGGCCAAGCAGGTCAACCCAGACATCCCTCTCCCTCCAACCTTTTCCAGTTACTCTTGGGTCACTCTGAGGCCTTTCAGGGTTGTATATGGGTCTGCCCGGGGTCTCCTCCAAGTTGGGCACAGAAAACCTCCGCAGGCAGATGACCAGAAGGCATCTTAGTTAGATGCCAGAACCACCTCAGCTGACTTCTTTCAGTGCAAAGGAGCAGCGGCTCTACTTTGAGTTCCCTCCTGATGTCTGAGCTCCTCACCCTATCACCAAGGCTGAGCCCAGCCACATTGCTTTTATCCACAATCTCATTCTTTAAGTCATTACCCAGAGCTGATGACAGTAGGTGAAGGTTGGAGCAAAGATGGAGTAGTAAATTGAGAGCTTGGCCTTCTGGCTTAACTCCCTCTTCAACTCAACAGTTCAGTACAGAGTCCACAGCACCAGAGGCTTCACCTATCCAAACGGTCTCAGTCCATTTTACCCTTACTCAAGTACATGACCCCGAGATGCCTGAACTTCTTCACTTGGGGGCAAAGACTCACCCACCTGGACGGAGCAATCCACCATCTTCCAACAGAAAACCATGGACTAGCCCTTGACTCTCAAATAAGCAGCATTGTTGATGGGAACACAATCAAAATGCAACCTCATCCTAGCAAGGGTAGAAAGGGAAGTATTCTCCACTTTTTGGTATAGAATGATCACTAAAGTGAGATTCTGGTAATCATCAGCTAATAAACATGATGTGTGAATTGGTCTTTAGCAGTTAAATGTTCTTTACGTGCAAACTTTTTCCCATTAAATTTCATGCCTTTTGTATTTTGGGATAGATTCTTAAAATAAGGGACCATGCAGTGTGGTGAGATATCAAATGAACTGTCCTCACTTAATTCACCACCAGTTATAATGTGTCCACAATTGTGTTCATCAGACAAAAAGTTAACATGTCATTTTAGTCTTCTGGCTGTCATTTTGTTCGTTCTAGGTCTTGAAAAAGTCAGCACACTCTCAACATTTTTTTCTTGCCCCAAGCCTCTGCTCTTATCACATTACCAGAAGCTTTCGATCTGCAGTATATTAGTGAAAAAACACGACAGTGATTTCTTTCTGTATCCAAACACCCCCATATACTAAACAGTCATCCTCCCCATCTCCTACACCACATTGTTCTGCATACTGTTGCACATCATCTCTTTAAGCTAGCTACCAAAAAATGTTAGTCGTCTTTGTTTCATAGAGCAACAATCTGTGATATATCCCAGACTAACAGATTTGACACAGCTGCCTGCATGGTCATGATCCAGCTTTCAGGAGCAGTCTAGGGGATATACCTCTGTACCGTCAGTGAATAATGTATGAGAGGAAAAAAAGGTCTTTTGTGCACCAGCTGACGCCCCTGGTCAGTTTCAGACTTCACCTAATCAGAGCTTCTGTAGAGCAGGAGTTTCTCGATCTTTTCTCATTCAAACACTTAAATTGATCTGTCAAACACAGTGATACAAGGCCATGTGATGAATGGGATTGTCTTGTTTCTCAGTCTTTTGCTTCAAACCAATTTATTCTGTGTCATTTCTCGAAGGAGAGCTATTATTTTCATCACCCTCCAAATTTCAGCCAAATTCCCCGAAACTACCCATGCTTTGCTGGAGGGAAGAAAAAGACATTCTGAAATTACTAATTATTTATTTATTTATTTATTTTGCCTGCTGACAGTTTTATGATGTTATGTGGTTTGAATTTGAAGTGAAATTATTTTACAGCTGCACCCAATAGAGCAATATAGTGCTGCAGTGACTGCTGTTATCATTAATATGGTGACGTTTTAATGTATGTACTGCATCAACCCAGAGGAAACAGCCCAAGGTTGATGGAATTTTTCATTTCTGGAAGCATCTAAATGAAACTGTAATTTCAGCCAGACAGTCGGAGATCCTGCTTCTTCAATTTGTGAGGTATCAATGACACTTGGGCTGTCACATGGACAAAATATCATTATAACAGAAAAGATAAATTTAGAAAAATATTAGATTTTATGTGTCAGATGAATCCACAGCCTACTTTGGTGAAATACTCTGAAAAGATACATAATGGAAGTGTAGAGACTGTCTGCAACCATGCGTGTTTAACAAGCACTGTTATCACAAGCGTTTATAACTCTAATTGTACCACACCATAAGCACTGAATAACACATCATATCATCTAAAAAATGTTTAGAATGTTCCTATTATGCATTATAAAGAGAGGCTTCGTAGAAAGTGTTACCAAAAATGTACTAGAAAAATATATTAACTAAATGATAATGAGATAAAGATTACCACTTACTTTGCTTCACTGGAGATTTTTGTATAGGAACGGGTTATAGCAAAGTATTTTGGAGTATTTGTTTAGTTATTGCTTCATGTTTAAAATGTGTGATTATTTAATTTGGGCTTATATTGTTAATTATTAGTTTAAATAGTTTATGAAATTTTAGCTTGAAAGCATTTTAGGTTTGCCCACTTTGTCCTTCCTTCGCCTCATTTTGTACCTTTTTAAACACTTTTTTTAAGTTGATAAATAATTTATATTAAACCACAGACATCTGATTATTTATGTTACTTCCCTTCATCCAGCCAAGCCAGGTCGTAACAGAACACCAAACCTGAAAAGTTAGAGCATTATCACTGTGTAGTTCTGACCCGTGGCTTTCTCTCTGCCTCCTTCTGTCTTGTGGTTGTGTTTCTATCTTTAGGTAAGATTCATCACCACAGTGCTGTTTTTGACTTATTCTCTGTGAGCTCCCTTCTCCCACCAAAGCTTTCCCTCAACCCTTTTCTTTATTTTTACCTTTAAAACTGCAGCTCCTCGTTCACAGCGGTGCACCTTTTATTCATTCAGACCTGTTCACTCTTACAGCAATTACCTGATTTGATCAGAGTGTGCAGTGATGTTGGCCCCAAAGGGAGCTGGGTGTTATCAATGTACTAACCCCTATCTTACTATTTCTTCCCTCGTAGAGCAAAATGATTTTTTTTTCAAGGAAAAATCCTCTCATCCTACACACCACCTTGCAACCTTCCTCGACTATTTCTGAAATCTTTCAAAAACTTACTTAAAAACGTAAAATGTTATTGTTATTGGACATATATTTTAGGAATGACAATTTTCAAACTAATTCACCTTTTTATATTCAAACTTGAGACGGCTCACTGGACTTCCCTGAGAGGAGAGAAATTTAATTAAAGTTTTACATTTGACCACGAATACTAGTTTTTCTCTTAAGGAGTTCAAGAAAATGACATTATCTTGACATCAAGAGATAATGATGTGCTTTTTATTTTATTCAATTTTTTTCTGTATAACTGTAAATTTCAAAATTCATTTAACAATAATAATCATATTTTAGCATTTGAAATATCAATTCAGTTAAAAGGACTGTGTTGACCTTAAAACCAGACGCTGGATTGCAGATTGCTAGAATGATTAACAACACTCACTGGATCAGAGTTATCCTCTCGTAGCTTCAAAGCTGTTATTGTGTTGCCAGACACTGCAAGACTTAATATATTCTAGATGGTTAACATAACACAGTATGAATGATCAGTGATGTTCCAGTGCAGTACAGTTGACATACCTTGTATGTAGAGTTGAGCTGCTTTTATGTGGGTAAAGGCACTTACCAGTCTGTAGAATGTTCCTATATTTAATTTTGACTTGTTGCCAAGTACTCTTTTCTACAGTAATATTCGTTCTGTAGGAACATTAATGCACAGGTTAGGAAAAAAAAAGAAAAATTCAGCTGACACACACACATAAATATATATTGAGAGATGATATATGTGGGAATTATAACGACAATGAACTCAAAATTATTACTTTCGTAAATTAAATCTTCGATTAGTGACTGTGGTACATTTCCTGAGTTAAGTCAATTTCTGGACTTCCAATGTTAACAGACTTCCACACATTAGTGCAAAAGACAGCTGTGATAAGTTGAAATTAGGATGGTTTATTTATTTTTTTCTTTCTCCCAATATAGCCTCAAATGAATCCTTAGGGTATGTTCTCGTCTTGTATAAATCATTTTTTTTCACTAGAAATCAAAAAAGTATGAATTGGCTTTTTTTTTTTTCCAATTTAGATACTTT